>OX439127.1:59887293-60109793 GCA_949318235.1 Ecdyonurus torrentis
TGGAATTCATATTTCCGGCAGCTTGCGAATACAGGCGCAAAGCACTGAAATCCTGATGATGAAAGTAATTATTTTGATCATTAATCATTACAATTATTTATATTTAAACTCAATTAATGTACTTTTTATTTTCAGCTTCAAAATATGACCTTTACCAAGATCCATTCACATTTAGCTCGCGGCTGGTGGCAACCTGTGCCTCAAGAGGACGAAGCTTATCAAGTATTCCCTGTCAGCACCACGCCATTCATAGCGCGACTTCAAAAAGGCGTGGTATGTCAAATCAAGCATATTCATACAAGCTGACTATTTTTAAGACGAACATAAAGATGTAGTTTCATATAAAATTATTGCTAATGGTGACATATCCCATGATATGTATGTCAGTTTCCGTATTCACTTCATATTATTTACAATCATAAGTATCATTGTCAGTGATGCTGGTAGAACAAACCACTTTTATGATTTATTACATTTTCTACGTCTTAAAACACGTAAAATTGTGTCTATAATATTAAATACACCTTGGGAATCGGTGCAGTATAGTTTTCTCACAAATTGCAGAAAAAAAAAAAAAAAAAAACCTGTTTGTAACACCTTAGCTGTTCCCGCGCCTATATTGTATGCTTCATTGATGCTACTAATACGTTCAAATTAAAATCTTTATAACTATATGCCCTTAATAAAAAGCCTATAATTAACTTGGAAATAATAATAGTACAGAGAGCACAATTGGTACTTTATGAAAAATAGTAGGTGCTGAGAATCTTGTTCGGTCACAGGTAGAACGTCTTGTAGTAAGTGGCAACCTTGAGACCTGGGAAGTGAACTTTATCCAGGCAGTGGTGGGACATCTGCAGTTGGATCTGTCAGGGTCTAATACCGTGGTCCCCGCAGCCAACAGAAATAACAAGAAACACAAGCAGGGAGAAGCAGAGGCAACTGTCTTCACTGTCATGGAAGTTAGTGGGACTTATCATCACAAAACTATTAAACTATTAATATCGTTAACTTTTCATTACAGAATTCTGTGGTAGGACGCTGTGAAGTGTTGTACGAAATAACACCTAAAACCAAAACTGAAATGACAATGTCGTATCCTAATTGGATGACATTCTGCGGCAAAAATCGTGACTTTTTGGAAATAACCAAGACGTATAACTACAGCCATTGCGATTCCTTGGCAGAATCACATTTTGGTTTGCCACATACCATGACTTGCAGCCCCAGTGGAAATGAATGTGGAACGTTTTGGACCGTAAGAAATTTAATTTCAATTAAATATTTTTTATTTTTTTAATTCAGTGAAAAAAAAAAATTGATTGGAAATAAAATCCGATAATGCTGCTGGTCACGCGCGATCATTACAGGAAAACTTGTGCCATGAAATAATCAATTAGCTGGTGTATTTAGGTCTGCTATTATTTTTTTATTGCACATATACTCTGGAATAGTTTAGCTTTTCATTTTTACCATTATTATTGAGTACTGGAATTAAATTTTTTTTAAAGTTGCAGTGAGTGGTTGACAAAAATCGCTTTTCAATAATTAATTAATTAATTAATTCTAATATATGCAAGTCTATGAGACGTGCAAAATTGCAGTTGAAAATTATCTTAAAATTAGCAGACTTTGTTGCTTTTAAAATCTGGGACAAAAATGACATGCATTAATGAAATGTCAAGTTTTTTCATATTTTTCAGTGAAAAAACATTTTCATTTTGACGCCAACTATTTATTGAAGATTGAAAAGATCTTGTACGTGTCATAGTAGTACCAACAAAATTAAATCAGAATATTTCTTTATTGATCCAAAATAGTTAACATTGGGTTGATAAAAATAGAAGTTGCAAACATTAAAAAGTTACAGTACTTTGCAGTTTATTATGCAACTTAAATAGTGTAACATATATGTCTCGTAAATATGCCAGCAAGTATATTATGTATAGTGCGTAGTGTTCTTTGTAACAATCAAACATTTCTGCAACTTTGTAAATAAACAGTCAAAATATGATCTACAAAATACACACTCATTCGGAAATTTTTCATAAAAAAAAAAAAATAAAAAAAAAAGTAAAAATACAATAAAACACGAGGAAGATAAAGAGTCGAGAGAAGCGCTAATAATTTCTCGAGTCATATCTCCGATACATATAATCAACATCTTTCTGAATACATAATGGATAATGGTTGAATATATATGGCTCACATATTTTGCAACTTAACTAATTGACTTTCAGCGTTCAGCCATGAGTCACTCCTTGGGGTGTGGTGATCGCCGGGATTTGTTCGTGTTGAGCACCGTGAGCAGCGCGAGAGTGATGGTAGCGCTGAGAATGCAGCCTGAAGATTCCACTCATGGTCGACCTAACAGTCAAGCTACGGCTGGAACTTACTTGAACATTACTCTACTATCAGCCCATACATATGACCCAAGGCGACGTTTCGGACAACCAAGTAACCCTGTTAACATCGATGGCATTCGCTATCAACACGGAGACGTACCTCATGCACCCCACTCCTCACAGGAAGTGGTACGTTCAACTATTTTCTCTTTGATGCAATAAATAACAAATTAATAAATGACTTTGTATCAAATATGTAATTGCACAATTGGTTCTTTGGCCACAGGAAAGTACAACGAAAAAGGCGAGCAGAGAATCTAGTGACAGTTCCACATCTTCGGTCTCGGAGGAAAAGCATCGGTATCGCCGCTCCAGCAAGAAACACAGACGCAACCAAAAGATTGTGCCTACTGCCAGTCCTGAGATGGCTAATTTATCTCCGGAGAGCAGAAGTATTGAGCACTCTGTGGAAAACATGAGACCCTGGGGTCAAAACAAACATGACGATATGAACAAACCTCCACTGATGCCTTTCTCTGCTTTCTCACTGGCCCATCGTGAGGGAGAGGCCCGAGCATGCTTAGTTCAGCAACTGAAAGAAATTATTACTGACATTGCTAATGATATGGATGTACCTAAAGTTATAGCTGAGAAAATGACTTTAGAAAAAATTAATATTGCTGTAGAAATGTGTCGCACTATGACTTACACGGAGCTTTTGAGAGGAGTTAACTCTATCATGAACTCAGACGCCAGAGAGACGAGGATTTTGTTGACTGAACGGTTAGTCATTCATAGTTCATGAACTGCCCGATTAACTTAGAGTACTCTACTTTAACTTGTATAGTAACAACACATTTGGATTTAGTTTTTTTCTGAATTTATATATTTATATATATATATATATATATATATATATATATCTTAATTGCTTGGATATCAAATGCAAATGGAGCTCACATGCTTTAAGATTACGTTTGATAATCTGAGGTTGATGTATTTTGATTTCAGCAAAATCTTACGAGACGTGGTTATCATGTGTGGAACGAACCCTGCTTTCCGTATCATGAAGGCGTGGTTGGAACAACGCAAGGTACGTGGTGAAGCTGCTGCAGAAATGATCGCAGCTCTTCCTTCCTATCTCCTGTCCCCCAGCCCGGCTCTCATTCAACAGTTCTACGAGCTTGTACGAGACTACGCAAGCTCCGAAGATCAGCAAGTTAAAATTTCCAGCATTCTTGCCTTCTCACATTTACTGCGTGTTGCATGTGTGAGTAAAGTTTCACGTAAAGCAAGATTCCCTGAACCTTATCAACCTTGTCGCACTGAAAATGCAACACAATATTTGACATATCTGGCACGGCAAATGACCACGGATCCTGGCCTAAGACGTGTTTACATGACTGCAATTGGAAATACTGCAGCAAGTACAGCTTTGCCAATACTTCTTGACGTAGCTCGCGATGCCAATGTGTCTCCATACCACAGAGCCTCTGCTATTCTTGCCACAAGATATATAGTTTTTAAAAATCCAGGAATAGCAGTAAACACACTACTCAGTTTTTACCATAGTTCAAAGTATCCTACTGCAGTTCGCATTGCAGCGCTTTCTTTGTTGTTTTACACACGACCTCCCTTAATGATTTGGCAACGCATTGCTACGAGTACATGGTATGAACCCAACAGTGCAATCAATGCTTATGTTTGGAGCACACTCAACAACCTAGCTGTTTTGCAAGACCCATTCTATAAAACCATGTAAGTACAAATAAAGAAAAAAAAAAGAAAAAAAAAAAAAAGAAAGAAAGATTTGAACGTTTATATAATCACCTGAAATAAAAGCATAAAATATCTATGATTTTCTAAATAAATATTCAGAGCATATACACGCACGCACGCACGCACACAAACACACACACACACACACACACACACACACACACACACACGGCACAAACACACACACACACACCACAAATGAACAAACACGCGGTACGGGGTTCATAATGATCGTTGGTTATAAAAATGCAAAGACTCAGGTCTCATGATGATATAAATATACATATAGTTTTTATTATACAGTATATATATATTATATATATATATATATATATATATATATATATATATATATATATATATATATATATATATATATATATATATATATATATATATATATATATATGTGTGTGTGTGTGTGTGTGTGTGTGTGTGTGTGTGTGTGTGTGTGTGTGTGTGTGTGTGTGTTTAATATGGCGCAAAAAAATCTTAATAAAATGTTATTTACTTTTGAGGACTGAACGTGCCATCGCCGTCCTGCCATTGGCTCGTCCTGTGCCACTGGGCGCTCACCGTCCTTACAACTTGGTGCGCACAGCTGTGGCAAGTGGTCTGCATGAAGTGGTACTGGAGCAGCTCAGTTGGAGCTCGGACCTCTCTGCAGCCAACATTTACTACCGACAAACTCAACGTCTGGGCGGCTACTCACGCCTTCATTTGGAGGTACGTTCATTGCTATTACTATACATTAAATATGAACCATATGCACAAAGTTGCCAATTGCTATGTGTGTTTAATATTATATATATTACACACACACACACACATATATATATACCTTATATTCAGTATTTTATTTTACAGGCTGATTTTTGGATGGCCGATGCTGATGGTTTTATTCTTGCTTTTGCTGAAATGCTAAATCCCCCTGGAAAAATGGGAAAAGTTCGACCACCGATTCGTGATTTACCCCGCTCAACTCATTTCATTCGGGAAACTCTCAAGATCGTTGCTCGCGAGCAGCCTCGCATTGAGGGACATTTTGGCTTTAAACTTGGTGCCTTGCATGAGAGAATGTTCCCGTTCGATAACAGGATTGTCTCCAATATTGAAAAGGGTAAAATTGACTATAGCACGTCAAAGATAATTTAAATTTCATCAAATCTAATAATAATTTGAATTTTGAATAACATACTGTATGCTTTGAATTTTTTTAAAAACAAAACAGGCAGAATAAAATATTTTTTCTTAAGTAAACCTCGATTTTGATTGTGTAATTATTTGCATTTCTGACCACGTACATAATCTTATAAGTTTGTCAATTTGCCATGCAGTGTTGAAACAATTTTAACTTGTATACAATTAAATATTTGAACAACCATGTATAACGCTGTATTGTGACTGAGGAAGACTAAAAAAGGGGGAGGGGGTAATTTATCTTATATTCTAAGAAAAGGACATAGTCTTGAATCGATTGATGTATGAATTTCTAATTTTCGAGTATATTAATTGTTTTTATTTAATAATTGAAAATCGAGAAATGATGTCACACGGGCGGTAACTTATGCATGTGGGCATAGGAAAAAGTTGCAGCCTGTGACGTCATTTTACGACTTTCCAAAATTAATGAAAAATACTCAATGAACTCAAAAACTAGAAATTCATATTATCAATCGATTCAGGACAATGTCTTCTTATGCAATAAATGACCACCTAATTTTGTGCAGTCCTCCTCATTTTCGATTGCCATTAATTTTGTTTTAATTGCAATACAATTTATTTCATTTCAGCTGGCCGTCGTTTACTTGAGCAGTTCAAAAGCTCAAAGCCTTTGTTATACCAAAAGTTGGGTCAATCTGGCTTCTGGATGGGCACCACTAACGAACTTGGCTTCCCAATGACTTTCAAGCTAAATGTTCCATGGGGAGTCCGAGCTAAAGGAGAAATCAATGGCTCTGATGATACATCGCTTCTCTCGGCGGACGTTGGTCTTATGTATAGTTCAATAGTAACAATAAATATCAAGTAAATGTGATGATGGAGGATTGCAATTAAAGTCTACGTTTCATGTTGCAGGTACACATCACAATTGATTGCCGAGCTGAGTTTTTATACGCCATTTGATTGCCTGCAGTACGTTGCTGGCGCACAGTCTCACACCTTCATTCAATTGCCTCCTCTGCGGCTCTCAGCTCGCTTGCCTACCAACTCAAGCAACAAATTACAATTTAAATTTAGCAGCCTTGCTTCCAGTGAGCAAAATTTGCTGTTTTCTCAGACGAGTCAACCGTACACGTCGCAACACGATGTCATCAGTTTAACGCCAATCAGTAACGCCAAAACTACCATCACAGTCAGTGTGGCACCTCTAGTCAAAGTAAGTTATTGTGGGCTTCTCGCAATACCTAATCTTCTTTTTTTATCTAATTTTTCATTTAAAAATTAAATAAATAAAATCTAACATTTAAGAAATAAGAAGCTTTAGAGACAAAGGCAGTACGATGTATTTTATGCACTCACTTAAATTTGGAACATATATATTAAACTCATTATCATAATATTGTATATGGTTGTCGTTATTAGATATAAGATAAAATTGATATAATATTCAACTGTAATAATTAAGTCAATAAAGTTTGTTATTTCTCTTGGTATAATAATTGTTGCTTGACATTGCGCAGAGTGAGATGCTCCAGAGCACTCCACTCACACTTGAGTACAGTAGCGAAGCTCCAAACCATCGCTGGTCCCCAGAACCTCACTGGGTCTTGAACTATCCTGCACTTTGGCCTGGACTCGAAGCTGCAACTTTAAAACTTGTTACGTCACGTCCACTTCCAGTTCACTTAAACTTCACTCTCGGTACGTACACAAACCTACTTCCAAAGCTTAGTTGTAATCTGGCTGGCTTATTGTTATTTTCAGATCGTGCTAGGGCAGAGAATGGTAACGTGATTTTATCTTCTGACTCTGAGAATTCACCAAGCACCATTCTAGACACCACTACAAGCAGCAGCACGATGGAACCTCCCACCTCCACACCAAGCTACAAGACCACTCCCGCTCCCTCTTCTAATGAGGTGTATGAACATACCACTGAAAACACGCAAAATACTTTCATGGAGGAAATGTTGAGCACCAATCTTACAATTTTGTCATCCAATGTAGAGGATCCCATTGGAAGTTTCAATTCATCAACACTAAATTTATTACAATCTAGTAATAGAAGTAGATCGGATTATCTTTTGAAAAATATACTTAGTGAAATGAATAGTAAGTCACTTTTGCTTAATGTGTATAAAAAATCCTTGTTTCAGTAACTTATAATTTTAAGTGCATATGTATTATGTAGAAAATTCAGAAAGAGTATGGGGGGTTCTCGGTGCAAAACTCAAACCCTTTAATCTGGAATCAAAATAAAATTCAAAAAGAAATGTAACATAAATTAAAGATTTTTTTAACTTTAAATGCTTTGAAGCTAAATTAAATATAAATTGAGATAAATTGAAGTAAATAGCAAATATTTGCGGTTAATGATTGACATGTGTTGCAGACGGAGCCGCGTACGTGGTTGGTATTGAGATTGGCGTGAACCATTCTTCAACTCCCAGGTATCACGTGTTGTGGAGCTTGGCCAGGGGTCGTGCAAGGCGCTTCCACCGCGCAGGATTGTTCATCATGGATGACGTCGATAAGTGGCAGGTAAACATCTTATCAGTTTTCACACGGACTACACTAAATACGTATCTAGCCCATTTTCAGCACACTTTGTTCAATACGGCATAATCTATATGCTGCATATAATGTTACATACCATAAATATTATGTTGTACTGCATAATTTATAACTGTGTGTTTCTAATTAAGTGTCATTTATGCTATAATATGACATAAATTCAGTATAATTTGTATACGTAATTTATTCTTTCGTGTGTATTTTTTTAATAATTTTATAATGCGTAGAGGTATTCTTGATTTGTGTAACTTAATGTTTTTAATGTTTAAAGTTTTGACATGTTTTTGTGTTCCAGTTTGGCTTGACAAGTGTGCTACAAACACCTCACGTACCTATGCTTAATTTAAAATCAATTCTTGATGCCAATTTGACTTCTAATTTATTCATTGATTTTAAACATACAACTAACGTGTCAAGTGATATGATTTCAATTAAGGTAAGAAATTATTTTAAAAATGCAAATTTATGATTACAATAATACAATTAAAAATATGCAATTAACACAAAATTACTTCCTTGTTAAAAGTATTTGAATAATATTTGGTGGGGTTTCCAGGGTTCTATGATGCGCACAGAAAGTCATACTAGCTACGTTCGTAACAACTCCATGACAGTTGCGTGTCTGCAAGAGGGTCTCAATGTCCAGCCTGCATGCCGGCGCATGGCACTGGAAGCTGGATACCTGGACCGTTACAATCTCACTCTCACCTACAACGATAACGTAAGTTCAAAGTCAAACCAATTGCAATTCACTTGTTTACACAAAATGTGTACATGATAAATCCAGTTTCAGACTTTCAGAGAGTTCATTTCCAACTATAATGTCTAAATAAATCTAGCTCGAACATGATTGGGATTTTATAATACAATATGTTGTATATTATTATTAACACAACAAGTTCACACTCCAACTTACAAGAGTATAATGCAGTTGCACACCCATATAAACAGTTCCAATAAGTAGCACCAACATGCTATTATGTTGTGGGCACAATTCCAAGCGCATGATACATGAGGTATCCTGCTGACTATGCAACCAGTTGCACCAATCAGAAGTGCGGGTTGCGGACACTTGGAAACTGCAGGCGCGAAAATAATTTGTAATGAAAAAAGAAAGTATGTATAATGTTACTAATATTAACGTGAATTGAAGTGCGTGATGAAGGGTTATCGTACTATAAGCTATGTCTAAAATAAATTGGGGTGCGTTTCATCAAAGCACAGCGGTCCTAATGATGAGGCCTTAGAAATTCTAAAGTTTGGCACCCTAATTTTTCTAAGCATTCAGAACTTGCTTTAGCATAATGGTAATAATAAGAACTTCGATAAATCACGGACAAAAATAAATGCATAAATAATTATGCTAGCTTAATGCAGCAACATAAAACAAACATGATTCATAAAACAAAATGATTTAATTTAATGCTGATGTTACTACATACATAACATAATAGTTAAGATATTCAGCATAATTACTTAATTTGTTAATTCAAAATAGCAACATTTGTGCTCTACAAATACACGAATTGTTCTATTCAGTATCAACTACGTAATATATTTTTTCCATCTGATGATTCTTAAAATGATGTTTTCTTATTGAAATGTTATAGATTGATTAGGTCGATACATACGTAGTAAAGTATTTTTTCCATCTGAATGTTATACGTATATAGGCTCAACAGTACGGCACTCCCGTGCAGCATTACTTCAACATGATAAAACATGCCATGTTCCCGTACATGGCGGAGGACTTGAGCATCTTAGACAACGACATGCCTAACAACAGGGTGAGGTTAGTGGCGGAGCTCAATCCCGCTAGCCAAACTGTGGCTCTGTGGATGCGCACACCTCGTGTCGAGGCAGAGCTCAATGGAATGCCAATCAACAGTCTCCTCTTGCAAACGTTACGAGTCAACCCAATTGTGGGATTCTTACCCAAGTTCAAAGACCCATGTAAGTTCTTTTTATTGTTATGTAATACATATAGTCGTTGCCCATGCCAATTAAATGACATTAATTGTATAAACAATCAAGTGCGTAACATTAAACTATTGATTAAATTTATTACTATTCATTAATTAATTCCGCACTTTGTAATTGATACGTTTACTTGAATGATTGATGAAATGCATAATAAAATTATCACTTAATTATATTAATGTAAATATGTAATCATTTTCATTTCCCCTCGTTCACGCATTTAAGTTTTAAATGTATATTTATTTATTATCAATTATAAAAATTTAAAAGGAAAGAAATCTAACTTAAATTAAAATTTGAGTAAATAAAATAGCTAATTTTAAGTAAAATTTACTTCCAAAAATATTCATATGTAATTATATGTCTAATTAAACACACTATAATGCAAATTGTAATAAAATTTGAGTAAATAAAATAGCTAATTTTAAGTAAAATTTACTTCCAAAAATATTCATATGTAATATTATATGTCTACTGACTACTTTAAAACAGTAGGGTTAATTTGTATTCCTGATTTCCCCCAATAAGAGCTGTTAATTATTATTATTAAAAATTGAATGAGAAATAACTTGTTGTATTTTGAACAGCTTTCTGTGGCCTCGAAGCCAACCGTGTATCGACGTTTGACGGCTCTCGCTATTTGTATCAATTGAACAACTGCTGGCACGTTCTCGCCAAGGATTGCTCAGGTGGATCACGAGTCGTTGTTCTTGCAAGAAACGAAAGCAAGCATTTGGTAAGTCCAACCTGACAAGTGTTAATGCTCAATCACAAGATAAAAGTGTTGTTATTCGAGTAAATTAACCCTTTTTTTTTGTTGCTTCAAAAAAATAGCATTTACAAAATACAAAACCAATTAAAGGTGGTTGTCATTTTTAGACGCAGAAAACATACTTACTTGCAGCATTATATTTTGCATACGTGGCCATGCTCCCTGTAAAGACGTCAACGCTTAATCTCCGACAAAATTATATGTTAATTTTTCAGCAATACGTTTTCTACATTTTAAGCATAAATAGGTTGGCTTATTTTTTTAGGAAGTTGAAGTCAACGTAGACAATCACAAAATAATTTGGTTGGGTGGCAATGGTGCGGCGATGGTGAACGAGGTGAAGGTTGACCTGAGATACGACCAGATTGCTGAGGCTTTCGACCAGGCAGGAAGTCGCCTCCTTGAACTCACTTGCACTCCTGACGACACTCTCCAACTGCACCTGCCACGCCATGGCATCACGTTGCTGCTCAACAATAACACGCTGCTGGTTCAGGTGCGTTAAATTGAAAAAAAAAATTGAATGCGATTTCGTTTATTTATTTATTTTTTTAAATGTTTTTTTTTTCCCCAAGTTTGATGCATGAACTAAAATTTTATAGGTTTCAGTTTACTTTAATTAATAAATTAAAAGCAAACTGCTCGCGTTAAAAAGTTAAAATTCACCAAATATAGTATCTGGTATATAAAACAAACGACAAAAGTAATTTTGATCTTTTCTTACATTTTGTTTTTGAATTGTAACGACTCAAACTTCGAAAACACGGGAAATTGTTTGCCGAAGATTTCATTTTTGTTCACGCGATATCTTCAATTCTTCTCTTATTTAACGAGTTAACCCTCTTAATTTATTAGTTTGAAGACTCAGTGACAATATACCGATGAAATATATTGTTAATTTGTTACGTTTTTGTCATCCCGCAAGCGAAAACAAAACGAGAATAAGCGTTACTATACTAGATGTTTCTTTGCGTTACATCTGCAATACATCGACGATATATATCTGAAGTTTTTCTACACGTTTAACATTTTGCTAGCAAATTTACAATTTAATACTATATAGTACTATAGTTTTATAATCGAAAACAATAAATCAATTACTATTTCGTAATTAAATATAAACATAAATGTATTACAACGCAGCCGGAGTAGCCGTACGTTGATATGTTTGTTACGTGTTGGTGCAGGCTGCTTCGTGTCTGTTTGGCGCGGCCAAACCGGAAACGGAATCAGTCATAAATTCTCGCGCCAAATGAATAACGTTTCATGTTTGACTCGTCAATTAGAACTGGGGAGATGGCTATGTTTAATTTCTGCACATCAGTTACATCAGGCTAATAACTTGTAACTGTATTTCATACTGTATATGTACCAACAAAATGTACCACAATGTACATTGCTGTAAATTTTCATCATACTTTTTTATATACTTCACTTAATGTAAATTTAAGAATCCTGATAATATTCTCTTAATAAATTTATTTAGCAGTCTCACTTAAAATACGATTTTAATATTTTCAAATTGAATTTTGTGCTACAAGAAACTATCAGATTGACTAGAAAATAAGTTTATTAAATTAACAGTAATTCTTTCCTTAGTTAAAATATTTTTTTAAAGTTAATTTTACTTTAATTAATATGATAATTCAATTTAATCTAATTTTAATTAGTTATTGACACTGGTGACATCTGTTAGTGTATCTCATAACAACAAAAAACCGCGCGGCAAATTTTAAACATAGATAGAGAATTTGATGACGCACAGTACGCACGCAATGTCCCTTACATGTCTTCCGACTCCCTGCATTAATTTGTAGACAAGCATGATTCAAGCTTTTACAATCTACGCGACAAGATTAGCAGCCAAAACTACTATTTCTATTTTTACTTTTTAAAATACTGTCCACAAAGGTTTGATAGAGGTGTTGTTGTCACCTGAGTGCAAGAATTCCGAGTGGTTATATATCTCTGCTTACGTCATACATTATATCGTTTCTGACCTTAGTCTGCCTTATCAATCCTTATCATAATATAATATAATCCTTATCATGTAATAGTTCAAATAGTTCCCAAACGTATCGCAGTGTTTCCTAGAGAGGGAAATTTAAAACAGCGCGTGTCTAAAAAATCAGCCAAGAGTCGGAAGACGCATGTAATTAAGGGACATCTAGTACGCACACTGTCGCACACAACGATGAGCATTGAGCACACTTTACAGTTTTATGTATAACATTTATTTGAGCTAGAAGCTTATATAATGAAACTAGCAGGGCCAAAACAATTAACTGGACGAAAACTTTTTTTTAATTCAACGTAAAATTTAAAATATCGTAGGATATTTGTGACAGAGACAGACACACAGGTTGTTAAAAAAGTTTGTAAGAAATGCAGAAATGGAATATATAAAAGCTATAAGACGATAGAAATGAAAACAATAACTTTTGATGCAGCAAATTGAAGCCCTCTCTTTTGATCGTTTGAAATCTTTAGAATTATAAAATCAATGGATAAATAAATAAATCTTTGGCTATATTAATTAAGAAAAAAAATTGAAATAATTTGTCTCCAACACTACCCTGAAATTGAATGCTACTATATATAGCGTTTTCCCGTTTTATGTGTGCGCTAGGGTGTGTGCGAATGACGCCTATACTGTAAAGCGCTTCAACGCCGTACTGGCCGGAGCAGTAAATAAACATTGCTCAGCATATAGGACAAACGTGGTTTTTAGTCATTTTCTTTAGAAAATTAATAATTTTTTGTTATTATCATTGTTCTTCATATAATCACATTGCGGCCGTTGTCCATGGTGTTTCAGGCAACAGCTGGTTTACGTGGTCGTCTGTGCGGCCTGTGCGGCGACTTTGACGGTGAGATGGAAGGAGATTTCCGTGGTCCTGCAGGAAATATCATTCTACCTCCTCGAGAATTTGCTAAGTCATACGCTCTGCCATGTCGAAACAAAGACTAACCTATGGATCACACAAATTTATATATTTCAATGGTTTCTTGCACTTAAAAAAAATCAGGAATTTGAACGATCGCTCTGTAGCAATCAATAATTCATAAATTGTTCCAAAAAATCAATTAAAAGACTCTAAATTATCATAGAATTTTTTGCTCCTTTTGAAATTAAATTAACTAACTTTTGTTCTGTTAAATAAATTGGCACACGATAATTTCTTACAGTTCTTTTCTTGGTACAAATAATGTAACTTCTATATATTGGTCAATAGAAATTTAGTTCTCAATTTTTAATTGGTGTTAAAGCAGGGTTAAATATATTCTGATTGTTACTTAGTTATGTGGGAAAATAAATTATTCTTTAGCTGTCATTCAATTTATCATTTTACCTTACAATTCAAATACATCGGTCCCGCATTTCACACTGTAATTTGATGTCGAGTTTTTCATTTTTTTACGTTTATGAATATTAATAATGTATCTTAATATATAATTTAGAATGCATCCAATAATTAATTCTGAATGTACGGTCAATAAAGGCCCGAGGTCATGCAACTTGCAGTTCTCTCAAAACAATGAAAATACTAGCATTTTAAATTCAATACTAACTTATTATTCGATATATTACAATTTGTAATCTGTCATATTGCATGGAATAAAACTCCAAATATTATGTTACGTACAATACTAAAATCTTTATTTGAATGCATTAAATTCTTTGATTAAAAATAAGGTACGTGATTAGAAAATATAGCATGTATGTTTCATCAAGTACAGGCTATATATTTAATAATTATACTATATATATTATATTTTAATTTAAAAAAATGAAAACTTAATTAAGTGTATTATACTCGATTATACTCATCATAATATATGATAGCAATAACTAAGATAATAAAAACATATTTAAATTTGTCTTTTTGCAAGGTGCTATAAGTATCCTCTGATATTTACATTCGTTCTACACTTCATCTGATGAGTAATAATCTGAAGTAATTAATTGAAAATACTTTTATCAGTCATAATTATAACTATTATTTGAACAACTTTGAACTTGTGAAACTCACAGCACTCTCTCATGGGATATAATATTTTATTAGGTTTTATGTCCATTACGTACTATAATAATCTATAGTTTAATAATTTTATATTTAATTTTCATATTATTAAAATTTGTAAGGTGATAAGGTTGGGATATAACTGTTGAGTTGAATGAAATAGAAAAAAGTTTGTATGCAATCAATTGTATTTATTGTGATAATATGCTAACAATAAAGTATAAAATATAATTATAATACATATACATACATCACACATTAAGGCACTGAAAGAGAAGAGTAAAAACTATTGAGCCCCAAGCTTCAAATACATCTTGAACCAGACGAAGCAACAATCTTTAGAAGGCACTGTATGTCGGCTATATATTTATCTTATTTCTGCAAACTTTTTTTTTAATTGATTTCTTAAATCCTAATTTGTAAATGATCAACTTATACATGAATATCAAAGTAAACATATTTATAAATGCTTATTTATGCTCAGTATGGCAATTTTAGGTAGTAAATATCATAATAACAAACTATAATATATATATATATATATATATATATATATATATATATATATATATATATATATATATATATATATAATATGTATTAAGGAAATAAACCATCACGGTTAGGTATGATAAATTGAAAGAAAAGGATAGGAGAAAACCAGCAAGGGCCTTACCATAGTGAAGAGAGTCCCATAGTTCGGTGAAAATCTTGCTAGCACAGATATAAAATAACTAACACATTGGAGATATTTCGGCAATTGACTCCAAGAGAGATATGGAGCGTGTTATGCCTTCATCAGTCCTTACAGACTCAGAGAGAAACTATGAATGATGGCTCTGCTGGTGTTACTTTGTGGTATATACAGATGTGGTGAAGGTGGGGGAAGTTTGGTAGGATATGATGAGCAAAAATGTGACACCAGCAGAGCCATCATTCATAGTTTCTCTCTGAGTCTGTAAGGACTGATGAAGGCATAACACGCTCCATATCTCTCTTGGAGTCAATTGCCGAAATATCTCCAATGTTTTAGTTATTTTATATCTGTGCTAGCAAGATTTTCACCGAACTATGGGACTCTCTTCACTATGGCAAGGTCCTTGCTGGTTTTCTCCTATCCCTTTCTTTCAATTTATCATATAATATATATAATATACTGTGTATATATATATATATATATATATATATATATATATATATATATACACACACACACAGATACACAGATACATGTCCAGACAACTATGTTATTTAACTATGAAATCTTTTGTTTTGACAAATACATGAGTGTTTGTGTAAGCTAGCATGCATTGTAAAAGCCATAGCACATTTTCAGTACACTCTGTAAACATTGTAAACTACAACAAAAGAATGTCAGAGTTGATGTTACTAAAGCATCCCTTTTTCTACTCCACATTATCTGCTTTGTGCATTCCAATACATTTGTGCAGCTGTGTGGCCATATTAAGTAGGCACTTAAGTCGGGGCAAATTGTGCAATCTTGTAGGGTTCTTAATCAATATTAATCAACTAAATAAATACTAACAATGATTTTCAAGTCAAAATACACACAAACTTGGATATTACTTTTGTCAGTAGGATGAAGTTATTATAGACGACATGTACTTGACAAGCAATGCTGGACACCACACACAAGCCATGCCATGATAGCACTTAAAGGCATAGAACACCTTCAACAAAAAAGTTGTGCAATATCCTTAAACCTGAAAATCAACGTTGATTTGGCTGGAGTAATTGATTTCTAATTTATTTTTCATTCACAAAATAACGCGAGCGGTCATTAATCTTAGAAATCAATCACTCCGGACAAAACAGCGTTGATTTTCAGGTTTGTTACAATTATTACACAACTTTTTTGTTCAAGGTGGTCTACGTCTTCAAAATGACTTGGTCACAAACATTTGTACAAGAGTAGCAAATATGGAATTATTTACATTTAGGATTTGAAAGTGCTTCGACAGCAACATGCCAACATTTGCACACTTCAGTCACAAGAAGCAAAAATATGAATACAGTAACCAAAATATAACAAGAGAGCCAGGGCAGCAGTCAACAACTTAATAATAAAGATACAATAATATAAATGAGAAAGTAAAAAAATTAGATCTATAAAACACTTGAAATGAGATGTTTTTATTATTATTATTATATATATATCGTCACTGTGGCGGCTAAAGTGCCGATCTGCAAAATTAACAAAGGTCATTTTTCTATGTTTTTGTATTGATAATGAGCCTTGTTGATTTTGCAGATCGGCACTTTAGCCGCCACAGCAACGATATATATATTATATATATATATATTATATATAAATAATATTTTTTTAAAAGAGAGCTCAAGAGCTTCATTCTAAAAGAATGACTGGCAAGAGATTCAAACAAAAGTTTAATGTGCATGACGTCACACCATGCATCGTGGTTGGTTGAAGCAGCCATGGTGCTCAACGTTGGCACATCACGTCATGCCTACACATCAACAACAGTTTAATGTGCTTGACGTCACACCATGCATCGTGGTTGGTTGAAGCAACCATGGTGCTCAACGTTGGCACATCACGTCATGCCTACACATCAACAACAGTTTAATGTGCTTGACGTCACACCATGCATCGTGGTTGGTTGAAGCAGCCATGGTGCTCAACGTTGGCACATCACGTCATGCCTACACATCAACAACAGTTTAATGTGCATGACGTCACACCATGCATCGTGGTTGGTTGAAGCAACCATGGTGCTCAAAAACTTGATAAAGTTACATAATTCAAACTACAATTCCATTAGATGGATATGTGTAATAATTCTTGGAGTGAACTATAAAGATACAGAAAGAAATTAGCAAATTATAAAGTAAAACTTTGTTACAAACACACAGGCGATCTCTTATTGAAATACAATATAAATCATGGAATGCTTGAAATGACATTGGTTTGTATCCAATAATCTGTAGGACAATTTTCTCACTGAAAATGTGATTTTCTAGGCAGAAATTATTATTATTTTTATTTTTTTTTTTTAGGTACAGTGATAAAATTGTGGAGTTACACTATTGACCACAAATTAGCTTGTTTTCATTACAGTAGTTTATTCAGTTTTTTTTTTGTTTTTTTTTTTTCCTCCCTTTATTTTAGTTGTAAGGGAGAATTTATTAATTTCCTTACAATGAGTTTGCAACCTTGGTAAACTAAGAGAAACCTTTTTTGCTTTGCAAACACACACGGACACACACACACTATTATGCACTGGCAATTAGAAATGCAACAAGGTGTGTTCAAAATAACTAAACAAAAAATAGCATCAATTAATGAAACTCAATTTTCACTGCAACTTTGGCAAACACGGTGCCACCAACTTCAAAGTTGTCAATAAACAAAAGCGTTTGTAATCACCAGTTTCCTGGCATAGAATGCTCACTATCAGAAACCACAATCATTTGCCCTCACTTACATAAATGCATCAAAGAATTCCTTACTTTATCTTGGATTCCATGGTTTATAAGGAATGTAATCTTCTGTGGAACTTGCATGTAAATTGCCACACATCTCAGTAAGCAAACAATTGGTTAAATAAACTTTAAAATATAATGCCAATTCATAACATACAATAGTAACTTCAAGTCTGCCATTACTTGACAAAATATATTTCAAGATAAAACAATTGCTCTAATATAAAATATACATTTAAAATATTAATACATATCAAGTTATATGGTAAGATATTAAAAGAGGCCACAGTCTTTGAGATTATTTTTGATAATGACATCAGTGACAGCATCAAATACAAACTGGATGTTGTTGGTGTCAGTGGCACATGTGAAGTGGGTGTAGATTTCTTTTTGGTCTTTCCTTTTGTTCAAGTTCTCAAACTTGAGCTGAATGTACGCTGCAGCTTCCTCGTAAGTATTGGAACCTGCCACAGGAACAAACGTCAATCATTACAACAACTCATTTTATTACATATTCTTAAAGGAGACATCATCCTCAATCAATAGATATGACAATTTCTAATTTTTGAGTATACATGAATTTTTAAAAATGAATTAAAAATACTTAATGAACTCAACAATTAAAAATTCATGTATCAATCAATTCAGGACAATGTCCTCTGACCCCCCCCCCCCCCTCCCTAAATATTGAGATTTATAAACCAGTTATCACTTGAAGCCTCAACTAACATTCACAACACAATGTCTCTCCTCTTGTGTGAATGGCACACAAAATGTAGGGGCTTTCACAGAAAATATTTACGGTACTAAAAATTGTGATGCAAAACATGCAAAAGCGTGTCCCATATTTAGATTAGTTGCAGTGTTGTCCACAGGTGTGAGTTAGAAATGCCGATATACAACTTACCTGTGTACTCAGGGAAGCAGATTGTAAGTGGAGATTTAGCAATCTTTTCTTCAAATAGATCTTTCTTGTTCAAAAACAAAATGATAGAAGTCTCTACAAACCATTTGCTGTTACAAATTGAATCAAATAATTTCATGGATTCTATCATCCTATTCATTTCCTCGTCTTCTGCCAACACTAAATCATAGCCTGCAAAGGAACATAGAGATTAATACAATAGGGAAATAGGCTAACAAAGTTTTGGCAACATACCTGATAGAGCTACACAGAAGATGATAGCAGTGACTCCTTCAAAACAGTGAATCCATTTTTTTCTTTCAGATCTTTGACCTCCTACATCAAACATCCTGCAACAACCAGTCCAAGGATTAGAGTACTGTACAGTACTAAGCACACTTCACGTTTTACTTACTTAAAATGCAATCCCTTGAAAGTAAAGTGTGTTTCAACTATGCCAGTTGTCTTGACTCTGGTTCTTAAAACATCCTGTTGTGTTGGCACGTAACCTGCTTGGGATATACGATCCAAGGCATTGAGGTAATAAGCTGCCGAGTCGTTGAGTTGGTACTCCCTTGAGCGTGAGAAGCAGATCTGTACTCCGTCGTCTTGCCACAGTCGCTTCATCAACATGGCTAGTTCTGGGGTCAACTCTCCTTCCTCTGCCGCGCTAGCTAGGGTGAAGAACTGGCGAGCACTGTCCTATACACACAAACAATGTCACAAACTTAGATCTCACGTCTACCCCCACTATTCATTTTCAAGTTCACTTGTATAGATGATGAGTGAAGAAGTACATTAAACTGTCAAGATAATGTAAACCAGTGACAAACTTATTACTATGCTGCTAGTCAATAGTTTAGGGGTTCATTGTTCACACTTTTAGTTATTTATGCAATTGTGAGTAAAATAATTCATTTCACTATGCTAAATTTCATAGCTATGCTCACTATGCTCATCCTTTTAATTGATACATATCAAACCAAAATGGTTGATTTTCTTTAATTTTATTGCCTAAAGAGAATCATACAATAAAAAGATAAAACCCTTATGATGTAAAAAATAATAGTAAATAGAGAGATTGGAACACAATATATTGAAATTTAATGAAATTCACAAAATTTCTGCTTTGCCTCAATAATTGATTAATTTTCTAGCATAGTTTTTTTTTTTTTTTTTTTTTTTGAAAACATTAAAAGCGATAGCCTGGGGTTCTATGTCAAATTTGACCTGCCATGACATAACACTCAAAAGCAGGTACGTCTCATATGCACACCAATTACATGTTGGGTGCTCCCTTCCCGCAAAGTTGGTTGCTGACAACTCCAGGTGGCCATTTATTGTATTTTGATTGATTTATTAACAATGTATAATATTGAAGCTGCTAGGATGAAACATTTGTACAGCTTTGGAGTGTGAGAAAACATGATGCCATGTTACGTATGTATGTGGTTTAAATTTTAACTCAACTCTCTACCTTTTGTTTGTTAATTATATTTTAACTTCCGATGTTGAACCTTAACCACCATGGTTTTTCTCTCATGTATATGAAACTAAAACATACAATTGGGAGTAATTATAGTTGTTGTATGCAAAACTAATTTTAAAGCCACTTTGTAGGACAAACCATGAACCCCTAACACTTTAATATCCAATAACTACTATAAAGATGACATGTTCTTGTGTCAATTTTGCATATATTGTGGTATATTGGGTATTACTAAGTGCTCATTTGCTCGCACTCAATAATGCTGATCGTAAACTCTGATCTCTGCTCATAAAATGACGATCGCCTTTGGTTATTCAAATGGAATGCGATTTTTTGGTGCAAGAGGACAGGGTTTACGAACAGCATTACTAAGAGCGTACCAAGGGACTATTTAGCATACGTTGTTTGATATCTCATGCCAAACAAACTGCTCTGCCCTAGGTATAACTATTAAATACTCCAGTTATAAATGAAATTTATAAATTGGCTTTAATTTCAAGTATGGTCCACACCCAGTTGTTGGCAATGTGTTAATCAAAACTTAAAAAAAAAATAATAATAATAATAATTACAATTAATTGAAAGCAAGGGGTGCTACAAGGCAAAGAAAAGTGATGCAAATTTTCTCTTTTCGTACAAGGCAAAAATGCAATGTTTCCAAATTTCAAATAAGAAGTAAAGATTTTAATTAAAAGTATTAAGGTACATATTTCTGAACAATTTTGATCAAATACATGCAAAATAAATTATTGAAAAGAAAACATTTTAATTCAATTATTATTGGTATTTCTGAGTAATTAAATAATTAAATCTGGCAACTTTTTTTTCACATATGGGGCTGTAAACTGAGAGAGGGGGTAGAAAGATAATCGGAGCTACATTTCTTGAGCGCTCAAGGTTAAGCTCTTCCCTTTGTATATGAAGGGATATTTTTGCAAGGTCAGGTATAACTTGCTGGAGTTTCAGTATAGAAGTTTAAAATTTTCAACCCCCGCTATTTTGCCTTTTGCTCTGCCTCGTGCGACAGCAAAAAGTTGAGTGTTCAATTTGCTTCAAGCGGGTATAGGGAGAATTACTAGCGTCAGCTATCCTTATTATATAGATCAGTTATTAGAAGACGTTGCAAAAGTAGGTTTAGTGATAAAATAAACTAACTGACAGCTCAACAATACTAACCAATCCCTAGCAGACAACTGTGTTCCTGTCTATATTTAACATGCTTTCTTATGGGGCAACAAATCAGCTATAACTTGAGTTAAAATCATTTCTCGGAGTCAAAATTTTAACTGTAGCTCACTGAGCCTCCAAGCTTTTTGTTTTCCTAAATTTCAATCCATTTGGTTACAAATTATTTATTTTCTCCCAATTGACTTGAAATCCAGAAAAACAAAAGCTTTGAGGCTCAGTAAGCTACAATAAAAATTTCAAGTCCGAGAAATAATTTTAACTTGAGTAGCTGCTTCATTTCCCCACAAGAAATTATATTAAATGTAGACAGGAACACAAAGTCGTCTGCAAGCACTTTGTTAGTATTGTTGAGCTGTCAGTTTGTTTATTTTATCACTAAACCTACTTTTGCAACGGCTGCTATTACGTTTGTTTTGAAAGTTGCAAATTTGGATACCCCAGGTAGAGGATTTGATTTGATAGTGGCATCTAAAATGCTCTCAACTCAATATTTCTCTAAGTGCAAACCATTTAGCATCATTCTTTTTCACTTAAATAACTGCTGAAAATCCATTAGCAGGACAACAGGGTGTCTAAAATACTACAATCGTGTGTGTGTGAGTATGTGTGTGTGTGTTTGTCCCCCCCCCCCCCCACCCCAATTAACTACTGTACCGTACTACTACTCGGCTAAATTTTCAAAAATTATTTATTTCATAGCTCACAGAAACGTTAAACAAATACTAATTTTAAGTTTTATTTTTGCACCAATTTTTAGTTTATTTCACGTTTAGTTAGGAAGTAAATAATTTTTTGACAATTTAACCAAAGTGACCCCACTTGAAGGTACATACAAAAATGTACAACAATGTTTGATGCTACACCCTGATTGGCTGTGCCTGCGCAGGTTTCAACACTTACTGTTCTGCCAGGGTCTGCAAAGTCAATGCGCAGTTGTCCCATGGCTCTGATGATGGCCATCAGGCTCTGGATTGTGTTACTGTAAACCACTGGTCTGTATTGCTCACATTCCTCTTTCGAGTAGCCAGTTTCATGGATGATTTTCATTTGCTTGACTATTGTGCTCTTGCCAGACTCTCCAGCCCCTAAAACAAACATTAAGCTTATTATTAGGCTGTAAGTACGTTGGTTAAAATATCTACTTTTTGAGTTTCTTTCTATCCTGCATTTTTATTTCTGGACAACAGTGCACATGTACTATGTTAAATCAGTTTTTTTTTTTAGTAAAATAGGAATGTACTTTCTTCGGAAATTTTGATGATATCATATGCATACATATTAAAATACTGTACAGTATCTACGACAGGTAAAAAAATGCTACAAATAAAATTTCTCCATCTAACACATTGGAAATAGACTTGTTGCCAAGTATAAAAATGTAATTAAGCTGGTGTGCTATATTTTATATGTATGTATGTATTGGTAAGCATGGTACGTAAGTATACCGATTACGATCAGCTCTTTCTTCTTAGCAGCTACATACTAATGTTACACAAATACATACATACCGTACATACATAGACTTCAAGCAACTCAGTCACATGCCACATGCCTTGACTGACCAGTGTCCAATGTCTTAATAGGTAAATGTGTATATGCATGGGCTGTCATATACAATGGATATACGGGATATACATACATACTGGTATGTAAATTATGTATGATCATATAAATCATTACGGTACGTATGTATGATAATACAGTATGTACAATGAAGGATGTGTGTGCATGGTCCTGTCCTAATCACGATACATTCTCAACTAGCAATAGGAGTAGGAGAGGTCTTTAGATTTATGTATCCACACCATGATCCATCAATGGGTAAAGAAGGCATGACATATGAAGGATTCTATGCATGTATGTAACTTATGTAAGTAATGATGATATATGCTAGACTTACCGAGAAGGAGTAACTTTACTTCACGTGCAGCTCGTTCGCCATCAGCTCTTAAGTCTTTGTCAATTTTCTTAGAGCGTTCTGCAGCTTCTTTTTCACCTGCGGTGCTGGCTGCACAACCCATTTTTATAACTTTGATTCCACAACTTGTTGCTTCACGTCGCGGCCGGCCGACTCCGCCCGACGATAATGTTCACGATTCCCAGTATGTACTTCCTTGGTGGATTGAAGTACACACAAAAGTGTATCCTAATTTTAATTTATATTAAAATAGGGTAATAACATAAAAAACAACCCAGGTTAGAATTGGAGGCACAAAATAATTAGAAAAAAAAAAAAAACTAAATCTACTTTGGCCCAAGCGTGTGACGCTCTATAAAAAAAATATAAACTATCAAACTATGGAGGGGAACAGAGGGGAAGTGCACGGAAGGGAGGAGGGAGAAATGTACATCGATATCGATCTATCGACCAGTGAACGAACTACCAGCGGGTAATAATTTAAATTTTGTTAGTAGTGAAAAGTGAAATTAAAAAGCTATACTTTTTGTTTTTGTTATCACAGTTATCTCCTATACTGTGAATGTCAGATCACATGCACGCCATAATTGCGACTGGGTGAAGGCTGCACTGCAAAACTAGAAGCCGTCATGTGAACTGTGAAGTAACGTTACACGTCTAGTTCTGCACGCTTCACCCAGTCGCAATTGTAGCGCGCATTGATCTGGATTCTAACCTACTGCTGTTTTGTTATTTGTTGCTATTTGAACACGGAAAAATTAAATAGTTCTGATATTTTAGTAAACTTTAATTACAATACATCAACTAATTGCTATAAATATAGTTTTAAGTTTAACTGGCAATTTAATTAATGCACTTATATTAAAAAATTATTACACTTTCGTTTACTGCAAACTATACACACAAATATTTATAGGGTGTGTGCGCATGACGTCTTATGGCGTTGACTTTTAACATGAATGAAACCACCCTTTTGAGCGATATTTTTCCTTTGTTAAGAACACCTTATTATACCTGCTTACATCACTACCTGTTTATGGCGCGTTTATGTATGGTTCATCATTATTATGCTATTTCTTTGTTTAGAACTAGAACTATACCTGATAAAAATGAACAAAAACGTTACCAAAGAAAAAGAAAAAAAAAAGATAAATGCTCCACAGCAACTCATTTTTATCTGCTCAAAAAATAAAATAAAAATAAGATCAACCAACAAACGTGTCTGTTTTTTTTTATTTTTTTTTACTTAAAAACTTTAAAAAATAGAAATTATGAGGAAGAAATATTTTTAAATCTTGATAGCACTAATTAATGCTGTTTTTAAACCCTGTTCTCTGCACCAAAAATGACAATCGCTTATGGTTATTCAAATGGAATGCGCATTTTTTGGTGCAAGAGAACAGGGTTTACGAACAGCATTATTATGTTGTAAAAAAAAAAAAATACATAATGGTGGTTTCTCGACAAATGATGTTTGAGTAATGGGATCGTATCCAGGTTCAAGTTTTGGAGATTCTTCTTTAATTTAGAATAAATAAAGTAATGCTGTTCGTAAACCCTGTTCTCTGCACCAAAAATGACGATCGCTTATGGTAAATGGAATGCGCATTTTTTGGTGCAAGAGAACAGGGTTTACGAACAGCATTAGTGAGAAACTAGGATTTATTTTTTTTAATTTAAAAGGCGCAACATTTAAATTCTGGAAGATTATTTTGATATAATTTTAAATTTTTATTTATTATAAAAAATAATTTCAACATTTGATAGTTTCTCAAAATATACTTACATTAATTAAGTTCAATAACAAATAAAATGTGAATTTGATGCAGAGATCATACTAACAGTAAACTCTGATCGATTTTGTGAAATGACCATTTTCTGGGTCCCTTCAAATTTCACCAAATGAAGCGAGTTTACTGTATTATCATAGGATATCAGATATAAACTGAGTCTACTAATAGTTCCAAAAACAGCTTCTTAACAAAGGTGATTTCTTACCTGATGGTGATAAGAAACTCACCTTAATTGAAAATAGAAGAAGCGGGGTTTGAAATTAGTACGTAGATTCAGTTATCATCAGTTATACATGATAATATATATTATATAAAATAATATGCCTAATGGAAGCATTCACTTTTCAATTAACATCATATCATAATAAATGCAAACAATAATACAGTAAAACACAATAAAAAAAATTGCTGGAAAAAATGTTTATGATATCCTATAGGAATTAATGTAATTAAGTCTTTTCATGAATTGATCCTTAATTTCACATATCTTTCTTTATAATAAATTTGAAAGAAAAGGATACGAGAAACCAGCCTGAAGACACAACACACTTCATCTCTCTTTTTATTGCTGAAATATTTCCGTGTTAATTTTTTATATCTGTGCTTGCAAGATTTTCACACAATGGGTCTCTCTTCACTACGGTAAGGCCAGCGGCCAGCGCTGGTTTCTCTTATCCTTTTCTTTCAAATTTATCATACCTAACCGCGATGGTTTATTTTCCTTAACATATCTTACTTTTCTTTATATATGAGCAAATAATAACAAAAATGCAATATAAATACATGTAAAAGAAAATTGTATGTGTAATGATTAAAGAACATAAAAATTGAAAATTAATTAAATGCTAAGATTTGCTAATTTGTAATTTATTTTTGAGACATATGGGATCACTCTAATCTTTCTGCACACTATTTTCTTTTAAATTTAATTTATTTTTTAACATTTACATACCAACCGAGATGATTTTTTCCCTTAAATACATAAAAATAATATGCAAGTAGACAGTAATAAAAATAATTTAAAACTACAGTAACACAAAAAGTTGAAAACAATTGGATTGTCATGCACTCTGATGAAACAACAATGGATATTTACACCTTGCATCACAATTTTACTGCATGCATATTCATATATCAATAATAAGGAAAAAGGATTGAATTACCAGCGCTGGCCTTACTTACCACAGTAAAAGTTCCATGGAGAGGTCCAGGTCTTACATGGCACAGTATTAAGTCATTTCATAACTGAGAGCTTTCGTCATTTTATATTATTGCCATTATCAATTAAAAGAAGAGATTTACTTGAGCACATCACTGAGCAGTGTCTTGTACTGTAATGTATAAGAAGAGATTTACTTGAGCACAACACTGAGCAGTGTCTTGTACTGTACTGTGATGTGCTCAAGTAAATCTCTTCTTTGATTGATAATGTCATTAATATATCGCTGTTGTTCCACTCTATTGGCCGTTGTCGACTTGACCTTGACCTTGATTTTTTTTTTTTTTTTTTTTTTTTGCTGCAAATGACCTGAAATGCAAAAATCTAACATTTGGGGTCGATCTGACGATTTTTATTTTTTCAAGGGTGGACATTGGCCAATTAGAGCTCTCAGTTATAAAATGAACTTGCTGTACAAAAAAAAAAAAAAAAAAAAAAAAAAAAAAAAAAAAAAAAAAAAAAAAAAAAAGGCCTAATAATAATAATAATAAAACTGTGCCAAGCAAGACTTTGAGCTCTCCATAGAACTTCTACTGTGGTAAGGCCCTTGCTGGCAATGAGGAAGACTAATGATTTTTGGGACAGTATTTGAGCAAATATTTAGAAATAGTACCTATAATTAGTAGATTCTATCCTTTTGTTTATTATTGATTCGAACCGGGATAGTTTTTTCTTTAAGTTTATAATTTATTTATATTATTATAATAATTCACTCTTAGAGCACTAATAGTCTTACATGTTTGCGAGTACAAAAACTAAAATACATGTCCTAGTTGGTCCAACACCATTAAAAATTGAGCATAGTATATGAATAAAATTGTTAACAATATTTACATTGCCTTAATACTCCATTGTAACACACTTGATTTTCAAATACTCATTGAGTGCCTCTTCACCTGAAACAGTTGAACATTTGACTTAAATCATGATCATTAAGATGGACGTACAACACCAATACATATTTGAGTTGACTCAGTCATGTGTGTCTCTAAATGTACAGCAAACATTTTCTTCTTTGCAGAGAGAAATATCCCATTGGGAACCTCCAAAAGTCTGAAACACTGTGTAACATTTTGGACTCTACCAATGACCAGCATATTCTTCCATGCATTTTACCAGGAATAAATAACACATGATTTATGTCTCTATTATTCTTGCAGTCTCTCTATTGGCACAATCACAGTGCAAGCCCAATCAACAGGGACACTACCACATTTGACACACAAAACAAGCTCAACATGCACTTACAATATTGCATTCTTTAATATTTCACTCAATACTCGTGCAGCTTTAACAATTTCTGCTTCTGCTTCTGCTTCTTCTTTTTCTTTTCTTTTTTTTTTTTTTCAACTTGCTCAACAATGAGGAAGACTAGAAAATGTTAGAGGGTAATTTTATTTCATATTCTAAAATAGATTGTCCTGTATCAATACATATTTTATTTATTTTTCTTCACATCAGGTAATACATAATACATAGACCTAACATTTTCATTCTTGCAATCAGCGAGCTGTGCTCATACCAATTTTTTTTAAAATTTTTGAGTTCATTGAGTATTTACAATTAATTTTTGAAAGTCAGGAAATGACGTCACAGGCTGCAACATGTATCCTAAGCTGTAGCCTGTGACGTCATTTCGTGACTTTAAAAAAATAATTAAAAAATACTTACATACATACATACATATCATGACGCTATAAATCCCTTTCGGGGTAAGCCAACAACACAGATGTTTTATCCTGACCAGTACTTAATGAACTCAAAAATTATAAATTCACATAATATATATCAATTCAGGACAAATCCTCTTATAGAATATAAAATAAAATTACCCCTTATAATATTTTATAGTCTTCCTCATTTATATCTTACAAAGTCCCTCTCTCCCTCCCCATCATACATTGTCATCATTTCCTCCTCATTTGTGACATTGTCACTCTTCTCTGATCCAACCTAACCCATCAACAAAATACTTTCCCCAGCAGTCTTTCCCTTATTCTTCATCCCATTTATTTCTTTGATTCTCACTTCACCAGCATTCTCACTCTACTTTCTTTCCTTATGCAATTTACCATCTTTCAATACATTTTCTTACTGCACACAAATTTACTCTGCATTTTCTCCTAAACTATTGCGTCAACAAGGTCTGGGGAGGAGTGTATATTTACCAAGATCCTTGCCAAATCCTGACTGTTTAAATCCTCCAAATGGCGCAGCTACGTCAGTTTTGTTGTATGTGTTGATGAAAACTGTGCCAGCCTCGATCTTCTCTGCGACATACATGGCTCGATTGATATCTCTTGTAAAGACTCCCGACGCAAGACCAAATTCTGTACTGTTGGCACGCTTGATCACAGCATCCATGGCACTGAAAGTCGTACATGTAAGATACAATTTTAAAGTCTTAAGTTCATTTTGTGAGGCTCACCTGCTAGTAAACTTGGAAATCACCATGACAGGACCAAACGATTCTTCTTGAGCAATAAACATGTGGTCCTCCACATCAGTGAAAACTGTAGGTTCCAAGAAGAAACCTCGTCTGTCAACTCTATTGCCTCCATACACAAGAGTAGCTCCTTCACGCACTCCAGTTTGGCAGAACTCTAGCAGCTTGTCCAGGTGGGCTTTGTGATTCTGAGGCCCATGATGGGTACTGCGATTCAATGGGTCGCCAATTACCTAGCAATCAAAATACATAACACACTCTTCATGGTCACTACCACAAGGTCACATATTGACCACTTATATATATTTAAATTTAACTTTACGCCATCAACTTATAATGAAATAAGTAAATACGTATTCATACCATTTTTTTGCATTCTTCGACAACTTTCTTAACAAATTCATCATGAATAGATGCTTCCACAAATAATCTGCCAGCTGCAATACAATTTTCTCCTTTGTTGAAGAAAACTCCATTCATACCCTTCAGAAAAACAGACACTTATTAGAAAATAAACATTAATGAAAAACTGACTATAATTATGCAAAATATATGATACACTTATAGTTATACTTATAGATATATATATTAAATTAAAGTAGACTTACCAATCGCACAGCTCTATCCAGATCACAATCATCAAATATAATTAATGGAGATTTGCCTCCCAGCTCCAGGGAAACTTTCTTTAAGTTGGACTCTGCACAAGAACGCATGATTACTTGGCCAATCTCTGTGCTTCCAGTGAAGCCAAGCTTCCTCACATCAGGGTGGTTGGCAATTGCATTTCCAGCTTCAGAACCTACCAAATGACAAACAACATTACTTTTACATGTAATAAAAAAATAATAATAAAAAAAAAAAAAAAAATGCACTAAACAAAAATACATGGATTGGAAAAATTAGGGATATCAAGTTGAGCTTTTTGCTGGTGGACTGTTGAGCAAGAGAGAGAAATTTCTAACTCAGACCAAAACTAAACACATATAAAACATTTGCTTTAGGAGCAGCTCTTTTGTTTTACAACACTATGTGCATGCATGCAGTTTTGGTCAGGGCCTCTCAACTCCCTTTCCCCAATGTTTCAAATATATTTATATGTTTCATGTCAGATTTTTATTTATCAATCATCAATCATACCACAGTCAATTTTTTTCTTATCATAATTCACTAAAAAAAATCCACTTGTTCAAATGATGGGAAAAAAATTGTGTATGTATATTTTAACAATTCTTATAATTCAATCAAGAAACTAAAAAAAATAAATAGTGGACATTAATTGTATTAATTTTGTTTTAAAGCTTTTTAGTTCTGTTTTATGAGTGCATTCTATAATTTCAAAATTGATTAGCTAATTAAATAGTTTGTACTGTTTGCAACACTAATGCACAAGAAGCCTCTGTTTTGAGTTGCCTACCAGTTCCAGGTAGAATGTTGATCACCCCAGGTGGCATGCCCGCCAACACTGATAATTCAGCAAATTTGAGAGCTGTAAGAGGCGACACTTGTGCCGGCTTCATGACGACAGTGTTGCCTGCAGCCAAGCATGCTGCCATCTTCCAAGAGAGCATCATCAAGGGGTAGTTCCATGGGGTTATCAGTCCACACACGCTGCAGTCAGTTCAACATTAATTCGCCTCAATATCAAGATATTATCAAGTCTGTAGCTTAGTGAACATCGAAATGTCACCATAAATATATACAAATATTTACTTTAATTTGGATATTTTGAGGGCGACAGCTCCCTTCTTTCATTGCTTCAAGTGTAACTCCTACAGTCACTGTCCAACACAATAGATAGAGAGCCACAGTGTTACTCTAAAGCAACTAGGCCATCACCCTCAAAACTTGCAAATCAATGTAAATATTTGTACTTATTAGATGTTGTGTCATTAACATCTTCACTTAGCTATGGACTTAATGCATTTTTTCCTCTGATAATATCCAAGCCTAAATGGTTTTTATTTCCAAAAACTATTAGAGATATTGAATTACATCAACTAAAAATGAACAAACCCAATTGGTTCTTTTTTCGTGAATGTGAGGTTGCGGTTTGGCCGAGCATGACTGATAGGGATGGTTGAGCCATGGATTTTATCACACCAGCCAGCAAAATAGCGCCAAGTTTCCACAGACATGCCAACATGTGTCTTCAATGCTAATGTATACACGGCTCCCGAGTCAATGGATTCAATAGTTGCCAGTTCTTCTTTGTGTTGCTCCATGATATCAGCAAGCCTAGGCAAAGTTGACATGTTCTAGCCACTCATGTATAGTACAACAAGATGATATACTTACTTAAACAGTAACATACCCCGTTCTCTAGCACTGATTTTAGACCATTCCCCTTCTTCAAAGGCTCTTTTTGCTGCCTGAACTGCCCTATCAACATCTTTTTTGGTTGAACGTTGCACCTACAAATCCACATAAAAAATTGCAAAGATTAATATTTTAAATGTAAAAGAGCAAAGTAATTACTATCACTCTACAGCGCTTGGAAAATATTGAAAATATTGCTTAGGTCTTTATATGAAGGGAAAATATAATTTGTAATTTTATTATTATCATTTTTTTTTAATGATAAATGGAAAGAAAAGGATAGGAGAAAACCAGCAAGGGCCTTACCATAGTGAAGAGAGTCCCATAGTTCGGTGAAAATCTTGCTAGCACAGATATAAAATAACTAACACATTGGAAATATTTCGGCAATCGACTCCAAGAGAGATATGGAGCGTGTTATGCCTTCATCAGTCCTTACAGACTCAGAGAGAAACTATGAATGATGGCTCTGCTGGTGTTACTTTGTGGTATATATAGATGTGGTGAGGGTGGGGGAAGTTTGGTAGGATATGATTGTTAGGTTAAAAAATGATTTTATATTGATTTCATATTATATTTTATAATATGCATTATTGTATTTTTATATATTGCAGTATGTCGAAACTTGTTATTGAAAATATGTTATTCACCATATTTGTATTGATGATATGAGAGAGAGAAGTTTAAATATTAAATACTCAAAGTGCATAAAATCATAGTTTTGAATACTGACTCACCCCCAAAATTGTGCTCTGTGGTCATCACATGATTAATGCAATGTTTACACTTAAAGACTTTAAAAGCTTCGTCAATGAAATGAGATGACACACAGACAGACTCATCACTGATAAGCCCACACGGGCAACCTCAACATCTCTCTCTCTCTCTCTCTCATTATTATTCTGCCACACAGCAGAGTAAGACGTGTATTATTTTATCCTGCAATAATAAATTACGAGTTAAAGTTAAGAACCTGCCGTTATTTTTGTTCGTCGTTATTCGTGTATCCTGTTCACCTTAATTCTCATCGTTATTTTAATAATATTAGTGAACCACGGAATTTTAACGTACATGATGAGCCTCTGTTCCCTCCCTCCCTTATTATTATCCTTGCTCATCATATCCTACCAAACTTCCCCCACCCTCACCACATCTATATATACCACAAAGTAACACCAGCAGAGCCATCATTCATAGTTTCTCTCTGAGTCTGTAAGGACTGATGAAGGCATAACACGCTCCATATCTCTCTTGGAGTCGATTGCCGAAATATTTCCAATGTGTTAGTTATTTTATATCTGTGCTAGCAAGATTTTCACCGAACTATGGGACTCTCTTCACTATGGTAAGGCCCTTGCTGGTTTTCTCCTATCCTTTTCTTTCAACTTATCACAAAATTGTGTGTTTTTCAAAATACCATTTACAATCAGAACAATGATTTCTGCATTAATCAGGGGGGAAAAATCAACTTGAATTGATGCAAAATACATTAAGCTGACTGCGCATAAGTACTGAAGAACATCAATAAATCCAAAGAAAAACAACATTAGATGGTGATGCAAATTGAGTGAAACTATTTAATACTCAAGTTGAAGACTCTTTTTTACAAGCTAACAAACAAGTTATTAAATTATAGCATCAAATATTTGAATTGCATATTCTATTTTTCATATAAAATAAAAGAAAAAGGGTAGAGAAAACCAGAAAAACATAATTATGAACATATAAATATGTCCTATATATATATATAGCACAGTGACAAAGCTTGTTAGCACAGAAGTTATGAATGGATGTGATGATAATCTCTAGCAACATGTTTTGCTCTCCTAAACTACAACAATTCACTATGGTATACTCATATATCATACGGTATACACACATTGTCAAGTTAGAGCACAAACCGTGACAAAAGCAGCAAAGTCAAAATTCTTATCATTTTGTATGTTGTTTTGAGCTTTATTACTTTTATAGATACACGGTTTATGCTCTAACCCAATGATATAGTATACACATATATCACATTCACTATAATGAATTTAGCTCCTGCTGGTTTCCTGCTACTTTATTCTATTATTTTGCCTAACACAGTCATTTCTTTACCTGAAATATTCATCAAAGTTAGGTTTCATCCTATAATATAATATTATGTATTTTTTCAATAAGTCCAAATACTATTTTCTATTTTTTTTTAAGGAAATCCAAAGTAGATAATGGATTTTATTTTATCTATAGAATGCAATAGAACTATAACATCTGTGTTATTGGCTTACCCCGAAAAGGATTATAGTGTCATGATACGTATGTATCTATGTACATTATTTTATTATTACCACAATAATGGATGGATGTTCTTTGCTAGGTGAATAAAGCTGCTGGTGGCAAAGTAAATTGTGACTATGCCATCAAAGCTGTGATCTAGCTACTGACACTATTATAGTAAGCACTATAGAGTTACTATAGAGCACTATTATAGTAAGCCACTTGTAACTGTATTGCCGACAACGCAAACAAGCATTGTGACTGTGACACTCACTTTGCAAATAACAGATTCATCTGCTGGGTTGATGGAATCAATAGTTTGGCCAGTCTCAGCATCCACAAACTGATTGTTGATAAATAGTTGAGTGGGGAACTTGATGTCCATGTTGTTGACATGCAACTTCACAGCATCGTACGTCAACTCTTTCTTTGTGTCGTGCCCTCGCACTTTCAGTACTACAACTTGGCTCAACTCATCAAAAGTTGTGGCCATAAAAACATCTTCATTTTGTAATGTAACTTTAAATTTCTCTTTTATTTCTTCAATAAGACTGAAAATAATCACAAAAATATCTAAGTAATGATTCCTTGGGCAGTAAATCTACAAACAATTTAAAAAAGGAGCTAATTATATTCCTTGTTTTTGTGTTCAGTGAAACTGTGTTTCACATTTCCTTGCCTATAATTTGCACTAGTACTGCCGTTTAAAATTATTACTTACCGAACAACATCCATTGAGCCTGCACCACTTGCAAAGAAATCTGTATTGGCTTGGATGTCAATGTTGAGAATTGCTTTCCAGATAGCCATGAGTTCAGCTGCAATGTCCCTCTCTGCATCGGTAAGAACCACACTCACTTTGGACTCTTCACATTTTCCAAATGATGACGCATGCATCATACGTCCATTCACAGACAATCGTTCCACATTTACCTGCAAAGCAAGAAATTGTTACATATTGAGTAAGAAAAACAACAGTGAGTAATAGAGCACAAAGAGGGTATACTCACATGGTTGCCATCAGTGCTAGGAATGAGCAGTCCCCCTGGGTGAAGGATTCCTGGCTGCTCAAGGTCAACAAGCTTCACCTGTTCCCCTGCAGGCAGTGGAGCACGCCACAAAGTGCTGCCAAACAGTTTCACTTGTTCTCCTTGTATCTCAGTCCAGGAACCTGGAGCACTATCCATGCCTCGAATGAAGTTGTGAATCTTCTCTCCCGGCTGCTTCAAATCAACCTTGGACACCAATTAAGTTCAATAAAATAAAATGTGGCATTAGCGGAAAATTATTTACATTTAAATTTCACTGTCCCATTTCATGAAACTTTCCCAATTATTTTCTGATAGAAGCCAAATTTAAAATTGCCATCATTAAATTATGTTTACCTTTTGAAGATCTTTCTTATTTAGAGATGCTTCATAAGAGGCTCCTTCTTCAGTTTGTGCAATTTTGGGAGCTGTTCCATGAGCTACCATATTTACTGCTTCTGCCTACAATTAACAATCCAATTATTGTCTATCAAAAGTAACAAAATAATAATAAATAAAATATATTAAAAAAAAGGGGGGTAATAAGTGGATTGGGGCAGCTAAAAGTACTGTCTCCAAATACTAAAAGGATTATTTTTGGGAATTTATTGGAAAAAGGGAGTTATTGTGTTTGGTGATCTGAATGGGTGAAAAGGAGTGAAAAGAGATGGTGGGGGTATTTGCAATTTATGTCCCAACTTAATGATGGGACCATTTTTGGTTGTTCTTAATGAGTCACAATGTTTCGAACTTGAGCACACTGCATTAAAAATGTTCAACATGAAGTCAACATGTGAGGATTAAATCCACACATGAATCATTGAGCCTCATGCATGATACCAATGCATTTAGCACAACTTGGCTTGGATGGTCCTCAAGTAAATTGACCACAAGTTTGTTAACATGACATACTTTGGTAAGGATTATAAATTTTAGTGCAATGCCTTGTACAATGTGAATGGTGTACATCAATGTTTTCTTTACTTTTAGTGCAGGGTTGTACCAACTTACCATAGCTTTTATTCCTTCAGGATAGAGGAAATTGTTATACAAAGTATTGACTGTGTCATTAGGGCTCACAGAACATGCTCGTTGCATCAAAATTGGACCTGTGTCGAGACCATCATCAGCCCAGAAAATGGAAAACCCTGCTTCTTTGTCACCTTCAATCAACGTCCTGAACAAATTTTTTTTTAATTAATTTTTTACTCTTATGGCGTAAATGAAAGCACTATTTATTTGCATTAGCTGTGCAATCCAGATTTTTACCCCAGCCTTTATCATGGTAATGTGCTTGTTACTTTCTATATACTAAAAATACTTAAAGAGTAAAGTACTGTAACACATTGTTATCACAATATTAATTTGCTAAGCTGTTAAATGTAAATAAATAAATTGAATTAATGTTGTCACTTTGATGACACCTATTGATTGGAATAACAATAAAAAAAAAATTATGCTTTAATTATAAGCTGTGAGAGCAGTTTAAAAATGTGACCATTTGTAAAATACTTATTATGTGACAGGGGGGAAAAAAAGAAGTAAAAACACTATGCAGAATCAAGGAAATAAACCATCACAGTTAGGTGGATAATATAAAAGAAAAGGATAGAAAAAAACCCAGCAAGGGCCTTACCATAGTGAAGAGAGTTCCATAGTTTGATAAAAAATATTGCTAGCACAAGCGTTAGCTTTTTTTTTTTTTTTTTTTTTTTTCTGTGCAAGCAAGATTTTTGTTAAACTATTGGACTCTCTTCACTATGGTAAGACCCTTCCTAGCTGCTTCCCTGTATCTTTTTCTTTCATATCATCAGTAGTAAAAATTATGTTACCAATTGAAATAATTTAATGCAAATTATCAATCATAAATTCAAAACTTAAAGGCACATGTTCACACAGACTAATATAATATGCCAATGCCAAAAATTGGAATGAAGTAAAAATCCAATTTATTGCACAATATTGGTCTTTGTGAAGACAGATTGTCAAGGTCCAGTTAAAATATGTTTATGTAAATTACCAGTTGATGGCACTCACTCCTCGGTGCTTGGGCAGCAGGGAGGGATGGTAACAAATGCTCTGTAGTTTAGGGAAGTTGATCACATTCATAGGGATGAATTGAGAACAAAATGGCAAAACATTCAAGTCAGCTTGGACAGACTTATACTGCTGAACAACGTCTGGTATAGGTTCTCCCCCTTTCCTCCATGCTTTCACTTTGAAGACTGGCGTGTTGTCAGCAGCTCCCACACTTGCTGTAAAATAAACACACATTTAGATATGATGGCAACTTTTAGCACAGGCCGGCCACACACAAACAACAATCAGGAACAACAAACAAAATCTAGGAGTTTAAAGTTCACGAAATATTTCTTATTAAAATTTGAAAATTGAAAATGATGTCACTGACTGCTTATGTTTACTCAAAATGCGGAAAAGGAAACCACGTGACGGTAAAAGTGGGAGGTAGCTCAAGGTTAGCTTGCTGCTGGCACCAAGGTTTCTACCACTTTTACCGTCACGTGGTTTCCTTTTCCGGCACTTCCTTTTCCGTATTTTGAGTAAACATAAGTAATCAAATATGCATGTAGGCATAGGAAAAAGTTACTGATCGTAGTGATCCTGATGTCATCTTACGACTTTCAAATTTTGATAATGAACCCAAAATTTAGAAATTCACATATCTATAAATTTAGAATGATATACTCTTTTAGAATTTAAATAAAATTATCTCCTAAAAATTTTTGTTAGCCTTTCTCATTCAAGTATAATTCCCCCCCCCCCCCCCTACAAACAACAAATAAATTGTTCAAGAAGAGTTGTAAGTCTACAGTGGAAGATATGATGTAAAATTACGTTTAACTACTGAGTTTACACTGAAAAGTCTTGCCAAATTACAAACAGTAGAAACTGCAACTAGTAGTCTATAAAATTACATTTTCAAATATAACTTCAAATGCTTGCATGGGCAGCAAAATATATTAAACATAGCCATATGATGGTAAATTTTCCTGCCAACTAACCTTTGGATAACAGAGATTTGATACTCAAACCCTTCTATTTTTATATACAATATGCTTATTCATATTTACCCAAGGGATCTTCTCTGTTTCCTTTATCTGGAATCGTAAATACACCAACAATTTTATGACCATCTTTTTTCAAGAGTTTGTAAACTTCTGCTGCAAAAGTACTCTGCCCAATCAATGCAATCTTCAACTTGCTCCACGCAGCCTGTAAATAAAAGTGTTCAATTTTCAACTCTAGAAAAGAGTAACATATTAAAATATGGTTGACGTGAACTATTGATTGTATAAAAGGATGGCTTATTGGATATGCAGGTCACTGCAAAAGTGCAGCAGCAGCAACTTTAATTATGTGTTTTATTTTTATATAATAATTGTTAATTACACATTACAAATATAATACATACATACATATCATGATGCTATACTCCCTTTCGGGGTAAGCCAACAACACAGATGTTTTATCCTGACCCAGTGATAGACCTCCACAACTTCCTATCCTGACATACTTCACTTGCTTCCGCCAGTCTCATACCTTGTTTCATACATTTCCTTTTATATTTCATACTGCGTACATTCTTATTTTTCAAACATCTTCCAACCACCTCAGACCATGATGTTTTAGGCCTGCCTCTATCTCTCCTTCCATCCACTCTACTATGAAATACCTGTTTTGCTATTCTTTCATCACCCATTCTCTCAACATGACCAAACCACCATAATACACTGCTCTCACTTTGCTTCTGCTTTGTTTGATAAAGCATCACTCTTGGCCAATCCTGCCATGCTGCCAACTACTTCCTACCTGCCGCCACTCTCTTCTCAATCTCCCCATCTATACTTCCATTCTCTTGATATAATCTTCCCAAATATACAAACTCTTTCACTCTTTCCAGCTTTTCTCCATTTAGTGTGAACATAAATACTGTATATGAAATATGTGTACGTACACACGACTTTGCATTCATGAAATTCGATGTTACAGTATAATATATTTATGTATAATAGATTATATAAATATAAGAAGAAAAAAATCGGTTTAAATTGCAAATCAAAGAAAAGTAATAGATAATTGTAATTAAAGCACAAATATTGAAAGCTATATCACGAGAAAATCTTTAATTAAATAGATACAAAAAAGGGAACGCAAAATTGCAAAAGCACAAGGCTGCTAAAATGAAAGAATTTTACTGCCGTTATTGAGATATGCAATCAAACTACCTGATTTTACCACTTCGTCAAGTTGCGGACACGTGTTTCGCCCTACCTACTATCAATATATCGTATTCCATCAAACTTAAATATCACGCAGTTAATTAACTGAGTGATAATACAATGCATTACGATACACATATAGTAAGTAGTTCATTGGGGCTCGTCAGCACAACGATCCAACGTGTGTATATATAAATATGTAAATTGCAACAACCCTCAATTAATGTATCAGTATGCCTATGGAATATGTCTGATAGAAGGTCATCCACGGAAAAAAGGCCCAGGTTTTGCGCACAGGCAAGCATATCGGTGAGCGGCGCACAGGTATAGGGTCTTTTACCCGCGGTCCTTGTCTGTATAGCCTATATGATATATTATGTGATATGTCATATATGTACAGCTCTGGCCAAAAGTTCCCGAACGGGGCAGCGGCGGCTGCTGCGTTTTCTCATAAAGATAACATAGTGTGATTGCCTATATATGCAAATCGTTCGGGAACTTTTGGCCAGAGCTGTACAGTGTACAGTGTACAGTATAACATAATAATATATACATACATAATGATGACAGCAAATAAATATGTACATATACTATCTAGATATAATATGGCTCGATTATCCTTCACGACACCTCTATTTTACAAAATTAAAGGTAATTTATACATATATATTTCTTCGAATACTTCCTATTGTTTAGAGTGTATGTATATAATTATGTACCTACTATATCAATAAGCCCATCGGCAAACCTAAACCTAAACCTAAACCTAAACCCCCCATTCCAATAGAGTACGTATGCGAAAAGGCGCAGACACTTGTTGCTTATATTATTTGTTATGATGCTCTGCGTTTTCGCCTTTAATGTATAAAGTTGATGTTTATATTTACCTGGCTTGTAGACAAAGATCTTTTCGTTATGTAGTAAGCTTGGAATCGCAACATTATCGCCAGTAACTAACAAAATTAACTAATAATGCTAATAATGCAGAGTGTCATGCAGGTGTCATGCAAATGCAATGTTTACAAACCCATATGGTTCATTTCGTGACCAGTTCGTGACGCTCCACAGATCATCACAGATTCTCGTTGCTGATTGGCCTACGCTTTAATCGGCCATAATGGATATTTAGCCTATCCAAATCTAGTTTACAAGATTCCTGAAATTAATTGGATAGCTAAAATTTGTTGCAATATATTTAAAAGTTTGAAAATAGTTTTTCTCACAATATAGACTATATGAGTTTTCATTGAGTTCGCTATAATGTAGATGAAACGGTATAGAGTGTATGCATTCATGTTAAAGTCGACGCCATGTTGGATTACTCAATAACATGGACCGCATAGGAAAATTACACATTTTGCCAGTTTAAAAATAATTAACAATATTTTTGAGAGCATTTTGATTCTAATAAGTTGAGAATAAAAAAATCTCTATCAAATATGAAAAAAAAAAAAAAAAAAAGCAAAAAAATAACCGATTTCCTAAAGAAAAGCGAAAAACGAAGTTTGTACTATGCTGAGCGATTCATTGCTCTTCCGAGTGCATTTGACGTCATTCGCATATATATACCCTATAATAGTATACCCTTATCCTCCTATCCTATAAGGCTATAACACACATATGGGACACACTGCAGTACCGAGGCGTAAAGGTGCGCAAAGTCAGCATATGTATATTTATAAAAACACTATAATTAGTGTTTAAAATTTTACTTGACATTGCCTAATACCGTGAGTTATATGAAAGCATATATAATATGCAGTAATAGAAAATCATTATAGGGGAAATTTTTAAGCTATATATATACACAGTAAATTTAAAAAGCAGAATCTACTTCAACACATAAGAAAAATGACTTAAATTTGAGCAATCAAAGTATGTTTTTAGTTTTTACATATTCCTCAATATAGTTTATTTCTGACAATATATAGATAACTGCATTATTATATTGAGTTTTTTATATATTTGTATTTTTTATTGCATGTGTGCGCAAATAGTTTTGGTTTATTATGTAATTAGCAAGACAAAAGAAATTATAGCTCCATAATATAATTGCTATAGATAATAACTTTTATTTATAATACAGTAAATATAATAAAATTTCGTTTAATTCTCTTTTGTACGGTCATTTTACTAAAAAATGAATTTCTATTCACATATGAGAAAAATATATAATATATGTATTTAGATATAGTTTTGCGTCAACTGAAATCTCCATGATGATTGCATTGAATATAAGCCAATAGAAAATCATTTTTAGGTAAAATTACTTATAGATATTATGTTTTATTTTTATAATAATACAATAAAGACATTAAAGACTGTACAGTCTTTTGATTAAAATATTGATATCTATTTTTTTTTTCTTATTGCCATATAATTAATGCAATGTCGAGATGGAGATATTGATGTTATTTTTATATGCCAATAGAATTCAATATTTTAGTAAAAAGACTGTACTTATTTTTATGCATCGGGAGCAATATATATATATATATATATATATATATATATATATATATATATATATATATATATATATATATATATATATATATATATATATATATATATATATATATATATTTCAATGTTCATTCATTACAAAAAGATAAATTAAAGAAATATGCACTCTCTGTCATGTATCCACACGGACCACACGCCATACAATTTCTACTTAATTTTGTACATAGCAATTCCTAGTTTACGTTTCTCACTCTTCATTTTAATTATAAATTATATAGAATAAAATATTATATTCTTTTGCGCGCACTTGCGCACTTACTTTATTAAGGCTGAAAGTGACCAAAGTAATATATGGCTCTATATATAGGACTTATATAGTATAAAGTTAAAAAATAGTCTTTTATAACATTTTATATTATATAACATGTTTGGAAACAAATAATGATCCTACCAATTTTGATGGCACATATAATCTAACTTTTTGGTTATAAAACAAACAAACATCTTAGTAAATAAAACAATTTTTATTATTTTTATAGAAACAGGCATTTATACTACAACATTTCTCTCTACCTCAGTCAGTTTAATGAATAAAATTCCTATCATCATAAAGTATAAGCGATAAAACTTATAAATAGGCTATAGTTAATTGCGCTATAGAAATAAGCGCCAAAACATATGAAACAACAAATAAGATAGAAAAAATAACATATTAATCAATAAATAAAAAAAAAAATAGACTAATTAAGATTTTAACCATATTTATTAAAAATAAGTAACCGAAAATATTTGTTATGCTGCTCAATGATTATGATGCACAATTAGGGACGGCATTCTTATCACTACGAAGTAGACATTTATTATCAGTGTTGTTGATGAGCAAAAACATAAAAGTACTGTACGTATAATCACCAATACTGAGCCACTAGCAAGCAAGCCCAGATATTATAAGTACAGCACTAAACACAAGGTGTAATACAGTATAGCTATAGCTATACTCATAAAAACTAACGCCACCATACACTTGACTGCTGATTGTATACTGGATTAGGCCCTGTGCCATCACATTTTCAAAACTATGGAAAAGTTTAGTGTAGGCTCACGCGTGCACAACAAAATTTCTACTAAATTCTACAAAATTTCTAATAATCGCTCTTTTTAAAAATGGACCATTTATATTTATATTAAGCCCTTCATACTTTAACTGCACGCATGCATCTTTAAAAAAATGTTTCTATTCAATTAATTGATAATGTGCGTATGCAATTGCTGTTATATAATTACAGTAAGCTGCATTAGTTTTATTTTCACATCAACAATAAATGTGAGTTATTCAGTCTTGGCAGCTGTCAATCAATCCTCTTGGCAATCCACTCTACGGTGTCTTGGATGGCAATATCGCGAATCTGCTTCACGTCCAGGTACAAATGATGGACTGCTCCGGGGTAAAACTGCAAACATATTGCAAATTAAATTTTGAGGACTACTATACAGCTTAGTAAAAAAAAAAAAAAAAAACGATTGTGTTAATAATTCATAAATTAAATTTATTATTTATTATAGGTTGGTTTATACCTTAAAACAATATTCTATATGCCATATATTATCATTATAGTTTTTCTTATTGAATATAATAATTTTTATTATTCCTAAAATGAAAGGGGAAAAAAAAACACAAAAAAACAAAAGGGCAAGATTTAATGAGACGTTGTTACAAATATCAGTCCACTCGTATATATCCACACAAATATCCACAAATGTCCACTCGTACATGCACTCAACTGCCTGTATGAATGAAGTCTCTTATAATCTAATTATGTAAGAAAATACTGATAAAAAGAGCGCCAATAATTTGACACTTGGCCTCTCTTGCACTCTGACAAAATATGTTATTTGTCCAAATTATTCAGGAAACATTTCTTCTTGCAAGAATTATTATTATTTATCTCTTGATAATTTGTTGTTTCGTATTATAGTGTCTCTTCTCTGATGCTTATTATTGCTCTCTCATAACTATTTGTTCTATGTATATACTATATAGTGGATATAAATTTTTTAGCCCTAAAAATAATTCTTGATTTAAACTAAAAAAAACTTTATATTAATGCCAGCGCATGCGAACTAGCGAGTAAAAAAAAAATATTTAGCTAATTGTTGACTTGTTTTCTATATCCGTGCTAAATATCTCATTGACATTTAAGGTTCATTTAAAGTGGACGGGATATATTGTGGATATACGGATATCCTATAATGTATATCTATTGGATAAAGCGTGCTGTGTGGGTCCAGCAATAATTTGAACTTGCACTTTTAGTCATAACCGCAGTTAGTTTTACCAGAATATTTATTTAGTCGTTTTTAGTAGCTTCTATAGTGTGAAATAGACGTAATGTAATATCATATATGTGATTCCTTTCCTTTACTCTTATGTACAGTACTTCCAATCTTCTATAATACATATTTGGATATATTTGTAAAGAATGTTAGCTAATCTTATTGATTTTACCTTGATTGTTTTGTCGCTTGACGAAGCCATGTTCATGAGTGCCTTGGAACCTTTTGGGTCGCAAATCTTGTCATTCTCGCCATGGATGATCAAGAAGGGAATCTCGACTGACGAAAAGTGCTCACTGATGTGCTGCAAACATTTCAAAGTACAATTTTACTTTTGTTTCGTTTCAAAACTTAAAAATAATAACATTTAAAAAAAAAAAGAGTTTAATATTTGCCTTCCTACAAACTATGAAAGTTATTATTTTAGAGGTGGAATAGTATTATAATCCCATTTTACAAGTTGTGCGGCTTAAGTAAATATCGAAATGATGTAAATAAAGACATTAGTAGTAAGTAGTGTTTAAATATGAATTAGGTTGTGAAGGACAGGTTTGTCTATTACCTCCACAGCATCCAAGAATGCTGCTCCAGTCTTTAACTTGACTCCTCCAGTCCACCACAGTGGGTCATCGATGATCCTCTGAACCATCTCCGTATCTCCAGTTACGTCGGCCATGTTCAGTTTGCCCACCTTGCAACAAAATCATCAACATAATGTAGCATATATAAAATACAACTCTATTAATATAAATAAAAAATTACGTGTTAATTAGAATTGCATAAATATTATATTTTATATGAAGAGAAATAATAATCTGATAATTTAATTCAGAATAAAATTTGACTTACTTGTGCGTTGGGTAAAATTTTACAAAATGTTCGTGCACACCACTTTTTTATTGGTGAATTGACATCGGCGCCGAGCATAATAAAGGGACCATTAAAAACAGCTCCTTTGAATAAAGTTTGCTGTTTTACTAGGGACAAAAGTGCAACCATTCCTCCCTGTAAAATAGAATAACAATTATATTCTAAGAGATGCAATGTATAATTATAATATATATAAATATAATTAAAATAACAAAGAATGTGTGTGTGTTTATATACATATATATATATATATATATATATATATAATCAGTAATCACTAAACATCAGCATAGGATTAACGTAGTTTGGTCATTTTCTTTGGCAAATCGGGTATTTTTTTTTTTAATAGATATAGGTTATTTTTCGTGGAAAAACTAAAAACCTAATTTAATCTATTAACATAATATGCAGCATTTAACACTTTCAATAATATTGGTAACAGTATTTTAAACCTCTGAAGTACAGGTACGTGTCATTTTCCCATATTGGCTCATGTTATTTAGAGCTCAAACATATAAATATGGCGTTTACTTTTATATGAATAGTTTATATCAGACAGCTAGGATCAGTATAGCAACATACCATGCTATGTCCCACAAGGAACGTGGGTGTATTTGGGTAAAGTTTGTGCAGCTTTTCCACGTGAGCTAATGCGTCATCCACCAAATGATTGACGTCTTCAATGACAACTGGAAGTCCTCCACTCCGACCATGTCCCACTGAAAAAAAGATTGATAGATTCATTGATTGATTGATTGACTGGCTGATTGATTGATTGATTGATTGATTGATTGATTGATTGATTGATTGATTGATTGATTGATTGATTGATTGATTGATTGATTGTGCTTACAGTGGTCATGTCCGAAGGCGAGGAAGCCTTGCTCCGCGAGACTCATGCCCACGTGGTGGTACCACTTCAAGTGTTCTGCATAGCCGTGCAACATCATGACCAGCGCCCTGCAACACAAAATGTCCCATATTTTGTATTAAATACGTGGATATCAAATTAGGCAAAACATATTGTAACTATATTCCAAACCACCACTCATTGTATTCCCTAATTAATATAATTAATTGTGGGATATACGGCCGAGACCCCTCCGAAATTCAGATTGGGATATCCTCGCCTGAACAAAACAGCTAGGATAAAGTGGTGTCAATTAAACAGCGTAAAAATGTAATAATATTATAATATGATCAATGTACTGCTTTTGTTGTTCTTTTTCAGATAGATTTTACAAAGCTTGATTGGGCTGTAGAACTTAATTGTTTTAAAATCCCGTTTGGGAATGATGCCTAAATTAAATAACCGTCTTTATTTAAAAACATAGAAAAAAAAAATCAATTCGAAAGCGTGAGGTTTTTAGGTAACTGTAGTAATTGTATATGTTTGGCCCACTCTTAAACCTAACCCCCAAAACAACTCATACAAATAAAAATAATATATTAAAATATATATTTATACATAAAAAAGAAAAAAAATAGAAACAACCAAAACTATAAGAAATGAAGATGTATATTACTAATTCTTCTAATATAAATAATTTGTATATTGAGATGAAATAGGGTTTAAATAATATTTGTAATGAATTGTATAGTGTTTCATTGATCCGCCTTCAATGTGATGAAAGGTTTGTGATAAATGTATATATATACATTTTACCTGATTTTGAGATTGTCTTTAAGTTGTTTAATATTCTGAATAGCATTTAATTAAAAGCCTTATTAATATTATGTATTGTATAAAACTGAAATTATGAAACACTTTGACGTGTTTATTGTTAAATGAAAAGTCAGAGAGGACCATGTAAGTGGTATTTACCTTTTGTGGACTCAATAAAAATCCATTATTATTATTATTATATATAGCAAAATTAGAAGAAAAAAATGAACACTTATAAGCAGCACTATTTTTTTTTATCTTTTAATACATCCGATTATAATCATCCTTCAATTTCAAAATCGAATGAGCATTTCTTAATCTGTATGTCAGATTAGCTAAAGTTGCTGCAAAAGAATTTTTTATTGCAAACTATAGGTTGTGGGCAGGTAATTTAAGAGGGAACTTTTTTACAAGATGTGCTGTGGTGTGCGACCAAGAGATGCAAGGGTATAGTAACATTTTTATGTTAGCATCATGAAGGCACCACAACAAAACTAAAAGTACACATACACGACATTTTTGCTACACCTCATGCAAGTTTTGTCCAGCTTAATGACTCACAGACGTCAGATATTCCCCGTTGTTGTTGTTTTGTTTTATTGTTTTATTTTTTTATCCAAACAAATCCCACATTATGCATGTTGTGTACCGTACGTAACCACTGTAATTTAATTTATAAATATTCCCAATTTTAGATCAGTTTAAATAGTATATCACAATATTAAAAATGTTTACATTGTTTGAAAATAACAATGGTGCTTGTTTTATTGTGCGCAATAAATTATTATGATTTATTATTTAAGTATATACTAATTAAGCTGGAGTTTATTCGAATCCTCGAAATAAAAAAAAATAAAAAATCATTTTACACGTTCTTTATTAAGAATAAGAATATTTATTGACCCAGGCAGTTCATAGTAACAATCAAAGTTACAACAAGCATTGGTCTTGTCAAATATAACATAATAAATTATACAAATAACAACAAGAATACAAACAATACAATGAATTACACAACTATTACTAAATTATTAATTTATAGTAAAATTATAATGAAGTTTGTGAAACTGTATCATCAGTATAATATTCTTTATAAAGCAAAAAATATTTAAGCAAAATTTTAAAAAAAATTATCATTATTTACATTTCTTAAAATAGATGGCAAATTGTCATAAATTTTAGCTGTTACAAAATATGGACTTTTTTCGAATAATTTAGATGAATGTTTTGGAACAGCCACTTTAGAATTATTACGAGTGTTATAATTATGTATATTGTTATTTGTCTTATAGGATGAGGATTAGATCTTTTATACATTGCACAGGTAAAAATAAAAAGTGATGGAATAGTAAAATTTTTAATTTTGTATATTATAATTAATATATATATATATATATATATATATACACACATAAACACAGTATACCTTGTATAACTTCTACACTGTGAATATGTTTATTAATATAACAATTAAAGTCATCGTTTGCTGTAATAACTCCTGAATTGTTAACTGTATGGAATACAATCTCATTCATTCATTCATTCATTCATTCATTCATTCATTCATTCATTCATTCATTCATTCATTCATTCATTCATTCATTCATTCATTCATTCATTCATTCATTCATTATTCATTCATTCATTCATTCATTCATTCATTCATTCATTCATTCATTCATTCATTCATTCATTCATTCATTCATTCATTCATTCATTCATTCATTCATTCATTCATTCATTCATTCATTCATTCATTCATTCATTCATTCATTCATTCATTCATTCATTCATTCATTCATTCATTCATTCATTCATTCATTCATTCATTCATTCATTCATTCATTCATTCATTCATTCATTCATTCATAAGATACAAAACACTGCATGTGCTTACGTTATATAACTACCTTGAAGGTAAGTGAGAATAAGAAGTATAATAAGAATAATAAAAGTTGTGAAATTTAAAATATAAAATTTTGATTTATAAGCTATAATATAAAGAGTGATGCAATATTTCTAAGGGCAGAGAAATTTGGATTTGCTTACGAAAGTTAATTTATTTTACGTTGTTCTATAGAAATAATCAATTGGGTTTCACCTTCGTTATTTATCATATTTTAATAAATAAAAAATGGTATGGGTGTGACGTTACCATCAATACGAAACTGCAAACGAGCAAGCTTCCTGTCTGCGTGTTGTTTGCACCACACACCACGCCAGCTAAATATTGAATGATACACTTGATGGTGCAACGTGGCACACAATATGCACATTAGCTATATAAGCTCTCCTATACAAGCACACAAAAACACAGATGGGAAATAATTATTGAAAATAGCGTCTCTTTTTTAGGCATATTATAATAGGCTTGTGAAAAATTGATGACATTAAAACGATGTATGCATTTTCCACATTTTCTAAATGATAGAATTAAATATGATATTTCCATACATTTCAGAATTTTGATAAATGATATCAGATAATTTACAAAATTATTCATAACTTATGCCAAAGGCAGCTATCTCGTTTTTTAATTGGTACACTTTTGCTTGTGTTTCTTGATAAAAAAAATATATAATAATGAATAAATATGATTTCCTTCCTTTAAAGTTATTAAATTCAATGTACTGTATTGTCGGTTGCATGTTGTAGCTTTTTGTTTTATACCTTCCGTTCTAATTTCTAAAAAATATAGAAAAAATTTAATGCCAAATGAATGCATACTATGTGCAGTGTGCACACTTATGCATCGGGTGCAAGCCTGATTTTTGGTTGACAAGAACTATGAAGGAGGTTTATTTCAATTCACCTATACCATAAAGCAAATCCAATTTGCAGATACCTGGGACGAGATATAAATTGGTATATAATATGACCTAAATAACCTATATAATATAGGTAATATGTTGAGTTTCAGCAAATGTTTGTTGATTACTGAAAAGTGGAAGCCTATATGATATACCAAATGATAATAATTAAGTGCGCGCTGTATTATGTAATAGTAACTTGATAGAGACATTGTGAGGGCTTGAAAGCATGAGAAGAAGCAAAATGTTTGCCAGTGGTTCGCCGATTATAGCAACACTAATTTCTTGGCTTATTTTTAATTACAATCGGGTTCTTGGCGGCATTATCTCGACAGAAATTTTGCATCTATAATTATAAGCATAAAATAAACATAAACCAAAGTTCTCAAAGTAAAAATAGATATCATCATAACATATAACATAAGTGTTTATTGTTGAGCAATCAAAGATTAAGATTTAGCAAAAATGAAAATCGCACCTTTGCAGTTGATAATCTATTTACCATCTGTGGCGATCCCGCTAGCAACCACATGGGGCGCGGGAAAAGTCAAGGGACCCACCTTTTACCATTGCGGAACCAAAAGTTTGTTTCATTGTTTTTTGATAAAAACTACTTTACTGGGGCAGGGAAATGTCTAGTACAGAATAATAATAGGCACACACTTTTACGTGTTTTTAAGCTTAAATATCTAATAAACATATAATAGTATATATATATAATTATATATATATATATATATATATATATATATATATATATATATATATATATATATAATATTTTTATTCAACTTTTCACCACAGTAACACCTACAAAGGTACATAATAGTTTACATACATGATATCAAAGAAAAAAACTTTCTAGCACGAGGACAAATTGAGAGAGAGAGAGAGAGAGAGAGAGAGAGAGAGAGAGAGAGAGAGAGAGAGAGAAACTGCATACATGAAAACATAAAAATCAAAAAGTATAATATAAGTTTCCAATCAGAGTGATCAGCACAAATTTCCACTTTTTTTCCATGCAATTTATTATATTCATATTTGAAGGGAAAAGTGAATAAAAAATATGTGCCCAACTTACTTGGGTTTATTTGAAGGGTGCCAATAGTGGCAATGTAAATTGAAGCCATTCACATTGTTCATCTTATCATTCTTATAATACTGATGAAATTTGTTTGCACAAACATATTGCCACCTTATTGATATTTGAAGTAGACTTGGCGACAAACGACCCACAATAACTATATTCATTTTAATTTTCTAATGGTTTTCAAGTTGTCAATGTACGCGGTTAGCTTGCTGTATAATTGTAATTAAGTGTCTAATTTTACTCGAGCATCAAATTTTAATGAAAACCCCAAATGAAATACTTAATGGCACACAGTAGAGTCACGACCACAATTTTAACATGTTTCAAATGGCTTGCTTATAATGTGATATCTTCAATCAATTAACAAACACATTAACAAGCAATCGTTTTAATTAACAGAGATGGCACAGTTGTAATTTTTGGAAGAAGCTTCACGACAATCAGCAGTTGATACAAAATAAATATCGTCGAGTAACGTTTTATAAATAGACTGATATGGAATTTTCATTCTTTTTTGCTTTAACAGGCATAAGCACTTGTAACGAAAACAAAGATTGGTGGGGGGGAATCCACCGCGACTTATTTAACTTGTAAAATGAATGAGATTTTGCATGATAATCGTACATGATTATTTCTCCGACTATTAACGAAACATGTTGGTGATTAAAATAATAACTTTGTAATTACAAATGCAAGTTTATTTAACGTATTCTAAATTTTATAATAAAATAAAGAAATATATATTGCTAACATCTAATTCGCAAATGTATTAACAAATGTTTAAATATAGTTTCCGCAAAGTGGCATTTTAAACATGTGTCTTCGTAGTATAAGTTTGCCAACAATATCTTATTTTTTAAATTTTTCTAAATTTTTATTGTTTTTACTGACTGTAGGAAAGAGAAAAGAAATTTTAAAAATGTGAAGTTTTAACATGACATTTGAGATGATTATAGGTTTTGCAGTGTTTGCCGCAGAGTACTCTAGCAATGTGACGATGGGGATGTGATATATGATTTGCAAGACGTTCGCAGTTCATTTCCTTGCAGTGTTACTTTTAACTTTAATAAGTGAACTAAATAAAATCACAATTTTAAGAAATTTCACTGGCCAAGTTCACTGACCAATTTCACTGAGTTTCGAGTCATTGTTTACAATTAGGAGGAAACAAATACATAATATAAATTAATTATAATCGTGACAATCTCAAAACACACTTTCACTTTGTATTCTATAAGTGTTTGCAACATTTGTAATTTTGTTATAATTGACTACTTCGAGTGTATATCAAATAAATCATGAGTTAGCATGTTCTTATATAATAAAATGATATTTTTTTCCATTAGAGGTAATAGGCATATTTTTGTGACAATTGACCTCGATGCTCGATGAAATAAAAATTATATATACTGCAAATGCATGCAGAGTGATTAAATTGCTATTTACTTTATTTTATCAAAGTATATACTTAAATTTTGCTGTCTCCTAATTCCAATTTCATCTCATACAGCGCGTTATCTCCTGAGAACCTGAGATAAGGTTTGTGAGATAGGGGCACTTCTTTGCTTTGCAGCAATTTGCTGGCTCTCGATCGCTACCACAAATTGCCAGCTCGACTTACGTACTTCTACCAACATATTTCAAATATTATATATATATATAATTATGCTTATCAATTTTTGTGTATACTCGCACGATAATATTACCATAGATAACTGTTTATTCATTTGGGTTATCTCATATAACGTCCCCCCCCCCCCCAGTTTTAAGTTCTATTTATAATGATAATGTATTATACACTATACAGTGTGAACTTTTAGATTTTGTAATTTTGTCCGAACATGTATTCAATTTTTTTTAAATATTTCCACTAATTATTTTATCACTCTTGAAAGCGCAACGATAAAAAATATTTTCGTCATTAAATTAAAAGATACCTATATTTATTCAACACTATGATGTTCAGAGTTTGAGGCAACAACAGCCTGCATATATAACAATTCAATTCAATCAAAGGGGATTCTATCGAGTGTGTTGATACTTGAATAATGTATTAAACTCAAGGTATAAAAAAAAATATGCTAGATTTGGAGAAAGTTCTTTTTGGTACAGTACTCTCTTGAGATTGTGGCCGCGGCGAGGTAGCCGTGGCGGCGGGTCAAACCAGCTTCCCGTGCACCTGCACAAGGTCAGCAACTATAGTTATGTCGCGGCCGGTCGCGGCATCGGTATTATATAGCGTGTCACTTTTTTATCGGCTCGGGATGCAGTTCGGAGAAAATCATGAAGTCTATTATACGTAGCTTGAAATATAATTTTACTTTCAAAACAATTGTTTGCCTCGAATCATTCACTGTATTTGTTTCCTTTTTAACTTGCCTATAACAGGAGTTTTTTATACACATTACGTATATATAACATAAAAGAAGCTCATGACTGCATCAAATTGGTTTTCTATTTAAAAATTAGAAATTCGGTTAATCGCCTTATTTTACTATCAACGTTGTAAAAACAATTGAATTGCGAGAGAGATCAAGGTGTAGGATTATTCCTGATTCCGTCGCTGTTGAATTCTATAATCAACCCATATGGTCCATATCACGACTATATGGGGTACCGTTGGTGGTACGCAGTCCTCTTCTATGCACGTCACCTTACCGTAGCCCTGCTAAGCCTAGCTCACTCTATCGGGTGTATGCGGATTACGTCATATTTATAGCGCTTGGGGGCCATACTGGAGTAGTGCATAGCATTGCTCAGCATAGGACAAACTTCATTTAAGCCAATTTTCTTTGGGAAATTGGTTAATTTTTTGCTAATTGTTATTTTTCTCTCATACTTGAGATACTAATTCAATATTTACAGCATTAATGCTCCCAGAAATATTGCATAGTGTTTTTAAACTGGCAAAATGATTTTTTGTTCTATGCTACCCATGTTATTGAGTTATCCAACATGGCGTCGACTTTAACATGAATGCATACACCCTATAGCTGCAATCTGTATGACTATACATGATCATCGTATAATATACATAGACAAAATTAGTACCTAACTTAGATGACCTTGTCACAGTGTCAAAACAAGTAACGAAGTAACAAGTAATCGAAAACCAGAAATAAATCAAAAATTCTAATTAAAAAACATCACTCTGCCTTTTACGAAAAGAATCCATACTATCACACGTATACTATTTATGATGCTCTTCCTAATACACTTAAAAACATTAAAAGCAATGATAAATTTAAATGTGTTTTGAAATAAAATCTAATTAAAAAAGAGTATTACAATGTATGCGATTTTTTCTCCATCAACTCTAAAATTACAGAACATGATTGTAATCAATTTATTACTACATAATATTTCAATGCGTTATTTTATTATTATTATTTCTCTTTTATTCTATTATATTATTATTTTATTCTGTAACACTTAACCTTATAATCAATACTAAATTTACTTTATTTTTATTTCTTTCATTAATAATGTTTTGATGACTAAATAATATGTGTATAATACAATGTTGTATTATTTTAATGTTTATATGCCGAGTTTACTTCTATGTTTTAGCTGTACGTACTATATAAGTTTAAATTGTACGTTATTATATTGAGGTACTTTATTGATAAGGATGTATGTTTAAGTTTGACGTGATCACGCATTTATGCCACTGATTGTAACAAAAATAAATAAATAAATAAATTATAATTATATTGAAACAATCTATGGATACTATTTATGATATAGAATAATTTAGCAGAATATTCGTAATTTTCCATATCGTCAAATATTTCAGCATTTGTCATGAATAACGTTTTCTAAAAGAAAAAATTTCTAAAGAATATATAAACACACACACCCTTTTACAACACCTAACTATATGAAAATAAAATAGTAGCACTCAGGCATATCCCTATAGAAACTTTTTTTTTTTTTTATTCTTGTAAATATTGCACGTAATCTATACAAAGAGTATAATACTATAGTAAAATAGTTAGCATATTATATGGTATTTCAAATGTTAAAATAAAAATTGCCAAAATAAACTATAGCACTCTCAATATAGAAAAATAATTGATTGACAATTGATATTAACCATGTACCTTTTGTTCGTGCATTATGGTATTTCTATAGAATATAGAACTGATAACATTTTTTTTTTTTTTTTACGTATGATGCTCAGCAGTTATCATTAAAAACAATCAAATTGATGGATTGCACCTGTTAGATAAACCATGATCCTGATAACATTTTTTTCAACTTTTATCCCAATCATAGTGAAATGGAAAATGTTATTGTTGCACGGTAAATCCTAAATAAGAAAATGTTCAACAAGATTACAGTACATTCCAAATTAATAAAACACATTTCAAAAACAAAATGCGATAAATAAATAATATGGAGTCATTGTGAATTCTGAATTGTTATGACAAAAATAAAGAAATGAGACTCTACATAAACGGAAGAAATGGATAAATTATGCGACTATTATATTATTAAGTGTTGCAAAGAATAAACTTATTTTCTTTCCTCGTATGGTGTGAGCTGTGAGCAGTGTAGCTTTGATGATCAAATAATATATACACTCGACTGTGATTGAGTTTTTACACTTCAATACCACGTGTGTTACTATAATTATATAACCATCGTAATAATACAAAACGACGCAATATTATGGAGCTTGGTTAACAAGAAAATTTAACATTTGGCACAAATATTGGAGTTGTAACAATTTGAATGAAAGTAGAGATTTACAAAAAATTGTATGTTTTAGAAACTTAGAATGCATATCATAGTATATAATATATTATATAATATTATATAGTCTTGTTTTAATGTTAGAATGTGTGTATATATATATATATATATATATATATATATATATATATATATATATATATATATATATATATATATATATTATGTAATATATTATATAATTATATAGTCTTGTTTTAATGTTAGAATGTGTGTGTGTATATATATATATATATATATATATATATATATATATATATAAGTATATTATATAATATATAATAGTATATGATAAAATATATAATATATTATAGTCTTATGTATATTAATGTTAGAATTAAGAAATGCACGCATAGTAAACATGGTAGAGAGTATGAGAAGTGAAGTGTAAAGTCGAAGCAACTATCGCTCGCGAGGAACGACAAAATAAATTGATCTTATTCTATCACTTAAAAAACATACAAAGGTTAACTGGAACATCTTTGCTCTAGGATCTAAACATTGATAAAAGTATTGATCTCTATTTTGTATATTTGATGAAATTACCGATGATGACTTGCAAATAAATGATATAAGGTCGCATTGAGACAATAGCATAAGAAAAATTATTATTTTAATTATAAAAAAAAACTTGATTATATAACCGCATATATTTATATAGGCGGAATAAACGTGAGATAACCACAGCGTTGCACGGTCATATAGTCAGCTAGTAGTAGCTAAAACAAATTGTGTAAACTACCCATGTTTCATAATATAAAAACCTTATACAAATTATACATGTTTTATGTATAAACTATATATACCCAATCGAACCCCTCTCTATGAGGTTAAAAAAATGTGTTTTTAACATAATTATAAAGAAACCGTCCAAAGTAAACGCATCATGTATTAAAAACCAAAATTATTATGTTGTTTGTTTTTTTATTTGTAGTAAAAAGTGTGATATTTATATTTCATTGATATTATACGTGAAAGTACGTAATTTTATGATTTCTGAGGTCTTTCAAGTAATGGAATGGCCTATGCTACTGCTAACTCACAAACACAACTCGTCACTTTGTCAGGTTTCTCTCTCCTTCAGTTAAGAAACCATATAATATATACTATCAAAAACAAAAGACATTGCAAATAAATTGAAAACACATTATAATCAATTAAAAAAGACTAGAGAAATGTTTTTGTTTAGTAAAGATGCATATAATATGTAATTGTATGTATTGCCTCAGTTATGGTGCAAATATAGTTTGTGCCAATTAAAGTGCCATAAAATTAATTAAAATTAGGTCAACATTATTACATTACATTACATTACAGTGCAAAATGTGACATGTGGGAAAACAACTTTCCGCGTCTTATTAAACTTCATTTATTTTAGACGAATATTAACAGTATAGCATTTATGTAACAGTATTTACATATTATATATATTATAATTTATTATTGCGTTGTCAAATTTGCACTTGTTATCATGGTGTATTTTTGGCTGTTCTCCCTGCAATGCAGTATAAAATATAATGCTGCACTCTGTTAGCTCATTTGCAATAATGCAATAATTAAGTAGGAATAAGCGTATAATATTTCATGTGACCCAAGTAATAATAAGTTTCGTGGTTTCACTTTTGGTGGTCACAGTATAGTGATTGCGATATTTTGCTAGCTTTGCGTCATTTCTACTATAATAATAATAATATAATAATAAAAGCTGACAATACTTGAAACGTTACTGTATAAAGTATAAATTATGCAGTCAGCAGTAACGTATATAAATGTGCTGCGTGTTTGCTTCCTTTAGTATTATTTCGATTTGGTATAATATGAAACCTCAATTATATGTATTCACCTGACTAATGGTACATTAGCTAAAGAAATTGGTAGAACAACCTAGCAAAGTGCTTTCTAACTAATGTCATTGGAAATATCTACTCCAATTTTATAGCATAATATGTTGATGGATTTATTTATATGATTCATGTAATTCAAATATTTATGACCAATCAAATTTATTTTTACAAAGAACTTTGAATATAATTTCATTCAAAACCATTAAATTATCTGAAATATTTGTGAAAATTTATCTGCTTATCTCGATATTTGTATAAAATCTTATCTTTGATTTTAATTTTATTCCATGTTATTTCAATATCTGTGATTATTTGTCATGTTAATGTTAACTTTTTCTGCAAGCTAGCTGCTTATTTAACAAAAATAACGAAACACATAACAGAATAAATTAAGTTCATACGTATACACACACACACACACACAGATCTAACAATGTAGTCTCTTAAAGAAAACTAAATGCGTTCACACGGAGACGTTAATTGGCGTAAATATAGTTGTGTTTGAAGTAAAATTTGATATCAGTACAATCCAAGTTATAATAATTATGTACACTATATAAGACCTTGAATATAGCAAAGTTGATTAGACCCACTTCAACTTTCACTCTAATCTTGGAAGAAACAAGAAGCAAGAAGAGAACAAAATTAACCGTATAATTAAATAATCTGCAAGTGATGCATGTCATTATACTGCAACACTAAATCGTAACTTATTCTATCGCAGTGAAAATCAAAAGTATCTGCCGACAATTTTTGAATATAAGTTTGTTTGCGACTTCTCCATTTAGTTTTACTTTGGTACACAGAAAGTCTGCGCACAAATATTAAAACTAACGAGCAGCAACTTGTGTTATGCTTATTTTAATGTGCATTTCTAATTGTAATTTAGCGTTTTTTTGGCATTTTCTCCTTTTCCCATTATTACATTTTATTAAGTCTCTTTTTTGTCATTTAACAATTTTTAGTTTAATATTAATATATATAGTAAATATATAAAACATATACTAGTTTTTAATTGAAAAGAAAATTGATGCTGGTAATATTTTGCAAAGTTAATAATGACAAAATCGCCACAATATACACACAGTATAGGCCTCCATAATTGTCATGCTCGATTGATTTTGAATGATACAAGATAAACCCTACAATAGCCGCGCACCTAGCCTCACAGTTTGCATATGTTACAATTTTTGTCATGATGATATGATGTCACATTATTTACTAAAGATAATAATTGAAAATATATATCACAAAAATTGAGTCTATTAGTTTCAAAAGGTGCTTCTTACAATTTCAACAAAGGTGATACCATACCGGATACTGATATACTGATACTGACAAGCTCACCTTTATTGAAAATGTAAGAAGCGCTTTTTGATAAAAAAATGTTTTCTTACTTGACTTTTCCAGCAGGTTTCCAATATCTACAAAACAATTGTACGTCATTTTTGGTAGTTAATTCCGCATACTCGAGTGAAATGTCACTGCTTTCTTGACATGTCAATTCTGTCGCAGTTTTGAAAGGATCGGCTTCTGCCTGTAAATCTGTAATTTCATTAATCCTCTTTTCCGTAACAGCAGCCATGATCTCTGTGGTAACAACCAAGCACGACTGCTTCAATGGAGTTTAAAATACTGCCCCGCAAAACTCCAATCAACTACAGCGCCTCTACTGGCTTTTAACACAGAAAAAGAGAAAGGGTACCGAGTACGAAAAATATTTGATTTTCTACTTTAATAGAGAGAGAGAGAGAGAGAGAGAGAGAGAGAGAGAGAGAGAGAGAGAGAGAGAGAGAGAGAGAGAGAGAGAGAGAGAGAGCAAATAGTAAAAACTCCTTGCATTGCAAAATTTGTTTTTCAGCAATGAGGAATACTAAAAAATTTAGAAGCTAATTTTATTTATATATTCTAAACGAGTGCATAATGTCCTGAACCGATACATATATGAAATTCTAATTTTTGAGTTCATTAAATATTTTAAATTTATTTTTGAACGTGGTGAAATGACGTCACAGGCTGCAGCTTATGCATGTGGGCATAGGAAAAAGTTGCAGCCTGTGACGTCATTTTGTGACGTTCAACAATAAATTAAAAATATCTATATAATGAACTCAAAAATTATAAATTCATATATGTATCGATTCAGGACAACGCTCATTCTTTCTTTTAAAATGCACATATATTAAATTATAAAGAGAAGAAAACAGTTTTGTTTTATGGGTAAACAAAAATGACGATATAAAAGAAGTAAATTATTATTACGTATATACTGTGTAGAGGTTAGGACGTATTAATGGCAAAACAGGCAATAAAATATTCGTATTAATTTTCAATGTTTAATTTTTGTTCCTCCTTCCAACCTACTTTTGTTATTGTAGCCTATAATGTAAAAGTTTATCTATAGTTTTCCTTTTTTAAAATTTTCTGGCCGAGGTGCAGAATTGTTTTTCAAACACCAGTACGATGATTGCCGAGATTGCTCCGCCGCAATTCTAAAGGATAGAAAATTAGTGGAAACGTCCCTTTTGCGACGACCACCTATAACTCCAAGTGTTTACATGGATTTCAATATTTTATTCAACAAGCCAAAACGAAAAGGAGTGAACAAGAATGTAATATAATATACGTATATACGCATATGAACGAGTCTCTTTTTTGTTCCTCCTCCCTTTTTTAATTACTTTATTTACCGAGCTGGTGCCGAGTGGTGATGAAGGCAGCTGAATACTCGTAAAACTTTTTACTCCTCATTGCGAGTATATAGGTTCGAACCATTGCTGGGTGCGTACTGCGTACAGTACGTGTACGCGTGGAGTGTGAGAGCACAACACGTTGCACGATGCATGTTTATATGCATTTCATGACGACGCACAGCATTCGGGAGGTGCATGATCCATGTTATTGCAACCACCAGCCTGCCTAGACGTTTCCACGGTTTCTCTAGACTGTCATGGCGAATACCGGGCTGTGTACTTAGGCCATGGCCGGCCCGTGTGTGCTTTTCCATTGATTGGAAAGTCCTTACCTGTCGATAAGACAATGTCTTGACTGGGATTAATGTAGCAAGATAACACAATATGGCAAGCATATACATAGTAAAATATTATTTGGTAATCATCATTACATTTCTTCTTACCAAGTGATGAAATTATAAAGAATTATACATATATACGGTATATAAAATACTAGCTTAAAACACGTTTAGTGTGTCTCATATTTGATTTTTTTTTCCGGAATCGGTGCAATTATTCAATGTACTGTACGTGTTATATGTATAGCATAATTGTTGAAGTTATAGGTGTAAGTCATGTAATATAGTATACTGATAGTATAGGTGTAAGAGTTAATTGGCCGGTCACGCCGAAGTAAGAAACATTATTGACCCTGCTGGCAGTTCATATTATAACAATACAAGTATAAAATACAACAAGCGTTCTCCATATATATATGGATAATTATATATAAAATATATGACAACAATTTTCAATCGTCTTGTCTATGACACATATATTATAGCAATGATATTTATTTTTTATTAAGGTGCCCTTTTATTTATTTATTGCAAATGCAGACTAATTTGTTACTTGCACTGTGATATACGTACGTACCATGCATGGTATATAGTGATACATATATATGACATATCAACCACAGCGGCTTGGCAGATTAATGAAAACTTAAAAATTTATTTTCAGGTATAGGATTGGACTCAATGGTAGCATCCAAAATGCTCTCAACTCAATATTTATTTTTAAGTGCCAACATTTGAGACTCGACCTTTTCCATTGAATATCCCGTAAAAAAGGCATAATTATAATGACATACAACTGGGTCTCATATAAAAATTTGAAATTTTACTCCTGTCGTTAAGCTTTGTGTTATTATTATTTCCTCCGTATATGCGGTCACTATATATAGCCTGTAATTTTTAGTTATTGACGTTCAAATGATGATAAAGTAGCACGTTACTTTATATATAAGGTGTAGGCGGATGACGTCATATTTAATGCGCTTGGAGGTCATACTGGAGTATAGTGAATAACATTGCCCAGCATAGTGCAAACTTTGTTTTGTATGGGCAATTTTCTTTGGGAAATCTGTTAATATTTGTTGTTGTTCTTATTTTTCTCACATACTTGAGATATACTAATACAACATATTTACAGAATCATAAAATGCTCTATAAAATATTGCATAGTGTTTTTAAACTGGCAAAATGAGTTATTTTCTAATGCCACCCATGTTATTGAGTGATCCAACATGGCGTCGACTTTAACATGAATGCATAGGCCCCATAGAGTGCCTTCTATATAGTTATAACAAACCAAAATTAATTAATTATTATTGCTAAAAAAAAAACTGAATGAAATCATTTAATTTATTTTGTATGAGCTCTTTTGAGTGTTCTATTTTTTGATCAAATTTTATAATCTTTCAATAATACTTTTATGTATAGCTTTCTTTCTTTCTTTCTTTCTTTCTTTCTTTCTTTCTTTCTTTCTTTCTTTCTTTCTTTCTTTCTTTCTTTCTTTCTTTCTTTCTTTCTTTCTTTCTTTCTTTCTTTCTTTCTTTCTTTCTTTCTTTCTTTCTTTCTTTCTTTCTTTCTTTCTTTCTTTCTTTCTTTCTTTCTTTCTTTCTTTCTTTCTTTCTTTCTTTCTTTCTTTCTTTCTTTCTTTCTTTCTTTCGTTTTTTTTTTTTTTAATTTTTTTTCCATCTGCTGTACAGTGAAAACAAAAATTATCAAGTAATATAAGCCAGAGCAACATATATAGTCGATTTTTGTGGTAAAAAAAATATTTGCTAATTTTCTCCAGGCAATAATTTATGCAGGGTGTCTATAAAGTCCTTGAGGGTGTTTACCCGTTAATAAAAGACATAAGGCTTAAGGCGAAACGGTGGGTTGTGTACTTTTTCAAAAACCCATCTGGAGGGCTCTGGGTGACAAAAGTGTCATTTCTTCTAAATAAAGTTTCATTGTCGAGATATATCTTTGTCTTTAAAAAAATCTTTGAAAAAAGAAGCGACGGAGGGGAGGTTTAATTTTTTTATTTATTTATTATTATTATTTTTTTTTTACCTATATTACTGAAAACGTATGACTGGACGTAAGTAAATAAAAAGTATGCGAACAAAGAGCACTTTTTCTGTGGAAGGGTTTACCTGCTAACTGATACTAGACTACCTATTATTATTAATCGGGCAGTGATCCTCTGCTTCAGTTCGCGCACATCATGCACTGGTGTTTTGAAGACTTTGTCCTTGATGTATCCCCAGAGGAAGAAGTCCGGGATATGAGATCTGGAGACCTTAGAGGGCCCATGCTATGGGTCCACCACGTCCAAAATAAGCCATCTTCTTATATGTTATGTAGAAAAGTGAACGGACGGAACGTAAGTTTCTGGGGTACTGAACGTCCAGATTCAATTCGTAAGTTCGAGCGTGTGAAAGTCCCAAAGTGATTGTTTGGTGCGCAGTCCTGTACGATCGGATGATCGGCCCATGCTTCTTTCATGAGCCTCGACAATCAAGTGGGGTAATTACTTGGATATGCAGGAGCAGTGTACGATTCCTCAGCTTCTTCAAGCGCAAGAAGAATGGGGTCAAAATCTCATCTTTCAGCAAGACGGTGCTCCACCGCATTGGGCCCATGACGTTATAGAGACGCTGAATCAGACGTTCCCAGGAAGATGGCTTAGACATGGTGGACCCATGGCATGGGCTCCAAGGTCTCCAGATCTCACCCTCCCCCCCCCCCCCCCACGGACTTCTTCCTCTAGGGGTACATCAAGGACAAATCTTCAAAACACCAGTGCATGACGTGCGCGAACTGAAGCAGAGGATCACTGCCGCCATCCAGTCCATCACGCCGCAGATGCTCCGCAACGTGTGGCGCGAGCTAAAGATTCGTCTTGACACGTGTCGTGCTACTAATGGATCCCACGTGGAGCTGCCTTAAGGTAAATTTTGAGAAACTTTTGTCAGAATTTCAAAATTTTGAATTTGTTTGGTTCATTTTAGACGATGCAGACGTGTCAAGATGCGGCGATTCCGGCAAAACCTAATTTTTTGCATTTTTTTCGTGTGGCTACTTTACTAATCTTCCGATTTTAAAACTGTTTTAATTTTCATAATTGTAAAAAACGGAGCTTTAATTTCATATATAAAAAGTTCATTTTATGTTAAGCCTTATGTCTTTTATTAACGCCTAAACACCCTCAAGGACTTTATAGACACCCTGTAGTATAATTACCTATAGTAATCCGAAGTTAAAATAATTAATGCATATACGATGTGGGGTAAATATTTTTCAAACTTTTACAGAAGTGTAATATTATTGTAGTATTGTTGCAAAAAAAAAAAAACTATTTTATGTATACCAACATTTTTTCTGTTGTTTTAATTTTACATCAAAATAAAGATCATTCATCAACTTTTGCTTTTGTGCTTTTTTTAATTGTTTTATTATTATTATTAACATTCCATATGCATAATTCATAATTTTGCTTTTACCAAAATAAGATTATATAACAAATGGTCTCTCAAAATGCGCAGTTTTTGTTTGTATTCTAACGGAAATAAACATTATTGACTAATAAAGGAACAACAGTTTTAAGGCCGACTATAAGCGATTTCGGTCACATCCGCTTCCTTTTCTCCTTACTACGCATGCGCAGTAAGTCGAAACGGAAGCGGATATGAACGAAATTGCTTATAGTCAGCTTCAAAACAGTTGTTCCTTTATCAGTCAATATAAACAATTCTGTAATCACTTTTCATACTGTATCACCAATAATAATTGAGTATATGTAAAACTGCGGCCTTTCCTTGGTTGACAATTTAGGAAAAAACAAAGGTGGCAAATTTGGAGCTGTTCAAATGACGTGTTTTTTGTGTGTTTGTTTATTTGTTGTTTTTTATGTGTTCCTCTCTGTTTTGCATTTTGTACAGTACAATAAAAATATGATATAATATATATTTTTTTTTTTACACTTTTTCCCCCTGAACGTTACGATCTCTTACAATTATCGGCATTCTCTTTCCTTTTCAATTAGGGTGTATGCGGATGACGTCATATTTATTGCGCTTGGAGGCCATACTGGAGTAGTGCATAACATTGCAAGCATAGGACAAACTTCATTTAAGGCAATTTTCCTTGGGAAATCGGTTAATTTTTTTGTTATTGTTATTTTTCTCACATACCTGAGACACTAATTCCAATGACTAATTCAACATATTTACAGCATCAATGCTCTCAAAAATATTGCATAATGTTTTTAAACTGGCAAAATGATTTTTTTTCCTATGGCACCCATGTTATTGAGTTATCCAACATGGCGTCGACCTTAACATGAATGCATACACCCTTTGTTTTGGAAAGATTCTTTTTCAAACACCCAAATTCGCGCTCAATGAATCGGAATTTTCCGATATATTTCGTCACATTCCGAGCGCAGTCGGCGCAGTGCAGTTACGTCATTTTCCCCTATACTTGTTTCCTATTTTATCACCCATTCCACTGCTGCCTTCCCCGCCATCGCCCGCCGTTTTCTCTCTCTCTCTCTCTCTCTCTCTCTGTCTCTCTCTCTCTCTCTCTCTCTCTCTCTCTCTCTCTCTCCACCAAAGTTCACTCTCACGACACGACGACTCACGGCGCGCCTCTCCCACTAGTCGTCCATGAATGGTGTCTTAAGTTGTGTAAGCAAATCTTTTGCGAACAACGTTATTGTTTCCATTGTGTAGATTTGCGAAACTTTTTTTCGTACTTTTACATATAAAATTAAGTGTAGTGTGCCAGTTCGTAAGGAATTAATGCTATCGATGTTCAGGGTTTTATCACACCATAACAAAACTCGAGTTTATCAACATGCTGGATGAATCGTCTAAAAATCACTCTGATGTGTAATAAAAAGACAAATCACAAAAAAGGTATGTTTTCTATTATTTTAATTGCAATAGTTACCTTAGTGTTTTTCATTTTTACCTATTGTTTGACAGTTTGAAAATGTTGGTTGAATTTTCCCAAGTGATAATGAGTTAAATAGATTTGGATTACGATTTCTAATGTTTATGTTTCTGTAAAATTATTGTATGCATAAATATCATATGCATGTGTATGTACATACATAACAAACAATACAATGCATATTATAATGTGTGTTTGTGTTACATACACATGTCAATCTTACTGGTACGATCATCTTTCTCTGGAGTTATGAGTGAAATTGTTGCATGTGTTAGTAGAAATTATATCATAAAGTTGGACTTTTCCTTTACATTTCTTCAAAAGGTGAAGATTTCTCTATGCATACCCCAAAAGTAAAATAATAATAAATATAGAACATGCCCTGATGTATCGATGCATACATAATTTTAGTTGAAATTTACTGTACATAATGTATTACATATTATAATATGTTATGTTATTTATGTAGGAATGCAAACGTTGATGGAGTCTGCGTGAGCATCAATGTCTATGTATGTACATATGATTAATAAATTTAATTGGTCCCGTTTGATGTATTAATTAGAGCGGCAACAACATGCGAAAATTTATTACCAAATAAGTAGATCACAGATATTTAGGTATATCATAGTCCGTGTGTAGGTGGATGTATGTTTACGCTTCTGGTTTTTGGTTTGGAACTCCTTGTTTATTGCAGTCAGCACACAATATCATATTATTATGTACATATGTAGTATGCATACGGTCCATTCATACAATTATCATACCGGTTAGATACTGTACGCACCTTCACGTGCGGTCGGCCATAGTAACTTAAAATTGTGCTATTATTATGTTGTTATATCCATTGTCATTTGATTTGATCCATGCTTTCATCTCTCGTCATGCTAAATCATCGTCTTCTTGCAGTCATAAAATTAATTGACATGTCTTGTGGAGTCTTATTTTAATGTCAACTCCTTAATCTTGTGGTTTTATGATTGCATGTTTTAGTATATTTCTATACTTTGTCACACATACAGTTTACGTAAGAATGGTCACACCAGAGAGCATTGTTTGCGCGGAAGCATTATTTATCAATGCCACATTAATGCATCATGGCAACGTTCTGTTTGGATGCAACGAATATGTGTATTCATTTCTTTCCTCCTACAATGACAATACACAACAATGCATGTCCGTTCTCAAATGAAGATCTAGATGGCTAGTGTAACTAAAAATATAAAAAGAAAACTTGCAAACTTTATGATGCCATTTGAAAGTTAATAGTTACAGCTACCTATATGATAACATGATAACACTTTCAAAACTCGTGACCATCAAACAAGAGAGAAAATGATTGAAATTATCATGAGCTCTTCCTATAACTTCAAACAATTATAATTTAAAATTTAGCATGGCGACTCCCTAATGGTCTTTTTACATTTTTCTAACGATATCTTATCCTAATGTACCACTGTGCAAAATGTCAGTTTTTTCTTTCGTTACATTTTAGCCAATACCCGCAGTAGCTGATTAGATTATAACATACATGCTAATATGATGCCATGGACATTATGGCATATATGACCTATCACAATACAAGTACTATATATACAAAGAATCCGTAGGATTTCCCTTCCTTCCACTTTTTTTCAAAATTTTCTTAATTCACAATGTTTACTATCCAAAACAAGCCATACATCTCAATTACATTGAAATTACAAAGTTACTTACAAAATATTTTCTTATGCTGGAGCTATATTATTACTGCAATGATTCCGTTCCCTGGTTAACATTATTATTACAAACCGAAACATTAATATTATATATATATATATATATATATATATATATATATATATATATATATATAAAATTTAATTAAGGCCTATGAAATGCATGTTCTGACATGCATGTCTTCTTCTTTTCTCTCTCTCTCTCTCTCTCTCTCTCTTTTTCAAAAATATATTCTAAAAAAGAATAGAATGAAAGTTGTAGGTTTAGGGCTGCCAAATGTGTGTCCCACTCTATACCTTAGCCACCAAGATATATTGTACAAAATTGTTTTGTTTTGGTGTTATGTATATTATAATCCACATGCATGCTCATCAATTAATTAATGCTTAAAGTTGAAGAAATCACTTCTGTCGGTGACATAGGTGCCTTTTAGGGCCGTAAAACAAGAAGACATAAGATTTGTTTACTGACCCAGGCGTCTATGATAGGAACCATAATATATAAAAACATTCCAGCTTTGGCTTATTAGTATAGTACGAAAATAGAAATCATGATCCAGTAATGCTAAAGAATAAAAGGAACATGGTATAACTACATAAGAATTATTCTAGCTATTGCATATCATAATAACAATCATAATAATAGCATATCATAATAGTTGTTATTCAGTAACTTTTATTCTCTACAACGTAATTTATATTACTCAGCATAAGAACTATGTATATATTGTAGCGTACGCATATTATTCTGTTCGAGCAACATTTATGCTACAATAACATAAAAGCAGCATAATTTACAGAAGTTGTTGGTTTTCCTGCGCTGTATTGGATTGGCTAAAGTAAGTGGGTGCTATGTAAAAAGTCAAATAGAGAATGTGCCATCATTGATGCATTCAAAATATATTCAAATTTTAAGCGGAATAATTTGCCAATGTACTTATATTTTTATTATGTGCAATAAATGTTGCGATATGCGGCAATATCAGTGGAAAGGAAATGTTCTCTTTGTTAATGTAGTCCAATTAAATTGCTGGATTAATGTCGAAATAATTGACAACACTTTTGTTAATATGCTCGCATTAATTGGCTCTTTTCTTCTCACAAGATGTTTATTTTATTGACGAAGCAGTTTTTCTGATAGAGGTGTAAGATCTCTTTTAGTGTCCTTTTTCTCATCACTCGTTGGGTAACTTGTTTTGTTTTTTACTCTTGAAGCATTATAAACCGAGGAGTCTAATTTGGTTGTAGCAAGCTGCTATATAGGAAGAAGGAAAGAAAGAAAGAGAGAGAGAAAGAAAGAAAGAAAGAAAGAAAGAAAGAAAGAAAGAAAGAAAGAAAGAAAGAAAGAAAGAAAGAAAGAAAGAAAGAAAGAAAGAAAGAAAGAAAGAAAGAAGAGAGAGAGAGAGAGAGAGAGAGAGAGAGAGAGAGAGAGAAAAAGAAAGAAAGAAAACCCGTGTTTTTGAATAAAGACGATTATTTAATTAAATTTATCTAATTAGTAAATACACGGAAGAACGAAATTACGTAATTTATGCTGCATTTGTGTCCTTATAGCATAAATTGAATTAGAATAGTATAAATAATTATGCTTTGAAAAATATATTTGCTATATTTATGTCCATAGTTATTATGAAATTGAACAAATTGTGCTGAAAATGGACTAGCATAATTTTTACCTACTTATTTTGGTCCGAGTGTAAACATTATTTATTTTTAAGTATTATGTTCATGTTTTGCATAAATTTGAAGTGAAGCTTGGACTTGTGTGTTTTGACTGGTGGAGTTTTGTTTCAGGTGTAACACAAAGGGTGCATGATGCGCCACTCAGGTGGAGATAGTGTTGGCTGCACACCTGGCTGGCCACGCAAAGATGCATTTCCTCGTGCAATCAAGCCAGGTTGGAGCGTGCACGTCAACAATGACGGACGACTGCACTACTGCAAGTAAGTAATTGCTTGCAAAATATTATTAGCATATATTATGTTAGCATCGAAGCAATTCGTCTTTATCTCTCTTTCCTATTAACCGGAAGTTTGGATTAGATTTAAGAATGAGCCAGTACTGCCAGGCTTAAACCTTTATTATATGCTTAAACCTTGCACTTTCCATTTTTTTTTCTTAAATAAATAAATGAATAAAGACGAATATTTATTTATGTATTTACCCATCAAACGTCAGAAGTTTGCCAATTAATTTGCGGCAGGTTTGCGGCACTCCTCAACTTTTCTATCAAATAGAGATGTTAAATAAACTGCACTGCTATCTGAGCGGGAGGGGGAAAGAGAGGGAAAACGTAAAACTCCGTACCCACAGTTTATTTTTCAAGCACACATATTCAAATGTCTTATTTTATGAAGTGGCTTTGCCTGCACAGCTGAAGATGTTTGTTTATATAATGACTGTTTATTTAAACAAGTTGGTTTATGTTAGCGCTCCCTATCCTCTTATCCACTTTAGCTGTTTTGTTTTTTTAACAATTATCGAGGAGCATTATTAAGTTTTTAAGTAGCATATTACTTGATTTGTTGCTTTATCGCGCACTATATTTAGAAATGTGATGGCTTGGGTCGACAGCTGGCAAAATATAAGTCATCCCTAGCTGTCTTTGATGTGCTCGCCTCTCCTGCACACCACTCGAATTATGACGCCAAAAATTCATTAACCTGTTATTATGTAACGTAATTAACTCCGATATTGTGCAATTACTTTTTAATTGACATGAGAAAAACAATTTCTTTTGTTCTCAAAGTAAAGCTATAACGAGAATAACACATTTAATACTGCAATATAAGACGAGAGGAATACGCAGCAATTGCAATGCTCAATTATCCATGAATTTGTATGAGAAAGACTCAACTCAATATTGTTGTAAATATATTTCATATTTGATGTGAAATGAAATGTTTGCTACCCTTTGTGTAATATTGCGCAGGCTTTTATGGAGCAAACAGTCGCCTCAAACTAGGTGGTCAAATTGCCTCTTGTTTTTATTTATTTATTAGAGGAAGCGAATCACGAAGACGCTGAAGCCGTGATTTTGAGAAACATATAATATCAAAACGTTGATATTATACACACACACACACACACTCACACATAATATAAAGAAGTATTCTATCGAGTGAAATGAAGCAAATATTAATGAGTTTTAAACTGAACATTTAACTGAGGGCTGGTTGTGCGGGGGCATACCTCAAAGTTACTTATGGTAGGTACATACCTGCAAGGTTTTGGCCGCGGTCTTGGTGGGGGGCCCAACTGTTCCACCCATGTACGTGCACGGACAAAAATAAATACGTAACAATTATGCTAGCTCATTTATATCTCAATTAAATTTGTTAAAATACAACAATGTATACTGCATAATATCTATATGTAACAGCACAAATATTATGTTGTACAGTTTAATTCTAATTTAGCATCATTCGTCTTATATTGACATAAATGTAGCATAAATTACGTAAGTTATTCTTTACATTCCCATCCCCCCCCCCCCCCCCCCATTGAATTTTTTTTAGGAGGAGGAGGAGGAAGAAGTAGTAAAGTTAAATAAAATTCATTCATTTATTTGGATTATATTTTCACTGCATGCTTTGATATTTATTATTATTGTTGGATTTTAATTGAAAAGCACCCTCAGCGGCGCGCAGGGCATTTTATATTTGAAAGTTTAATATTCTTGCACAAAATATTTGGAAGGGCCGGGTTATATCGCACAAAAAAAAATCAAATCAATAATTAGTGTGTTAATTATTATTATTATTTTTTTTTTGTCTTTGAGCAATCCTTCAAATATTAGATTATTATAATTATTATATAAATTAAATTTATATAATATATATTTTATATATTTATTTTATATATTAAATAAATTATACTAATTATTATAAAAAATTAGATTATAAATCATGTTATTCGTAAACCCTGTTCTCTTGCACCAAAAAATGCGCATTCCATTTAAATAACCATAGCTGATCGTCATTTTAGGAGCAGAGAACAGGGTTTACGAACAGCATTAGTTAATATGCGCTGCACTGCTCAGGGTGCTTAACAATTAAAATCGACTATTTTTCTTTTTTTTTTTTTTTTTGTAGGAGCTGCCCCGATGTTGCAGCCCTTTTAAAAACTTTCTGCTTGTAATCATCGCATATGTGCTCTATCTTATACTAAAATAATGTAATGACTAGAAAATCTACTTTACTCATTGTATAATAAAACAAAAAATTCTAAAAAAATTACTTAACACGATGTCGTTCTAGTGGCCCAGTACTTTTATGTAATACGCCTATTGGTTATAAATGTGCGAGTTCCAAAAATGCATGTTTTGATTTTTTAGTTTAATTTAAAGATATTTTTGAAATTTTACTATTCAGATATATTCCTTTATAGATTTCAAATAAAATGCATACTTTTAATTGAAATTTTATTTCGGAATATAGTAACTAGAGTTAATTAAAATTATGCATTAATTTGCGTTATTGTGAATAACCGTGCCGTATCGAAAGTGGGCGTGCCGCGCTATCTTGTGTGTATTGGACCGTGCCGTGTTAATGTTAGCGAACATAGCAGAGAAGTATTAGTATTTTAGATTGGTTTTAAATGATTTACCTGTACAATATCGTGTTTTCGGCGTATAATGTTGCAATAAAATAAGAAAATAATTGTTTTAAACGTGAAAGACAAGATATTTTCTTGGCTTTTGGCAAAAATGTGAGTAAGAATCAGTTCTTGCATTTTAGGTAATTTTATTTAAGTTTGGTAGTGTTATTTTCTATTTAAAAATGTAGCAGCGGTTTTCAAAAATTTCAAATTAAGTACACTAGAATTTCCCAAGTATTCCAGCCACATAAGAAATTTCTATAATTTTTTTCATTGTTGAGAGGTCACGATTGCCATTTAAGGGAGTAGGGTACCGACTTTATATCTCAAAAACTAGAAGTGTTTGGGGTCTAAATCTGGTCTGGTGTCATTGTGTAGCTAAGGGTCACACCTAGCCGTGCTGAAAATTTCATTATGTTTGACCGTCCCGAAAAAAAGAAAAAAAATATTGAATTTAACATTGGACCTTATGGGCTTACAATTTCAAAAAATCATATAAAATTATATTTGCACGGTGACCCCCCAAAATTTTTAAATACTTGAAATTGTCTCAAGCTGAATTATCATTGTGCAAAATTTCAGATTTTTTTTGACGAGAAAAGTTTGAGTCTAATGGCCGACGTCGGTCCCCTACTCCCTTAAATGCATGTTATTTGAGTGAGGTTTTCAACAATACAGAAATAATGTGGTCAGAATACTTGGTATATAGGGACTTTAATTGCAAACCAAAGTGGCAACCAGAGGAAAAGTGAGGAAAAAGAGCCCAGAGCAGGATTCAAGATCATGGTAGCAAGAAATTCTGGATGAAAGAATTAGTAAAATCAAGTAAAATACAAACTTTAGAAGTGTCAAATAAAAGTCAAAGTACCATTTAATTTAGGCTGGTGAAAAACGGTCCATTTCTTGTTATGCTTACAGCAGAGAAACTTTTGTCCCAGGAAAACGTTCTAAGATTTCGCAGCACAAAAGGAGGTTGTTACGTGTTTATAAATAATAAATTCAGCATGTTTGTAAACTTGTCATGCAAGCTAGTCTCGTGGTCGTGGTTGTATATATGTATGTACAGCTCTGGCCAAAAGTTCCCGAACGATTTGCATAGGCAACCCGCAACCACACTATGTTATCTTTATGAGAAAACGCAGCGGCCGCCGTTGCCCCGTTCGGAAACTTTTGGCCAGAGCTGTACATAGCATAGAGTTATTATATTACCGGTATGTATATAATCTCTTTGTTACATAGATGCAGTTTTAAACCGCGCGTCACTCATGCATCAGATCCTAGCAAAATTTTTTATTTTATGATGAGGAATTCAATATCAATAAGCTCCATTTCCATCATATAAGATATAATGACTTAAATGCAGGGTACATTACGTAATTAATTTTCCCGTGCAGTAACAATGACCAATAAACCCAGGAGCCCCACAAGGGAATGGTTGGTATTAAAGCAGCTGACGCAGCAAGTTGCTCAGCGTTGCTGGCGTGATGCTTGAGCTCCACCACGTTGCGCACCGAGACATTATTCTTTGAATTTCAACCAAATTTAAATGTCATTTTTTTAAAAAGTCCATACATTGTTTCTAATTTGCAAATTGAAGATTAAAACAACTAAACAATGTAGTTTATGATCTGTACTTGATATTTCTATCTCCATTCTCCAATATAGCATTAGTCTAACGGCATATGCTCAGGAATAATGTTTAATTTATTTGATTTAATACTCTTATTTTGTAAATTTATGTTATGTTGTACGAGTGTGTATTGAATAAACAAAAATGATGGCTCAGCCATTTTATTTTACTTTTTTTTTTATTTTTTACCCCTGCAAATAGACTACACCATATAATAGCATGTTAATGTAATGTACTTGCTTGAGTTTGGATGTGTTTGTGTTTCAGTCACTTGACTCGGACCTCGTCATGGTTACCACCTGCAGACACTCACGATTCCGCCTCGTCACTACCATTTGGTTGGGAGGAAGCAGTGGACAGCAATGGCTGCTCGTACTATATCAAGTAAGTTTGAACATGTTGTGTGTGTGTTGTACACAAACCTGACTTATCAACTTTGGCAGCCACGTGAACCAAACGACAGCCAAGGAACCGCCACCCAAGGATTGGGCTCACGAGGAACCTCCCCCTCAGCCAAGAAATGTGACGTTGGTACGAGACTCAAAGCAAGGCTTTGGGTTTGTAGCAGGCAGTGAGAAGCCAGTTATCGTGAGGTGAGTGCCATTGCAAAGTAAAATGTCATCAAATGCTCAGCACGTTTGGCTTTAGTGTCATTGAGAAAATTGATTAAGCTTAAGAAAGGACACTGCCACTAGCCATGTGCTATTTTTGTGCTGTGAAGAGGTGGATAGAAATTCGTAAAATTTTCGTTGAGTTTTGTTGACCCAACACTTAAAGTGAAAGTTAATTTCTAAGCGAGTTTCTTTTTTATCTCTTGAGAATGATATTGTCAAGGGAAGTGGGATGCTATGTTAATGCAATGCTTTGCTGTAGGTTTGTGACTGAGGGAGGGCCCAGTGATGGCAAACTGCTGCCAGGAGATCAGATCTTGGAGATCAATGGAGAGGATGTTAAACATGCTCCACGAGACCACGCCATTCAGTTGGTGCGCTCGTGTCCGAGCCAAGTATCGCTCACAGTTTGCCAGCCGCCTCTGGACAATGTAAGCACGTCTCTCCCAACACTTTGTTGATCCTTAGTTTAACCATGTGATATTTGTTTTGTTGTGCAGTCTGCAAGGAAATCTGCTCTCTTGAGCGTGGCAAAGAAAGCTCGGCTCAGAAGTCACCCCTCCAGAGTGAGGTTTGCTGAAGGGGTTGTAGTCAATGGCTCACCATTATTTCCAGTGAGTAAATATCAGCTTGTAACTAACAACAAATGTCATGTCTTTACAAGTCTTCAATTTCTTATTAGGTTGGCAAATTTTTACTAGTGTTGCTATTGATTTATCATTAGCTTAAATTACTTAAATAATTAATTAAATTTGTATCAATTGCTGCAAGTTGGGAGTTAAGTTTTGGTAGATCCTGATGCACAACTGTGTGTTTTAGCCTTCTGTATTTTCAACTGGAGAGAGAGGAGGAAGCAATGTCCCAATAATGCCAAATGTTCTCAAGGTATTTCTTGAGAATGGTCAAACCAAGTCCTTCAAGTATGATCCATGCACGACAGTACAAGATGTGGTAGATTCGTTACTGCAGAAGTTATGTATCGTAGCGTCAGAGCATTTTTGTCTCATGTTGGAACATGTACTTGGACGTCGCAACAAGCTGAGTCTGCTGCAGCCTACCCAGCTTCTAGCCAAGGTATGTCAACAAGAACTTCTCAAGCTGTACGTCACTCTACTCTTTTGGTTTTCAGATTGCTGCTCGGCCAGGCTCCCACAACTTGCGATGTCTATTTCGAGTGGCCTTTGTTCCCTCAGATCCATATGACTTGCTGCAGAGGGACCCTGTAGCATTTGAGTATCTGTACATGCAGGTGAGCAGCTGTGCTGTGCTGGCAAATTAAATTAAAGTTTTTTCCTATTTGGAAATTATTGTAGAGCAATAAATGTGATTTGAAGGAAGTTTAAAACCATTTTGGTTTGAATGTTATCAAAGGAAAGAAAGAGAAATCCGTGTTGTCCATAGCTAGGTAAAGATATTGTCATCAATAAAAATATTTGGAGGACACGAGCTACTGTTACTGTGAGGGACACAAGGGGGCAAGAGAATATTAATATCAATGCACATTTTGCAAGCACCAACTCAGAACAAATTACTTGTTTATTTTACAGTGCTGTAATGATGTGGTCCAAGAAAGATTTGCCCCTGAGCTCAAGTATGATATTGCGTTACGCCTAGCATCCTTGCATATCCAGCAACATGCGTTGTCAAACAACATGACTGGCAAATTATCAGTTAAAAATGTAGAGTAAGTACCTTTGTTTGTTAGTGTTGCACTGATAATATTTCTGTATGTGCTATCTTAATATATCTGATTGATAATATAGCAATATATCGGCAATGAATTTTTTTTATCTATTTTAAGCTTTTTATTATACAAATTAAATTATAATAATATGCTATCTAGTGACATCTTGAATAAATAAATTTTTGACATGTAAAATATCAATGTTAAAAAAAAATTAATAATAATAACGCTTGTATAAAATATTGGAAGCACGATATTTCTTATCTAGCACTCAAATTGTGCATTTTTTTTTTTTTTTTTTTTTTTTTTTTAGTGTGTAAGTATGAGTATTATTTCTCATCGGTGTCATTGTTTGGAGATAGAAATAAAAGTAAATGAATAAAAATATTGGTTCTTGTTGTAGAAGAGAATTTGGCTTGGAACGTTTTGTGCCTGTCTCTCTAATGGAATCTATGAAGAGGAAAGAACTGCGTAAGCTCATCAGTCATTTTCTCAAACTACAAGCAGCAGGGCCCAATCAACGTCCCTTGAGTGGTCTACAGGCCAAGCTGCACTATTTGCATATCATTGGTGAACTGCCAAGCTATGGCGCCAAGTGCTTTTCTACAAACCTCAGGGTAAAAATACACATCCTTGTTTTGTTTGTATCTTGTACTAATAAAGATAATTATTTTCAGGACTCAAATGTCGAAACAGTGATTTTAATCAGCCCTAAATTTGGTATCAGCCAAATTGCAGGGGTGAGAAACAGTGTGGTAAGTCAAATATAATGCAAAATTAAGTTCTTTGCTTCAATCAATTTGCCTTGCAGCCCGTGTCGCTTGCGGACATCCAGCACGTGAGTCACGTCAGTGTGATGCACATCGACGAGCTGTCTCGCCAAGTGCTGATACACCTGGGAGGTCCAGAGCCTCAGGTAAAACTAGCACACAGCAAGCAAGCAAGCAAGCATGTCATGCATGGAACAATGGTAACATTGTGTTTGTGTGCAGGAGCTGTGCTTGACTCTGGAGGATCGTGACGCGGAGGAGCTGGTGTTGGTGTTGCGAGGTTACTACCAGCTCACGGCTGGCACGGAGTTGCCGGTCAGTTGGCCACCAGACAACAGCGACTCGGATGATGACTCAGGTAAACATGAGTGTGCAATCACTGCAACGACTCATACTCATGGTTGTATTTGATTTGCAGCGCTGAGCTTTGCAGTGCCTCCTTACCTTGGTTTTCACCATGTAAGAGCAGAGTGGTGGAGCTACCTCACTACAGATAACAAATATAAACTAGTCAACCTCTCGATGTCTCCACCTTATGTCGCTGTTGTAAGTCCCACTGAGCATAGCATTTGCTGCTAAATAACAATGACATATCGATCTTGTTGTAAACAAAAGGTCTATCTCGGATTTTGTCAGGCGAAGCAAAAGGTCTATCTCTTTTTTTGTCAATGGAAGCAAAAGGTCTATCTCGAGCGCCATCTCCATAACGTCAGGGAACGAGATAAACCTTTTGCTTCCACTGACAAAAAACGAGACCTTTTGCTTTGGCTGACAAAATACGAGATAGACCTTTTGTTCGCAACAAGATCGATATCATCTTCCTTAATGGCCACAGTCAATACTTATTTACTTAGGGATAATAATTAAAAGTCTCAGATTAATTGTTAATTGCAATTTTTTTTTTTTTTAGTCACACCTCATACAAAGTGAGTCTGAATCTCTAAATGGCAAAGCCGTTGACAGTAACATGAACAGTATGTAAGTATTTCGTCATGACCCCCTCCCCCCCCCCCCCCAATACTGGATTAATTTGTTTATTTTGTAGGACTAACAATGCAAATGCTCAACCTAATGGAGGGCTAGAAAAACACATCAGTGAGAGGGAACCATTTGAAAGTCGGGAGTATCCCGAGGGTAAAAACGAAGAGGTAAGGCTGCATTACGTGTTTTTGTCAATACCATTCCCATGTTGCAACGAAAAAGCAGTTGCCGAAAGTATTGAAGTGTCGTGCAACGCTTTCATTGCTGATAAACTTGAGTGTGACGTTGATGATATATTTGGTAACCTTGTGGCTGGTTTGCTTACAGGCTGCACGAAGGATGTCAGAAATGCAACGCTTGGTGCTCACCTCCCAGCAGTATCTAACAGAGCACAGCTCGGAGTACGAAGAGAAGCCGCAGGATGAGAGTGACTCGGAGGGCTCCTCGCACATGTCTTCTCTACTAGAAGCTGAGGACAGGTTGGCAGGTGGTGGGGAGCTGCGCCACAGTGACTCGCTGCTGCTTCTTACTCAGGTACTGCGCCACAACATTTCATCCAACACTTGGTCACAGCTTGTTCATACTTGGAACATTAATTTTTGTCATGCTGTGAGGACAGCTGTTTGGGACCCTCTTGGTTATTTCACAGTTAAATCACTATTTGAGAGTGCATAGTAAACCTAACTCCATCTCTTGATCCAATTTGAAGGTGTACTTCTGCGAGGGCTGACGACTGAATTTCATCAGCTGTTCAAAGAAATGAGTCAAATTAGGAATAAATTTGACCCCCAAAAGTGATAAAATTGAAAATATCATTATATATTAATCACCATAAATTTATTTACATTATTGTTATTATTATCTGCTGATTTTTGGAAAGGAATTCAAAATATTTTTTGAAATGATCAGTTATCAGTCTCTAAGTTGAATCAGACGACTTCCCTCAGCCTCCGAGTGTTCATTTTTTCCCCTGCAGAGGTGCTGTTTTGTTTACTATGTACTCTCGAATGTACTGAGAGCTCTCTAGTTGCGTCTTGTCTTCTCTCTCCTTGCCATGATGTGAGTCCCAAACAGCTGTGCGTGGCTACAGAGTGGTGTGCCAATATTTAATTGTGTCATCATTTTTACTTTGAGTCAAATCATGTAAGCCTAATTCTCTACCTATTGATCGGCTAGTCCATTATTCTTATGCTTTGTGCAAACATTTTCTCTGTTGCTTGGCTTCTCATCTTACTCCCTTCCCAACCATCTTTTTTTATTTATGTGTTCCTATAACTTTTTTTTATCAGCATCCTTAACCACAATGGTTCTTTCCTTAAAGGGACACAGACACCCTGACTTTTTAGAATCTACTAGGTACAAAAACAATTTAACAAGTTGTGATGCGACTATTCCTTCTATTTAAATATTAAATTAAAGTTCGATCGTTGTTTGGCCAAACAACAATCAGCTGACATTTATACTTCGATTCGTGTAAGTTTTTATCTTTAATCAGCACTCAGCCGCATTTTATGGTCAAAATGGCCAACAGGTATTGCCTTGTATGAAGCGGCAATACCTGTCAATGTAATTTTGACCACCAAATGTGACCAAATAGCGTGAGATGGTTCTGAAGATACGTGAAGCGGAGTATACAAGGGGGCGTGGCAAACATTGATTTAATTTTTTAATTAAAAGGAAGAGGCGCACCTGCTCCAAACAACACTTAAAATTATTTTCATAAATAGTACATAGTACGAAATAAAGGATTAAACACAACTTCAAAAAATTTAGTAGTAGCTGGCCAGACCTTGTTGTACAATATATTTTTTAAGTACCTTCTCTTTCAAATAATACCAACAAAAGTCTGAACCCAGTTTTAGAAAACTTAAGGGGGGAGGGGGGGATACAATCCATCCCTGAAGTTTTGTGGTTATATGAGTATTATTATTATATATAGGTATATATATAATATATATAATATATATATATATATATATATATATATATATATATATATATATATATATATATATATATATTTAAATTTATTAAACACAATGTGTGTACAACATACATCTAAATATTCAATTGGTAGACCAATCGACATATATACATAACCAGTACATATAATAACCACACCATTATATATGCTGATCATTGCCCTCGGCATGATAGCCCATACTTAACTGCCCGATGAGTATTAATTGCAAGTTAATTAAGTTAAGTTCATGGCAAGTTGATAATCATATTATTTTGTGGTTAACAATTTTGGTTCATATGTTTGTGATTTGTGTGTGTCTGAAAGTATCAACTTATTTGTTTAACCTGCCCACTTTTTGCCATGAATGTTGTTAATGCTTGTGTAGTCACTTGCTAAGGCTCCTCATGCTGCCACTTGCTTGGGGAACCAAAAGTAGCTGGGACAGCAGACGTGACAAGATAGACAGCTAGCTCCTAAACCACTGGATAAATATTGTCCTTGTTCTATACATTAAGTTTAGTTAAATGTGCTGTTTTGAAAGTAGGAACACTGAAACACTCGTGTTGACTGATGGATGGTAATATACATTGATTGCATGACAAACTGTCTATTTGGCAGCCTAGAGCTTGCAGGTACTTGTAGGTACCCTATATCTCCCTTATTTTTGTCTTTCATTTAAGATTTTCCATTTTATGTGCTTTAATTGTTAAATTACTTTCTTTCCTTTCTTTTCCATTATGATAATAAGTAATTATGCTAAGTACTTCAGTTTTCAAATTACTTTTCAATATTGCCATTTTCATTGTTAATCTAATATCTCAAGAAATAAGGTCAATTTTTTTAGTTTATTATTATTATTATTTTTTATAATAATAATCACAAAATAATAATAAATTCTGTGCCTTAAAGTAGTTAGAACGAGGTTGTGAACAGCTGATTTTAAATTTATTTGAAGTTTGGCGCTCACTTGATTTTAATTTAATCATTAAAAACTTTGCATTAACCAAGGCTCGATCTGCTGACCCTCGTCATGTAAAAGCAGCACTCTACCAACTGTGCTATCAAGGCACTAGGAGATAATCCAGCAAATCATATATATATTCCTTTTGTAACTATTTTCTACTCAAACACTTCTCTCGCTTTTCAGTGCATATATTAATTAATTATAATGAAGTTAATTCAAATTAAGTACATTTGCAAGAGTTTTATTAACGTTTACGAGCTCGAATCAACCGTGTTTACGCGGAATCTCCCGTATAGCCACGCCCAAGATGGAGCGCTTTGCTGCTTTGAGGAGCAGCGAAGTGGAACAAATTCAAAAAATTACTGGTTTTACAAAAAAAAAATCATTTTCAGTCATAAAGTTCTCATTGCGTTTCGAACCAAATTTAGTTTAAAGATTTAAAAAGTTTCTTTCTTTACTAAAGAGCTTATTTATCTGTTTTTGAGTCCATTTAATAACACTTTCGCAGAAATATGAATGATCTACTGTGGAGGGGGCATGGATTTTTCAGCCATTAACCCAATGCTGTATGATGAAAATGCTCGACTTTGCGGCTGTTTTTTAATATGTGTTTTCGAACTAAATGTAATTTTATAATACATCAATAGGAGCGTAGAGAAATAAGGAATCTATAGGTATCAAAAAAACAGTGTTTAATAACAATGAAACCTCGTTCAAACTACTTTAATAATTAGACTAATATGATCTCTATTAAAAAGGGGACTTTTTTATTGCTCAATTAAATTCCTGTATTATATTTGCAAGCACTAAATTGGTTAATTCCATGACACGTTGAAACACCCTTTCTGTATTTTACATAATATTATGAGGTTTGATAGGTTGCATGGCATGGCAACGTATGACACTCCTGTTTCCTTTGTTAGGGCCACAAGCTGTTAGCTGATGAGATGAGTGACGTTGTGCGTAACTTGGACATAAGTGGCGACACGGAGCCCTCCGAGAGTGACACTGACTCGCTGAGTACTCCTACCAGTAGTCCATCACATAGAGCTGCCAGCCAGCATAGACCAGCCTCACTTCTCAAACCTAGTGATTCCAGCTTTGGTCTTCACAGCCCTGACAATGTACTTCCTGTAGGATGTAGACCTAGTGACAATGAACTCAGGGTAAGCTCAACTCCAGGTGTTACGGAGTCCCGTACTCATCGGTATGTGTTTTCAGGAGCTGTTGTTGCGCCTTCAACAAGACAGTAGTCTTCCTTACCACTTTGCAGAGGGGACCTTGTATTTAGACCCTGATATCATAGATCTTACGATGATTCCACCTCCCATCACTCCAGACCATGTAAGTAGCCAAGTACAGCATTTGCCTGGATAGCACTTCCTTCAATTGTATTTGTCTTGGCAGGAAGGGCTTCATTCCCTCATGAATGTTCCGAGCAGTCCACCAACTCCGTTTGCAGATCAGGCGCCACTAGATCAGCAGTTAATGGATTTAATGAATAATTCCAGAAATAATTCCAATGAATGGGACCAACAAATGCTTGGTAATATTTGATTGCACAATTGTCCATGTATAATACATGAACTGTCATATAGACTTGTGATTGATTTGCACTGATTGATTGTCAACAGATCAACTGCTAGACAGCAGTAACACCTTGGATCTGGACGCCTTTCTTGCCACAGTGGTTGTACCTGCGCCATGTCAACGAGGCGTCGAGCTCACTCCCGAGGAAGTCTCTGCCTTCATCATTCCTCCCCCACCTCCCAGCTCTGCAGCACCAAGCCTCAACTCTGTGGTGAGTCACTGCGACATATGCAAAAGTAGATCAAGTTAGATGTAGCACTACTGGAGCAATATCAAGTTACACAGTATGCTTTGCTTCTCCCAGCAACTTGGACTCAATATATAATGTACCCTCTCAATATTACAGTATTTTTGCTTGGCCAATAGTTTTTGAAACAATATCTGGTGACCAGGCATTATGCAAGTAGTCTTAATGTATTTCCATTGTTTGGCAGCACTCGTGTAATTAAAGGCAATGTTTGGTTCCCTAGGCTCGCTCTAATTATTTCAACTCATTGGAATATGGGTTTACTCGGCGACTTAGAAATGGCAGCAATTGTTCACCTTATGCTAATCACAACTACAATAATTACCGAGTAAGCAGCATCCCACCTGGAGTGTGGACCCCATATATGTCTTTGTTTATCCGTTTTGCTTGCTACAAATATAAAAATGCATGTTTTTGTGTACATTAAAATTACTTTATATGTATTTAGTTGTAGTGAGCTTATGTGTTAATAGCATTAGTTGATGTTTACCTTGTGTAGGGAGTTTGGTGTGTTCCATGTGTTGTCAGTCATGAGATATGTGTATCTTGTGCACTTGCAAAGCTAGAACATGTCTGTTGTCAGGCATGAGACATGTGTATCTTGTGCACTTGCAAAGCTAGAACACATGTCTGTTGTCAGTGATGAGACATGTGTTCCTTGTGCACTTGCAAAGCTAGAACATGTCTGTTGTCAGTGATGAGACATGTGTATCTTGTGCACTTGCAAAGCTAGAACACATGTCTGTTGTCAGTGATGAGACATGTGTATCTTGTGCACTTGCAAAGCTAGAACATGTCTGTTGTCAGTGATGAGACATGTGTTCCTTGTGCACTTGCAAAGCTAGAACATGTCTGTTGTCAGTGATGAGACATGTGTATCTTGTGCACTTGCAAAGCTAGAACACATGTCTGTTGTCAGTGATGAGACATGTGTTCCTTGTGCACTTGCAAAGCTAGAACATGTCTGTTGTCAGTGATGAGACATGTGTATCTTGTGCACTTGCAAAGCTAGAACACATGTCTGTTGTCAGTGATGAGACATGTGTTCCTTGTGCACTTGCAAAGCTAGAACATGTCTGTTGTCAGGCATGAGACATGTGTATCTTGTGCACTTGCAAAGCTAGAACATGTCTGTTGTCAGTGATGAGACATGTGTATCTTGTGCACTTGCAAAGCTAGAACATGTCTGTTGTCAGTGATGAGACATGTGTTCCTTGTGCACTTGCAAAGCTAGAACATGTCTGTTGTCAGTGATGAGACATGTGTATCTTGTGCACTTGCAAGGCAAAGCTAGAACATGTCTGTTGTATAGATGTTACGAGGTAGCTCAATTGTCTGTTCTTTGTTCTTTCATACAACTTAGCATTGTGATCAACATGTTTTATACTTTATGCCTTAGTCATAAATACAAGTTAAAGGCATATTATGCTTTTAGTGCTTTAAGTTGAGTCTGTTTGCTTATTTATAATATATACATTTATGACTAAATGTTTAGGAAATATTTGGGGAGGGGGGGGGGGGGGAAACTAACATTTTTTTCTCTGCTTATGCTTTATTTTGTTTGATTGTGGGGGGGGGGGGGGGGGGTAGGAGCCAATTGTACAGTTTTTTTCTCTTTTTTTTCTTTCTTTTTTTCAGCGTTTTGAAGTCATGTTTATATGGTGCAGTTTTTGCAATGCAATAAATTTGATGGCATCCAATCTCTATTTAAAACTACTCAATTTTCATGCAATCAAAATGTCTAGTGCACCAAGCATTGCACCATGTGAACACACCTCTAATGAAGGAAACAGAATGTTTCAACATGAAAGCAGTTTTGGCAACTTTCAATTGAGGCTGACAATAAGCCACAGGCATCAGTTGACTTTACTTTGAGGAAAACTTTTTATACATACATACATACATACATATCATGACGCTATAAATCCCTTTCGGGGTAAGCCAACAACACAGATGTTTTATCCTGACCCAGTGATAGACCTCCACTTTTTATTATTATTATTATTTTGACAGTGATACCATTCTTTATTATTTTGTGATGAACTTGAAATATGTTGGAGCTACACTTTCTTAACTTTCACCCTCCTCAATATCAGTCATTATTTTCATCTACCTTATCTGTTGGTTCTGAAATTTTTAACATAGGTAGTCAATTTAAAAGTGACACCAAGAAAGTAAAAAAAGAATATGACCAATAATGGAATTTGAGAGATATCTAACTACAACCCTTATATGACACTGTTTAACAAAATTTGCAATTGATAAATTTGAAGGAACAGGACAGAAGAAAACTTGTGCTGGCCTTACCATAGTGACCAGAGCCCCATAGTTTAGTGAAGATTTTGCTAGCACACAGATGAACTAAACATAAAATAAATATTGGCACTAAACTGCAAGAGAGGTGGAGTGTGTTTTTGCCTTTTTGAAAAGGCAAGACATTTCTCGTGGAGTTTAATGCTGAAAGCTATACCTAACTGCAACAAGCATAATGTAATATTTGTTAATAATTATGTTGTTGCTATCATCACCATCATTGTGTGGCTCTGACTGGCTATCAGATTTAGTCGAAGTGTTACAGCTCCTAGAGTGCATTACACACCTTTTGTAGAGGAGGTCTGTTGCATTGTTGGCATTTGAGTTTGTTTGTCAGTGTGAGTGTGCTAATGTGTACAGCATGTCAATAATTAGAAAGTAGAATAGGGTCTTTGATAGTGAACGTGTAGTTGCATGTTTGAATGCCATTATCACAAGAGTATAACATTGCTTTGTTTGTAGCACGGCGGGGGAGCAACTCGCACAACACTAGCAAGAGCCGAGCAAGTGGTGCAAGGCGTTTCAGAGCGGCTCCTGCTCCTGGCAGAGCAGTGCCAGAGCAGTGTGGAGAGAGGAGGAGGTATGCGCCAGGACGTGGCTCAGTGCAGGAACACTCAAGCACGCTTGTGTGCAGAGGCGAGGTCCCTCGTCACTAGCAGCAAACTCTTGGTCCAGGCAGCCACTGCACAGGTAACACAAACTACTTACATATATAGTAAAGTGTGACTTCTGCAAACTACGTACACATGTTGACCTTTAAAGACATCAGCTGAGATATTTTTCCTTTGTTAAGGACACCTGATAATGATGTCACTACCTGTAACGACGTTTATGTATAGTTGAAAGTTGGGGACAAAATTGTATGCCTTGGATGTGGCTTGTGTTTCAGGATCGTAACTTGGCATTGGAATCTCCTCTGTCCGCATGCTTGAGCTCGCTGACCAACATTGCTCAGCTGGCAGAGGAACTGAGTCACAACACGGACTCTCCGTCGCACACAGTGGCTCTGATCCTGCGAAGTCGTGAGGTCAGCGAGTGCCTGGGCTGTACACTGCAGTCCCTCGACTCCCACGCCACGTTGCAGAAATGTGCAGAGGATCTGGTAACAGCCCTGTCAGCCTTGCTGAGAGGATTAAAAGTGTTTACAACTTAAATTACGCTGCTTCATATACATCACTATAATGGAATAAAATTTACATTAATTAACCTAAATTATATAATAATGTCAGGAATATCAAAATTAATGTACCTTATAAAACATTTAAGTAAAAAAAAAAAAAAAAAAACATGAAAATATATAGCTAAATTTGTTGTGTTAATGTGCTTGTGAAATTTTTGGTATTATTTATAGAAGATGTGTATATTATAGCATTTATGTATCTGTGTGTGTGTGTGTGTGTGTGTGTGTGTGTGTGTGTGTGTGTGTGTGTGTGTATCTGTGTGTGTGTGTGTGTGTGTGTGTGTGTGTGTGTGTGTGTGTAAGAGAGAGAGAGAGAGAGAGAGGTTTGAATGTGACCTTGTGACAACTAGTCTTGTTAATGTTATTAACCCTTAGTAAGCTATCACCAATATGTATGGCAATAATTAATACATACCATGAAGGTATTGTAGATGTGAACAGGAGTGCTCGCGTAACTTGCAATAAAAAGTTAGAATGTTAAGCATGCTATGTGTTGATGCTGTCAAAGCATGTAACACAAAAGTTTTCAAATGTGTTATAGACATAATATAATGGTTAATAATGCAATTGCTTTCATTTGTAATTATTTTTGCAATCAAGCCAGTAATACAAAATGTGGCTATAGGAGCAAACGTGTTGTATTGGAGTGCATGTTTGTTGTGTGTTTGGCTTGCATGTGGCTGGCATACCACTGCAGTTTTACCTTATAAAGAGTCTCTAACTTGGAGCATATCAATATTACCTATTTAACCAATAAAATTAATCAATAATGTATAGGCTAACATGTTAACACTTTTATGTTGTTGTCATCTACTTGTGTAAATTGCCCGATTGTCTGTACAGTTTGCAATATATGAGTCAACATCGCCAGCTCGATATTTATTTCACTTCCCACTGTTTTTGTTTTTAAGAATTTGCTACTGCATTTACTGGCATTTAGGAGAAACAGTGATTTTGTTTTCTGTCTTCCATTTTGATTTGTTAATATTGTAGCATCGTTGTTAAGTATTTATCTAGTTTATAACTTGTATTCTTATAATTGTATGTATTGAAGCATGCATGTACTTGTATTCTTATAATTGTATGTATTGAAGCATGCATGTTTAATTATTTTATGTTTCTACAATAAAGAATTATATAAATTGAGACGTTCAGTATTTATTGCTATATGAAGTGAAATGACAACCTGTCTTCTCATTTCTTTATCTTACTCATGGGTTTACAAGATTTTCAAAATTATAGATACACATACTGCAGTATCTGTATCAAACTTGATGAAAAATAACTGTATTAATAATTATTATTATTTAATTTCTGGAAAAAATAAAAGTAATTAGATACATATGACTAAATATGATGAGAATATTGCTTTTGATTTGTTTGGATTATTTTCACTGCATGCTTTGCTACATCTTTATTATTATTGGATTTTAATTGAGAAGCACCCTCAGTGGTACAGGTCATATATAAATATAAGTCTTGCACAAAATATTTGGAAGGGCCGCGGGTTGCTCAGAAAGATATTTCACACACAAAAAATAACAAGAAAAATAAATATGTAGTGTTAATTCTATAGTTTTTATTTTTGAGCAATCCTTCCGAAACTATTGGACTTGAATAACATAAAAATTATATGCGCTACAGCGCTATGAGAGTGGCATTTTACAATCATATTAGTAAAAAAAAGAAAAAAAAGTTGAATTATATTTATAATTTATCAGGACTTTGTTTGTTTGATTGTTTAGGAGCTGCCCGTTTAGCAGCTCCTTTCCAAAAATTAGCGCTAGCTTTTGTAATCATGGCGCGTGCTGGTAACTAAACTAACTAGTATCTATTGCATGATCTAGTGTATAAGACAACTAAAAAATACTAGAAAAAAAACGATATCGCTACAGTGGCCCAGTACTTATATATATATACGCCTATTGGTTATAAATGTGCGAGTTCCAAATGCATATTTTGATTTTTTAGTTTAACTGAAAGATATATTTAAAGTTTTACTATTCAGATATATTCCTTTATTGATTTCAAATGAAACTCATACTTTTAATTGAAAATTTATTTTGAAATAGAGTAACTAGAGTTAATTAAAATTATGCATTAATTTGCGGTATTGTGAATAACCGTGCCGTATCGAAAGTGGGCGTATAGCGCTATCTTGTGTGTATTGGACCGTGCCGTGACGAATTCTTACAAAAAAAATGTTAATGTTAGCCAGCATAACAGAGAAGTATTAGTATTTTAGTTTTGTTTTAAATGATTTACCTGTACAATATCGTGTTTTCGGCGTATAATATTGCAATGAAATAAGAAAATAGTTGTTATAAAAGTGAAAGACAAGCTATTTTCTTGGCAATAGGCAAATATGTGTGTAATAATCAGTAATAATTGTTCTTCTTTAGTTTTAGGTAATTTTGTTTATGTTGGTAGTGTTGTTTTCTGTTTTAAAATGTATAGCAGCTGTTTTCAAAATCCTAAGCCAACCTAAACGGGTGGTTCGGATTTCCGCAAATGAGACAAACGTGTCGTCTCTAATTCCTCCGAGATTGTTACTTTCTGGCTGACTCTGTGAAGAGCAAATCGGAGCAAAAATGGCCGAAGTCAAGCAATGATCCTATTATTTATTTAGACTTGAATCTTTATTGGCATTTGGGAAGTCGCGCGAAATTTAAACATAGAAATTATATTGAACACTTTTCAATATTTGTCACCGAGTTTTTGAGGGGGAATTAAAGATCACCCTTCGGAGGGGGGGGGGGGTAGAAAAACAATAATGCTGTTCGTAAACCCTGTTCTCTGCACCAAAAATGACGATCGCGTATGGTTATTCAAATGGAATGCGCATTTTTTGGTGCAAGAGAACAGGGTTTACGAACATCATTAATGGAGTTGGTATATTTGGGGTGAAAGTTTTGACCAATACCTGGGGGGTAGTTTATTGGGGGTGAAAAACACCCAAAACTTGAAAAGTTTCCGTATTTGATGAAACTTCTTACTGGTGGAATCTTAATTTATCTATATATAACGCGTGACAATTAAATTTTCTACACTTATAATAATTTCTCGCCGGGGGATGGTTCACCCTTGTAAAAAAGAGAGTATACTTTTATGAAAAGTATACTCCCATGTTAGTATAATCTTTTAAGTATACAATTTTTATATTTATTTTGACTTAATTTTATGCTCATTTTATACTAATTTTGTATTCAAAAATTATAAATTTATTATACTCATTGTATACTTTTTCAATGCTATTTTTATACTCATTTTATGCTTTTTTAATACTCAGGAAATTATAAATTAATTATATTTATTTTATACTTTTTTTATAATCACGATTATAAATATTTTATACTAAAAGTATACTCCAAGCTGAACTTTTTTTTCTTCCGCGATATAAAATAATTCCTTAAAAATTCATTAATTATGTAAATATGTATCATATTGACATAACTGAAATATTCTAAAAATTCAATACAGAATATTTATTTTATAAATTTATTTTAAAAATGACCGTTAATTGTAAACTGTAATTTTTTAAGCGCGCATTAAGATATGACGCTTCATGAGCGTCATTAGTCGCCATATTGCTCTTGTGTTAAAAGTTTTACGTAAAATATGTCTTATAAAAAGTGTCTAAAGAAGCTTGAATATTCTCAATAAGGAGCCTTCCAGGTAAACAATAATTAAAGTAGTGTTCCAGCATTAATTTAATGTATTAAGTCTAATAGAACTTGTCTATTTTTTCATGAAAAATCGCCATGGCATCTGGAGCATCGGTGTTCATTGCACACATGGAACTGGATTGCGACGACACTGATTTCTTTGATTCTTCAAGACGAAAGTTTGTTGCACTTTCTGGCGAGTACACTTTATGTTTGCACGTTGCATGGTATATATTTTAATTGGTAAAATAATCAATTAATTGGCATGACCCAAATTTGTATTGTTAATGTGTGTATGTCGAACGAGCGGGTGTCAGATCGAGATAAAAAAATACATTGAAATTTGAATTTTATATTTGATTCCCGTACAATAAATTTTTAATAATGTTAATATTTTGTTTTTAAATAATTCGTATGTAAATTAATTGTAGAGATTTATATTATATTTAGTGATATTTGTAGTATATATATATTGATTAAAAGTATTATGAATTATAAAATGAGTATACAATAAGTATAAATAGAGTATAATATACCTATATTTATAGTATGGATTCAAAGTATTAAGGAATTATAAAATGAGTATACAATAAGTATAAATAGAGTATATAATAAGTATAAAAAATATATACTTTAATTGCCAGCGCATAAATCTACAGTATCAAAAAAGTATACTCAAAGTATACTTTGAGTACAAAATTAGCATAAAATTAAGTTAAAATTAATATAAAAAAAGTATAAAATGAGTATACTTTGAGTATAAAATGAGTTTAAATTTTATACTTTTTGTGAGTATACTAGTAGTATAAAAATTGTATACAAGTGTATACTAAAATGACCAATAAGATCATAAAAAGTATGATCAAAGTATACTAATAGTATACTTTTTTTATAATAGTATACTCACCCTTGAGTATACTAAAAGTATAAAATGAGCATAAAAAAAGTATAAAAAGTATACTCCATTTCCACTAGGGCACCCTTAAAATTCTCTCCGGTATCGATAGTACAAAAAAACGTTAATTTTAGGGTAACTTCGACCTCGTAAGTGCAATGGTGACCACGCGGTACCTGCACAAAAATATTGTTTTAAATCCATCCCTGCACCCAAGGGGTGTGGTTATATATATATATATATATATATATATATATATATATATATATATATATATATATATATATATATATATATATTCAGCGGATATAGCCTTAAAAAAATTCGAATTACTTTTATTTTCATCTAAAAATAAATTTTGCTGCTAAAGCGCGCGCGCGCGCTTGCGTGATATATCGCGTGCGAACGCAATATATAGTTTGTTTGTTAACAAATGCCAAAAAACCCTTGGGGGTAGTTCAACCTTTTTATTCGAATTTTCAAATTATAATATATATTTTTTAATTTAAATATATATTATTATACGATACGGCATTTGGCATGATCTCTTTTGAGAACAATTAATATAGTGACAACTGCATTTTATATAAATTTACACCCGCACAGAGGTGTTTTGCCCTCTCTTAAAACTCGATTTCTTGGACTTTTTTTTTTTTTTTTTTTTTTTGCTTTCACATAACCAATATAACTATAAAAGCGATACACTTATACGTTTTAGAGTAGCCGAGAACGTGCTCACGTGTTCGTCAAATGGAGATGGGTAGGCCTATGACGCCAAGGCGTCCGTACGGCCTACCAATCTCCATTTTCCTCACACGCTGCGCGCGCTCGTTACTCGGATCGAAATCCGATGTGGTGGGCCACAGAACTGTTTGAAGGCATGGCCGCTTATATGCAGTCAAATATGTCAAATAAATTATCTACATAAATTTTTTTTATTTTTTTTTTATCGTTTTTGGCCATATATGGGCATGGCCGCTTTAGCACTGTCTAAAAGTTTTTCTTCTCCATTACTAAAAATACGCGATCTGCTCAAAAAAAAAAAATAAAAATAAAAAAATAAAACACCGCCTCTGTTCGACCCGCGCGAGTCTCTTTTATAATATGAAGGCCGCTGTTTGTGTGTATATATGTATATATATATATATATAATATATATATATATATATATATATATACATAGAATAGAGATGGGTATATACATCGCGGGTGGTGCCTAGACGTCTCAGAAATGTCTCGCTATGTGTGTTACTTATATATATCTATGTATAAATTTTTAAAATATTTCCGAAAATAGCGCGCTGCGTGTATCCGTCGGCACTTTTCGACACAGAATCACAGGGTCCACGGAAAACGACCGCGGGGATGCCGAAAATAAAGACATCTTACTAAAAAAAAAATAAAAAATGCGTCCAAAAACGGTGTTTTACCGATTTTTTAAAGTTCAAAGTGGCGCCAAAAATCGGCTATGGCGATTTTCGGCAATCTGACTGCTGTAATCGATTTATGGACGTATCCTTTGACACGTGCGTGAGATAAATGATTTTTGTTCAGTTTTGACCAAAACCACCCATTCTGGCCACGTTTCGACACGGAAGCAATAGTAATCGCCATATTTCGGCAAGTTACAGTGGCAGATCATCAAAATTTTTATGCAAGGTAGTACCTAGGTATTTGTGACTGTTTGCGTCGAGAAAACTGCGATTTTCAAATAAGTTCTAATTTTTATCATTTTTTGAAAATTTTTGGCGTTTTTGGCAATAACTCGACGCCAAATCAACATAAAGTCAATGTTAATTTTGGAAAGCAACCAAAAATATATTTAACAACAATGTTTCAAGTTTCATGGCCATGAGACGTTTTAAACGGAAGTAAATAGCAAAAGATCGTTCTTTTTTATAAAAATGACAAGATTACCAAGGGGGTACCCTTCCTATTTTTTACGAAAAAACTTTTTGTCAGATTTTGGCAAAGTTGATGTCTACGTAGACCAAATCGAACTCGCTGATTCTGAAAATCCAACTTCCAAGCCCCAAATCCTATTACCAGTTGAACTGGGACCCTAAAACCAGCATTTTTTTATAATTTTTGAAGAACAACCGGATGTTAAGTCTATTTAGGGGTGGGTGGAGGTTATTATAGGCAAACACATGTTTGAATCATAATGTAGGTTACATTTTATTTAAGTTTCACAAACATCGCGCGGCAACTTTTTTTTTTGCGATTTTTTGAATAGTGCGTACGTGACGTACGTGCTATATTGTTTTCAATATACCTATTCCCTATTCCCCTACTGCTTGCAGTCAGAGTGTCGAAAAAAATCCGGATAAAAAATTATTGATCCGTTATATCCGATTTTATATCTGAATCACGATCCGCGCCGCGGATATATTGGATCCGGATTTAAAACGGATCAGTGAATCCGGATAACTTTCTATCCGAAATACGGATTTTAATTTTATCCGGATCGTATATAATCTGGATAATTTTGATCCGGATCGAGATCCGGATTATATTCGGACAGGGTCGGACTGGCAATGAAGGGGCCTCGTCCGCAAAAGGGGTGTAACATTCTCTTTAGGGGCCACAAAGGGGGCGTAACATCCTAGTTACGCCCCTTTTTGGGCCTTAGGGGCCTCCAAACAAGGGGGGCCACGTCCGCAATTGCGGACTTGCTCTTATGGCCAGTCCGAGCCTGTATTCGGATAATATTGATCCGGATAATTTGATCAAGATCGTGATCCGTTTAATTTTTTCTACATTAATGACCCAGATCACGATTTCATATAATTATGATAAATATTAAACGAAAAAAAATCCGGATTTCGATATCCGGATAAAAAAATTATCCGTTATCCGATTTTCTATCCGGATCTCGATCCGGATACATGAATAGATAATTTGATCCGGATCGTGATCCGGATTTAAAACGGATCAGTGAATCCGGATAATTTTCTCCAAAATTCGGATTTTAATTTAATCCGGATTTCGGCAGCACTAATATATATATATTATATATATTAGTGCTGCCGAAATCCGGATATATATATATATATATATATATATAAAATATTAAATTGATATATATTATTTTTATGGTGGTAATTTTTAACCGTTTTTATAAACGGTTATCTGTTTTTTCCGCATATAAAATTATCCGAACTTGCCCAGCTCGCCGGACGCCAGAGAATATATATAGGCCCGATAAAAAAATGTGTGCGTCTTTTCTTAACTATAATATCTGAGGTACGCTATTGCAGTGCCATCTGCCGGCAGTTTGGTCAACCAAAACTTTGTCTCAGAGTTTGCGGTATGACGATTGTTTCAACCTAAACAGAACAGAAGAAGAAGAAGCTGTTTTCAAAAATTTCAAAATTCAAAATTCTTTTATTTCCATTCTAGCTCCTTACAATCAAACATGCAATACAAGTTACAATTGTTGAAGGTTTTACATGGAATTGTCAACTTACATACTAGTAGGTAATATATACAATGATGCATTCTGTGTGTATGTCCCGCAAGGAAATGAAAAACCTGCACAACTATAGACTGAAAAGCATCACTAAAATTGCAGGTTATTCATTTCATTTCGGAGTAAGTGTGTACTGTATACAGTTCAAATCAAAATCAATTAAAAGTGGCAACCAGAGGAAAAGAGCTATCCCATAGAGCAGGATCCAAGATCATGTGTCGTAAGAAATTCTGGTTGAAAGAAGTAGTAAAAAATTTAAATACAAATTAGAAGTGTCAATTTTACAAATAAAGTCAAAAAGTACATATAGCCATGTACTGGTGAATATGGCTGGTGAAAAAGGGTCGATTTCTTGTATGGTAATTGTACTTATCGGCAGGCTCTTTTAATTTTTACGGCGAAAGTATTAAAAGTTTACGAGATTCTATAACTATATAGAACCAATGGAGGTTATCGGTTTAGCGCGCGGGGAAAGCTAAAAGGGTCCCCTAATTTAACATTATGGGTATATACCCACTAGGGAAAAACACATTTTTTGCGATTTTTGAGAAAATTACTCCACCGATTTCGGAGAAATTTAAATGAGAAATACTATAGACATACTTTTACCTGTTTTAAACAATAGAAATTTTTAAAGAATTTTTTAAACCGATATAACCTCCATTTCCTATCTTAGAATTTCGTCTAGTTTCCATACCGCACTATGCGCGCCTACAAACTATTTTATCACTAAAGGGGGCCGAGATAAACTGCCGAAAATGGGGGTTGCCGATAACTGTGCGGCAGTGTCGGTTTGGTTGCTTTTCTCAACAATATACTATAGGAATTTCAACCTTATAAGACCCCTGAAGCTGCCGATAATTAGTACATTTACCATTATATATTTTCCAAAGAAACTTTTGTCCCAGAGGAAAACGTTTCTGTTCGCGCAGCACAATTTAAAAAAAAAGGTTGTTTTATATATACGTCCCAGTAAACCACAGTTTTTTCACATGTACATTGCAAGTACTTTTCCGATGCAAGAATGTCAGTACCAGTGACGTCACATGAGCTGGTAGTGACACTCTTACATCGGAAAAGTACTTGCAAACTACTTGTGAAAAACTGTGGTTTACTGGGGTGTTTATAAATTATATAATAATGAATTCAGCATGTAAATAACCTCTCATGCAAGCTATATATAGTCTCGTGATTTTATATTATGTACAGATTCAGTCATATATATGCATCGAGATCCTATATATATATATATATATATATATAGCAAAATATTGATTTTTTGATGAGGTGAATTTAAAAGGCCCGGGCAAAAGGAAGGGAGCCCAGTAAACCACAGTTTTTTCACATGTACATTGCAAGTACTTTTCCGATGGAAGAATATGTCAGTACCAGTGACGCCACATGAGCTGGGAGTGACACTCTTACATCGGAAAAGTACTTGCAAACTACTTGTGAAAAGCTGTGGTTTACTGGGAGATTAAAATATAATATTTTATATATAATAAGAAGAGATCGAGCCAATAATATAACAATAAAAAGACAAAACATTACTAATATATGCAACAAAATTAAACCATTTTGGTGTATATAGCGCATCACATAATCTTGCTTATAGGGTGTATGCAGATTACGTCATATTTATTGCGCTTGGAGGCCATACTGGAGTGCATAACATATTGCTCAGCATAGGACAAACTTCATTAAAGCCAATTTTCTTTGGGATTGTTATATTGTTATTTTTCTCACATACGTACTTGAGATACTAATTCAACATATTTACATCATCGCGCAATTCTCTCCAAAATATTGCACATATTGTTTTTAAACTGGCAAATAAAATGATTTATTTTCCTGTGCCACCCATGTTATTGACTTATCCAACATGGCGTCGACTTTAACATGAATGCATTAGACCCTATATTGGACATAACTTAATATTTGACACACAGAAAATAACGCTTCTATAATTAGATTATGCCAATGATTGAATATGGTTGCATTGCATGGGATCCATATTTAGTGAAAGATAAGAAGGAAATAGAGGGGGTACAAAAGGAGAGCAGCTAGAAGGGTGTTTGGGCAAAAATATGAGGTGCATGGAGAAAAGAATTAAGGTGATACGTACTGTACTTACTATTAATATTATGATAGTGCCACAAATATGGTATGTAAGGGAATTAATGGGAGGACCTAGAGGGATGCAGGAGGGAGAGGAGACTGGCTCACAGCCATGTATAAGAAGGGTACAAGGGATGGATGGAAATGAGAGGGAACTTACAGAGGGGATGATGGGCTGCAGGGGAGATCTGCACACAATAAGAAATACAATATAATAAAATCATTCTTGTAAAAGAATTATAAGACTTGATGGAATTTTTAGCTAATCTGTTTAATTTAGAAGCTCGACATTCACTGAAAATATAATTTCAATATTTTCAAATTCTATTTTGTGCTAAAGAAACAAAACACAAACAAGCAAACTACAGTGCTTTAATTGACATAATAATTCAATTAACTTTAATTAAAGGCGTAGAACAAAAAACTTGCCTAATATCAACATTAATTTGGTCGGAGTCATTTTTATTTTCCATTTATTAAATGGCAGCTGTGGGTTTTTGACGTCGCACAGCTCCATCACTCCAGCAAGCGGAAACAGGTGAACTGTGATGTCATAAACCCGCATCTGCCATTTTGTGAATGAAAAAAACAACAACATTAGAAATCAATGACTCGCCTGCCAAATCAACGTTGATATTTAGGTAAGTTTAGATATTAGACATGTTTTTTGTTTATGGTGCTCTATACGCCTTTAAAATAAATTATTGACAATATGGTGACATCTGTTCATTATTATATATATAATTAATATAATTAAAAAAATAAAAATAACATTTGTAAATTTGAAACATGGAAATTTGATGAGTGTTTTACAGTTTTATTTTTAACTTTATCAAAAATAGGAAAACATTTTGCAAAAAGTATTTTGCCTGATGTGTATGCTAAAACTGAATACCTGCAATGCATGACTGCAGAGCCCGGATTTTCAAATTGAAACTGCGAAAAAAAACTTACCAACTCCCAATACCTACTCCACAGGTCTCGACAAAAATGCTAACACAACGAGTTAACCATTTTGTTATTAATAAATTTTATTTGAAAGGCACAGAGTACAATATTAGTAATATTCATTTATATTCAGATCTTAGGAAAATAAACCATCGCGGTAAGGTATGATAAATTGGAAAGAAAAGGATACGAGAAACCAGCAGGGGCCTTACCATAGTGAAGAGATCGAGTCCCATAGCTCGGTGAAAAAAAGGCTAGCACAGATATAAAAAAATAGCACATTGAAAATATTTTGGCAATAAAATCCAAGAGGGATGGAGTCGTGTGTTATGCCTTCATCAGTCATTGCAGACTCAGAGGGAAACTGTAAATGATTATATAAATATAAATCATTTATAGTTTCTCTCTGAGTCTGTTAATATTATGAAGGCATTGCCTTCATCAGTTCTTACAGACTCGGAGAGAAACTATAAATGATTATATAAATAATTTATAGTTTATCCCTCTGAGTCTGTAATGACTGATGAAGGCATAACACACTCCATCCCTCTTGGAGTTTATTGCTAAAATATTTCCAATGTGTTAGTTTTTTATATCTGCTAGCAAGATTTTCAACGAGCTATGGGACTCTCTTCACTATGGTAAGGCCCTTGCTGGTTTCTCCTATCCTTTTCTTTCAAAAATTTCATATATATTCATCAATTAAACAAACATAACAATAATTTTATACTTTTTATACCTATAGGCAGTAAAAATTAGTGAGCTTATATTCAATAGGTTGGCATTTACAACTAATTAAGTTTCCTAATTGTTTTATTTGTATGTGAAGCCTCGCTGGATCTATTAAATATCAACAGCATATGACAGAACAAGAAAGACAAACATATTTGGATACTGGTTTACTTTTCCACATGCAATTATACCATACTGTGTATGTCTGAGACATTTGTGGTATTATTTTCATTTATTTAAAAGTTATAAAAACAGGAGTTCTGTATTTCTAACTGTAAGTTATAGAAATCAAAATCCAGTTTAAATATATTTTAAAAAACTGCAAGTGAGTTGGTTAGGCAAAAATGATCAAAAGTAAGTGTATGGTATTCTAATATAATTAATAAGTATACGTTTAAAAAGGCGAGATGTGTGTGTGTGTGTGTGTGTGTGTGTGTGTGTGTGTATCATCGGGTTAGAGCACAAACCGTACGTGTATCTACAAAAGCAGCTAAGTTGAAATACCTTTCTTTTTGTACTGGTTTGAGCTTTGTTGATTTTGTAGATACACGGTTTGTTTTTTACATTTTTTACATTTTTACAGATACACGGTTTGCTCTAGCCGACGATATAATTTCCACACACACATTTTCCTTGCATTGGTTTTTTATATTAATTTTTATGCAAGGATATATTATAAAGAAATAAAAATTATTTATTATATATTGTGCATTTTCTTTATTACAAATATGTAAATTTAGTAAATATATTTAAAATTAATTTTCATCTTAGTTACTAATTCGGAATAGGTAAAAAATATTAATTTATAGAAATTAAAGCAGAAACATCACAGAAAACATAAAATGTCTTGATGGTGTTCTTAAGACGTCCAAAAGTTTGTTATTTCCTTTTCCATTTTTGTTATGCTTGTCATTATCATGCTTTTTAATCAGAATCGTCTGTGTCAGCTTGGTCAGAATTATCTGAATCTTCAGAATCATCATCACTGTCATAGTCATCTGAATCTTTGTCATCCGTGTCATTGCTGTTGTCAGAATCATCACTGTCATCTGTGTCATCATCATCATCATCATCATCACTGTTGTCAGAATCGTCTGTGTCAGCTTCGTCAGAATTATCTGAATCTTCAGAATCATCATCACTGTCATAGTCATCTGAATCTTTGTCATCCGTGTCATTGCTGTTGTCAGAATCATCACTGTCATCTGTGTCATCATCATCATCATCATCATCATCATCACTGTTGTCAGAATCGTCTGTGTCAGCTTCGTCAGAATTATCTGAATCTTCAGAATCATCATCACTGTCATAGTCATCTGAATCTTTGTCATCCGTGTTATTACTGTTGTCAGAATCATCACTGTCATCTGTGTCATCATCATCGTCATCATCATCATCATCGTCATCATCATCATCATCATCATCATCGTCGTCGTCGTCGTCGTCATCAGATTGATCTGAGTCAGAAGAGTCATCTGAGCTATCATAGTCGTTTGAGTCAATGTTGCTGTCAGTGTCTCTGCTATTATCGGAATCAGATGAGTCATCTTCGCTTCTAGTCTGAAAGTAAAATGGAAATCAAAATTTGTTCAGACATTGACATAATCATTCTCTTTACCTGGAACTTTGCAGTATCACAATTTGTAAATTTATGACAATTATTCTTGTTATTCAAATAATATTTGTTTGAAAAAAAAAAAAAAAAATTTAAAAATAATTGAATTTTTTTTAATGTTAAATAATTAAACTAAAATACTATTTTTAAATGCATACATACATACGTACATACCATTGTTGGAGCTGAAATAAATTTTATATTGGGAGCTAGTATATTTTTTTATGTCATATTTTTGTTTTGTAGAATTAAATTATTACCATATTAGTTTTATTTTTATTGACAATTAAGTATCAGAACGGATAGAAATATTCTAATTATATAAAGTAAAATAAAAAACAAATTGCAAATTATTTAATTTATTAAATAAAGGCATACTTACTACAGAAGCAAATGCTGCAATGAAAAGAAGGAGCAGTGAGAACTTCATGTCTGTATCTGTTGGTAGCAGGTACTGTTAGTGCAGCATTTATATATACCATTGCAAGCGTGACATATCGCAAAAATAGGTTTTATTATCATCAAACAATTATTAAATAATCAATTATTATATTATTAACATAATTTTATCATTGTTGTTATTCAACATTAAATAGTACTTAATGAAGTAAAGATTGGGCATTTAATATTTCCATAAAATATATTCGTAGTAGATTTAAACTGCCAGCATAAACTCTATTTTGAAAATATACAATTTATCTTCTTTTTTTTTTAAAGTTTACTTTAAATTAATAAAAAAAAAAATGCTATTTTACTTGCCCATTCCATTGATGATACACAGAAAAGTAAATTTATTATTACTTACAAATAAAAGGAGAAATAAATATCAATCATTTAACGTATGATCATAAGAGAATTAATTAGAATAAAATTGAGTAAATGCATAAACTTAAAACTAAAAAAAAAAAAAAAAAAAAAAAAAAAATTATAATAATAAAAAAAAAATTACAAAGTTGTGATTTAAAAAAAGGGTAATTATAAATTATAATAGCAATAAAGAAAATATACTACCTACCTAACTAATTAGTATATACTAACTACTATATACTACCTAACATATAGTATAGAAAAAAAAAGGTTGTATAAAAATGTTCGAAAATTAAATAAATTTAAATTGTAAGCCGAAAAATAAATAATAATAATTATATGAAATGATTTAAATTTATTTTCCATTGTACAGACATTTTTGTCTTGAAAATTCACTATATATATATATATATATATATATATATATATATATATATATATATATATATACAGGGCCGGCTTGAGAGCATTTGGCCCGTGGAGCTAATGCCCGAGTCGGCCCGCACCTAATGAGGGGTCTGGGGGGTGCGAGCCCCCCAGTTTGCGCCGCAGACGAAAATTTTTTAAAAAGGGGGGCGTGGTACGTGTTTTTTTAACGCTAATTCTGAACTAACTTTTTATTTTCTCTCTCTTTACAACTACGTGTAAAACTATTTATATGGAAAAGTATACAATTAAACCATAGCATTTGATATACTGTTAGTTACATGAGCTTTGCCCGCGGGAGCTGCTTAGGAGAAATTAAAAATTATTCTTTAGCAAGCCTAAAAAATTTAGTAGACAAAAATATGGAAATAAATATGGAGAAAAATATTTTTTTCTATATAATTATATTGAAGGAACTGTTAGAGAGTATTTTAAAAAATGCAAATGAAATAGGAAAGAAATAAAAAACAGCAAGAACCCAAGAACGCTATGTAAGTTTATATGTAATTAGAGCTATAAAAAGTTTGATTTTTTTTAGACCGGATCTACTTTAAGGAACTTGACACTAGTGAGTTCTTCAAATGCCAAGCCATACAGCTAATAACTTCTATTAGTTATAAAAACAATAAAAAATAAAGTATCCATTTATAAAAAAGTTATGATTCTACACATTACTATTTATAATTTTTTTCAAAAGTCACTCCAAACTTTTAATTAACAATCCTAATTGCATGTTATGTTTTCTTTGGGCGAGTTTTTAATTTAGAACTTTTAAGAGCATTTTGATTCAAAGATGAATTAAAAATTAAGCTAATTTTTAAGTTTCAAAAACTTGGTTACTAAAATACGCTGTAATTATAGCACTTTTAATTAACATTTATTAAAGGTTTGGAGGTATAACGTTTAGTAAATTTATACAAATATAGTTTATGTGTAGATGTAATTTTTTTAAATATTGCATACCAATTCTATACGTATAATGTACATTTTACACTCCATATGTAAAATATACGTATAGCAGTATACCAAATGAATACATATATATTATATGATTGAAAATAATATGCATATATCTGGTATATGGTAGATGAAAGGTATATGTATAATATCTCATTGTGTGCTGTGTGGGTATTTTATGCAAATAATTATAACTAAATTTAATTTCTTTAAAATCCACTGGTTTATACATTTCTTTCATTATAACACTGACAGACCTGAATATAACGACCTTTTTACCTAAAGCTGTATAGTACGAGTTTTTGGAAGAATGACTGTTATAATAACAACACAATAATCATAACATCGTTCATAACATTGGAATAAATTTGTCCTGCCTTAGCATTGTGTCAAAGATAAAAAGAAAGGAAAATGTCAATGGGTAAAACTTGCTGGCTAATATGCATATTCTGCTATTCTAATATTCTAATAATATTCTGGTATTAGAACAGCTAGGAACTACATTTTTACCATATAAAAATTGGAGATGTCGGTTTTGCACTCGATCAAGTTTACCTAATAATAATTAGTGAGGTAGGATGCCATGCTGGTGCGCGCACCATACGTGACCATACGTGACCTATTATATGCTTAATTAACAAAGCGCTTTATAATCTGACAACACGTCATATGTCAGGTATATGAGTACAGTACAGCAAGTATAAGGTGGCGACTTACAAAACCGAGAATTCGGGTTGCCTTAGCTTTCACAGCCATTTCCATTTCAGATCAGAGGATATATGTGAATACTCAGCAGCTTCTCGGTTGTGCAGCTATCTAAAAAATATTGTATTTTATGTAGGGGTGCACCAACCTAGTTGAGTTGGTTTTATCCATTACCTTGCTTCGATTTAAACTGATGCTATTATTTTTTCGCCATAAAAAATCATATCATAGCAATAATAATAAAAATAGTTAAGGGCATCCGGCCCTGAATTGCGTGGTAGAGTACGGTTCCAGTGCCTGGGGTTGCGTCCGTCCCCCCGCCCAGGAGATGACCTAGGTGTGGGGGTGGGCCCATCGTCCTCTGAAGACCCTCAGCCTAGCTTGCGTTTTCGGGCTTGGGAGGTCAAGAGCCACCCATGCCTTAAGTGCCTCGGTAACTATGGGCATCGCTGGCTCCAATGAGCTCGCGGAAAAGTGTTCCACCGCTCCCAGGAGAGGACGACCCCGATGGAGGCGGTCAGAGCTATAGTTACTATAGCCAGGACCTGCATAGTGTCCAAATTGCAAATTGCCATCAACTCGCCTCCTAGCAGAATAGCCACTTGACTTCAGTATGAGCCCACGGTGCACGCAATAGCCCCCCACATCATCGAGTGTGGATCCGAGTTAAATAATATATGTAAATAAAAATAAGTAATAAGATAGTAAAAATAACATTAATAACAACAGTTTTAAGTCATGTTATATAATTCATAGTATTTTTTATATAACTGTCCATTTTGTTACTTATTTTCTTTGTTATTATTTATTTTATTTAAATAAAAATTAATATTCTGTTTCTTTGTTTTTAATTCAAAACATTAATTGTTATTAAATTATTAATTTGAAATAAGTTTTTAAAGACAAAACTAGCTGTATAGATAATCGTTTATTTTTAAATCATAGTTTGCGACATTGCAGTTTCAATCTACTACAAATATTTTCAGCAATTACTTAATCTAATCTCTTCTTCATTTGAAAACAATAACCATGAATACAAAATTATGTTATTATAAATAAAAAGATTATTTAATCCTTTAAATATATATTTATGAGATATGTCACGTATTAAATTGTATATAAATGCTGCATCAACAATTGTGTGATATAAACATCAAGTTTTCACTCGTTCTTCTTCTCGCATTGCAGCATTTGCCTCTGCGTAGCGTCTGCGTAGTAAAAGGTAATCTGCTCCCAACACAAAATAATGTTTCACTTTACTGTACAAAAAATAAACAATTGTAAACATAAGAATAAGATATATTATACTTTTTTTTTTTTAAAGATTGCCATAAAAATATATTTCAATTAAAAAAAAATTAAAAATTAGTTAAGGGTTGATGGCTTGTATCTCAAAATTTAAAAAGAAAACTTCAAAACTTTATGATGTCATTTGAAAGTTAATCGTAACAGCTACCTATGATAAAATTTTCAGAACTCTTGTCCATCAGATATAAGTGAAAAAATAATTATTGAAATTAACATGGGCTCTCATGGGACTAAAACTTCAAAAAAAAAAATTTGAATTTAAAATCTAGCATGATGACCCCCAATTTTTTTTTACATTTTTGAAGATAATTTATCTTAATGTATCACCGTGCAAAATTTCAGATTTTTCTTTCATTGCAATTTTTAGTGAAATCCCGCAGTACCTGATTTATCGCCTTAACATTTACAAAATCAACCATTAAATTAATATTTTAGCTATTCTTAATTAGTAACTAGCATGATGAAAATTAATTTTAAATAACATTTACATATTTGTAATTAATAAAATGAACAAATAAATCATATTTTCTCAACAAAATACTCTACAATTCCTTTCGCACTACATCATTATAAGTGTATAAAGATCGCTACATTCAGTGACAAAACAACACATACTAGCTTGTTCTGTAAAGTAAAGTGAATCTCAACAACAGTGATTGGCTGACACCAACAAAATACGACACATTCATTGGTTCATCTTGTTTTTTGAGCCAACAAAATCGAGTCGCATCAAGAGCATGGAACTTTTTTTTTGTGGAGTTTCTTTCATTCTTATCAAGTTCAAAGTTTTAAACGAAGAAATAACAATGATCGACCATATGTATAAACGTAGTAAATAGGTAACGACGTCATATCCAGCTGTTTATAACAAAGAAACATTTTCGAAGCCGGCTCAATTTTTGTGTGTACTTTACAGCACAAGCTACTGTTCCTGTTCAATCAGCAAATTTATTTATGCTAAACAAAATATTGAAAATTTAAAAAAATGCGTTAGTGTTAATCTTAATTTTTCATTATTGGAATTTGCTGACATTTATTTGGTAATAATAATAAAAGAAGTTTTCTAGAATTAAGGCCTAGAGTTTTAAGTATAATTAAGGTAACAATGAATGAATTTGTTATTTTCCCATGCCGCGGCCCATGCTATTTAGTGCTGACCTATGGCATTGACTGAATGAATGCAAGCACCCTATACGGTGTATGCGCATGACGTCATATTTAATGCGCTTGGAGGCCATACTGGAGTAGTGAATAATATTGCTCAGCATAGGAAAAACTTCGCTTTTGGCTATTTTCTTTTGAGAATCGCTTAATTTTTTTGTTACTCTTATTTTTCTCACATACTTGACCTGCTAATTCAACATAATACAGCACCAATGCTCTCAAAAATATTGCATAGTATTTTTAAGCTGGCAATATCAGTTTTTTTCCCATGCGGCCCATGTTATTGAGTTATCCAACATGGCGTCGACTTTAACATGAATACAAGCACCTTATAAGGTACTATGTGTACGGTACTGTACATTGTTCATTAAATTTTTTTCCCATTGATTTAATGGCCATCCAATCAAATGCTACAAATGTGTCCTTGTCTTGATAGTGCTGCCAGATGATGAGCTATTTGTGAACTAACTGGGCAGCTTTTCTTACGCAATTGAGAGTTCCAAGCGGTCTCCACATTCCTCTCAGAGGCCTCAATAGCGCTCAGCACAAATTGGCAAATAAAAAAAGAAATATTTAGTCAGTGTTGCACGCGATAATCGTAAGGGACTAAACTGGAACTAATACATTTAGTGATGTCATAAATTCACTGCTAATTGCTAAATCTCTAAAGTAACAAAACAAAACAAGAGAGAGAGAGAGAGAGAGAGAGAGAGAGAGAGAGAGAGAGAGAGAGATAGTTAACAGTTAACTTAATATACAAATTAAGGAACAAGTAAATGAACAATGGACTAATTCATCAATAATAAATTATATATATTATTAATTCATGCTTTTAATTTACAAAATCTTGCTTTTTTTTTTTTTTTTTTTTTTTTTTTAATTTTGAACAGCTTTGCTACACGAATGAATATGAAGTTAAAAACTTCAGAAAACCAGGATAACCCATATAGATCAGTGGGATAATTAACCTTACTTAGTCTAACTTCAAAAACTAATTAAATACGAAAGCATTTGAATTTTGAACTCATATATATATATATATATATATATATATATATATATATATATATATATATATATATATATATATATATATATATATATATTATATATATATATATATATATAAATATATAATATTTTCATATAAAACCCAATATAAGTGGAGAATTGCTGTAACATGGCACTTCTAATTTTATGTAAATTTTATTTGGTTGGAAGGTACGACGTACAATAAAAGAGAAGTATAAATATTTATATTTTTATTCATGACTTAAATAAACATAACAATAAATTGATACCTCTACACATTAGATTACTATTGAGCTTATACATTCAAAGGTTGGCCTTGCGCACGGCTAATTAAACTTACTAATTGTTTTATTTGTACGTGCAGCCTCACTGGAATATATCTATCAAATGTCAGCTGACAAAACAAATATTTGCATGCTAAGTTTTTACTTTTATCCACGGTAAAGTGTGGCTCACACATTTTTATTATTATTTTCATTTATTTAACTTTGTAAAAACGGGAGTTCTATATTTCCTACATTAATTCATTATGTAACTGTATTAGTACAGTAACTGATATATTTACTGTATTTCCTAGTGTAGGTTAGGGGCCTTAGTACAGTAACTGATATATTTACTGTATTTCCTAGTGTAGGTTAGGGGCCTTAGTACAGTAACTGATATATTTACTGTATTTCCTAGTGTAGGTTAGGGGCCTTAGTACAGTAACTGATATATTTACTGTATTTCCTAGTGTAGGTTAGGGGCCTTAGTACAGTAACTGATATATTTACTGTATTTCCTAGTGTAGGTTAAGGGCCAAGCCAGTGTCAAAAAATGTTTTTAAAAAATCTGCTGACGTGAGTTGTCTTCATTAATTTTTTTTTTTTTTTTATTTAGTTCTTTCGCGTAATTTTTTTACATTTTTCTTACATTTTGAGTGACCCGAAAATAAAAAATATACATATAATTTTGGATTATGGAACACTCAAATTTTAAAATAATAGTTTTGCTCGAACTCCAAATATTTGTGATCAACCTTTTCTTAAGAAGTTACTCAGCAGAGTTAATTGTTTTAAATTTTTATTTTATTATTATTATTATTTATTTATTTTTTAACACCGATGATTGACCCTTTGAAGAGGGCTCAGCATTTTAAGACAGGGTGGAAAGACATTAGCCCATTGTAGAGTCGCAAGCAAAAGCCCGGACTCTAGGGCTAATAGGCTGGAGAGTTTTAGCTTTCCGATTGACTAGAAACGATGTGAATGTAGCGGCTATAGTGAAGCCACAGAGGGAGATTCTACTATGTTACCCTGGATGCCAAGCCTGGCTTACCGGTGAAGATAATTTTAATATAGTCAAGCCACAGAGGGAGATTCTACTATGTTACCCTGGATGCCAAGCCTGGCTTACCGGTGAAGATAATTTTAATATAAAAAAATAATCGGCTCAAAACACGTTAAAGAATGCCTTGTGTCCCTCATTATTATTATTTTTATTTTGAATCGGTTCTGTAGTTTTTTCAATATATAGGAAAACAAAGTGTTTCTCCCCATAAGCGTAATGTTGAATTAGGGAACCTGCGTCTTTTTGTAGCGCGTCTCTAATTGGTGGTACGTCATCACCGATACCAAACATGGTACATCAACTTCATTAAAAAATATTAATATATAACAAATGAATGACAACTCTAACTTTGTATGAGATGTAAAAATTTTGAAATAAATATATAAATTAACCAATATAAGTGATTTCACGATTATTAATCTGATCAAAGATGTTTTCAAAATGTTAAATATTTAATTCAATCGATTTAGAAATGAAAACTGTTTAAAACGTGGTGTGTCGTTATTTTAACATCGCCAATTATCATTTTATAATTTTAATTTAATCCTCACTTCCTAAGACTTGTGAAAGGTAGGCTCGTATCTTAGCATGCAATTATTCGCAATGACACAAATATTTTAATTCAAAGGCTGTGGTATTAATTGCTATGCTTTGTTTATACAAAGTTCAGCTATCCTCTTATTGTTGAGTCCAAGTTCCAATCAATAGTGAACACTAGTCAACTATCCCTTCACTGCATCAATGTAACGATGCAGAATAGAACAAATGTTTGAGACACTACGTGAGCAGCTAATATTTACATTTTATACATACCAAATATCAAGCTTTTCTTTCATAATGAGAAACATTAACAAATTTAGGGGGTAATTTAATTGCATATCTAAAAGAGGTTGTTGTACTTAATCGATTGATATGCGAATTTTTTAATTTTGAGTTTACTAACAATTATTGTTATATATATATATATATATATATATATATATATATATATATATATATATATATATATATATATATATATATATATATATATATATATATATATATATATATATATATAAATATTTGAATATATGGAATATGTTTGAAAGTCACAAATAGACGCCACGTTTGACCATTGTTTTCCTATTTCCACATGTTTAAGTTACCGACCATGACGCCATGTTTCCATTTTCAGAAATTTATTAATATTTATGACTAATTAAAATAATAAAATTAGAAAAATTAGAAATTCGCGTAGCAAGCGATTCAGGACCAAGTCAAATTTTTATATGAAGTAAAATTACCATATATATATATATGTATTATATATATGTATTATATATATATATATATATCTTCATCGGTATAGACTTGATAGTTTATTATTTGAAAGAAGAAACTACTTTCAATCTAGAGTACATCTATCTACTTACAACCTAGAGTATTGGTCCCAATGAACGATCATAATATATATTTTATAAACATTTTAAAATATTTTCTACCTTTAATAAATTTATAATTCGCTAAACTATTTTATATTATAATAGAAGACATAAATATGCACTATAATGTAGATTGTATTATGAAATAAATAACTATATATGTATGAACATTGCCAAAACCTATATTACATCAAATGTATATATGCATATTACATATTATAATACAAGACGTATTATGCACTATATTATGTATATTGTATCATGATAAAAACTACTGTACAGTATATGAACATTGCAAAACCTATTATATGAAATGTATATGCATGAATATTATATATTGAGTATTAAATTTGTACGTTAATTCATTGATTGCAGTTTGTTTTCTGTCTTTGTGGTGATAATGATTGCTACACTTTTTTTTAGATTTAGTGCTCAATGAATTAAAAATTTCAAGAAAAATACTATTTATTTCAATTATTTTAAAAATACCAACAAAAATTAATGTTTGTCTTATGATTTTCATTTGGTCAAAGTGCATCAGTTACAATTTGCAGGCTAAAAGAGTTCAATACTGTGGCGAAGCACTATCAGCTCTCAACTGCTTCGTGTGCATGTCATCATATGCAATAGTGAAAATACTTTTCTTCTCAATCAATTGATTGAGCCGTCGACTTCGCACATCAGAAGCGGTTAGCGACATTGCTATCCCCGAGTCAAGATCGTCATCGCGACCCATGCGACCCAAACCTATGGAGTTAATTAAAGGTAGCAAAGTTACATCTGTTTGCATGGCTGTTTCTTGTTGTAGGATATCCCCAGTTAGGCGATTATCATTAGGATGAATATCGCCCGTTTCAATTAGCGGCATAATACCATACGTTAACTTGGATAAATTTGAATCATTTTGTGTCATTTGATTCGCATTGTTATTCGATCTGCTGTCAATTGCAGTATCAAGTTTTGATTCAATTGCGTTAAGTCTTTCATTCAGTTTATTATTTATGCTTTCTTCAAGAAATGTAATATTGTTTTTGAATTCATTTTCAATTTTGTCTACTACTTGTGTCCCCGTGGGTTGCTGCCTTACGCTTTGCAAACTACTACCTACACTTTCATCATAGTTTTTTGACTCGTAAACCTCATCGCTCTCTTCCTCCATTCTGATTGGCTGTGTATCCGGCTTGGAGAACTTTGATTTGAGTGAGCTGCTGTCTAGAATACTCTTTAGATTCTCTGTATCCGATTCTTCATCTGAATAATTTTCATCGTCTTTTGTTCCGCTGTGCGAGTTTTTTGACGGACTGGAAGTTTGCTTATTTGCACTTGTTTTACTGGAAAGTACAGAATTCTTTTTTATTGTTGTTAAATTTTTATCGCTTGTCTCTGTGTCTGCCTTATTTTGTTTTAATCTATTAGATTTTGATGAATTCTGGATATTGTTTTTGTCCGCTTTAAAAGAACTAGAGCGAGATTTGGACTGATGAATTTTTGCTACATCGTCGTCCGATCCATGGTCAGCCTTGTTTTTACTTTTACTTAATGTTGATGATGTGCCACTTTTTTTAAGAAGCCGATCCGTGGCTTTAACACTTTTAACTGATCTACTTGGCTTGGATTTATTTGCATTTACGTCTTCATCTGAATCATCGGGACGACTTTTGCGAGACTTTGGTGCTGGAGAGATGGATTTACTATTTCGAGATGGCACTCGAGGCTTTGCAACTTTATTTGATTTGTCGTTTTCTTCATCAGAAGCACTCCCAACTTTTGCTTTTCGACTTTTTGTTGTGTTTGAGATCTTCTTGATGTTAGGTTTATTTACCCGAACACTGCTCGACGATTTAACAACGCTATCTTCGTGAACCAGTTCCTCATCGGACACGTCTTTGTCGTGCGTCTTTCGATTTTGTGTTGCTGGTGAAGTAGATTTGAGACTCGATTGACTCGCATGGAGACTATTGGTTGATTTTTTAGTTTTGATAGTTACAGTTTCGATATCCTCATCAGATAAATCTTCTACGTTGTTAGTTTTGTGTTTTTTGGAATTGAGGCTCAAGTTACTTCCACGAAAGTTACTTTGTGACTGATTTAATTTTTTGCTCTTATTTGGAGAAATATTTTCATCGTCAGATAAGCTTTCACTGGCTATTTTTTTAATTTTTGGTGTAGGAGAGAGTGCTTTATTGAGGCTGGTGTTACTTGCTCGGAGAGCTTGCACCCCGCCTCTTAATGGCACTGCATACATTTCGTCATCAGAAAGACTTTGATCAGGAGAAGCAAAAGTTACACGGGACGATTTATCAAGACCGGAGTTGATTGAATTACTTTTATGACGTAATGGCTTATTTAGTGCATCCTTGTCACTCGCTCGCTTTTTACTTTCCCCGGCATTTCGAGGAACAGATTGGCTCCGATGTGCATTTCTCTTCTTTTCTTCTCTATCATGTAAGACGTGAATATCCCTGTCGTGCTTCCTTGTATCTTCAGGAGTGGTTTCCTCTAGACCTGCTTTTTCATAAATCATTTTGCGTCTTAAGGTAGTTGATTTTGTGTCTCCATAGTTGAACTCAGTTTCAGCTTTACCTCTTTCATATACTTCGTCCACGACTCGCGAGAAAGTCAAAATTTCATCAGTTGTGGTTTCTCTTACAGATTTTATTGCTGATGTATTGGTGTGTTCTATCAAACTTTCAGTTTCCTCCAGAATTGGCGTTTTTATGATATGTATAGAGTGAGGTGGAGTGTGTATCGGAGAGCTAGGGTGATTATTTGGTGAATTTATCGATTCATTTTCGGTTTGAGTTCCCCGCTCTTCGTCGGTTTGCGTTCCTGTCTGCAACAAAACTTGGCCGGGTATTGAGATTTGCGAACTGTTACTCATATTATTGTGTTGCCTTTGATCTTCCATGAATCTCCTCATTATAATATCTTTACCAGCATCAGTTTGGTTCACTCTTCTGTTCCTGGCTTGTCTCAATGCTTCGTCGTGCTTGCCACGTGTCACTAAACGTAAAACCTCGGCATTTCCCGCTTTCAGATAATGTTGTTCCCTTCCTGCGTCCTCTTCATCAAGAGTCAAAACTTCCACTACATCCGGTTCTTGCGTAGTTTGTGCAGATCTCTCTCTCATAATGTAGCGCACTTGTCCTAAATCTGAGCCTCGTTCCATTTCATGTCTCCGCATCGAGTCGATCTCATCAGCTGATTCTTCTTGATGTACGATTATGTTCTGCACTTCACGATCTTTGGCCGAGACCGGCATGTTGGACGGTGTGTGGAGGAGCGAGGGCAACGAGCGTGTGGACTCACGAGGGTTGAAGTTGACTTTGCGTGCCGAGGGATAGTCGCTCTCCACGTCCTCTACATAAACATCACGTTTGCGATGTCTATGGAAATCATTGGTGTAAATGATGCTTGGACCTGGCGCTCCGTTGTTCTGATGTGGCTGTGTTGCTGCTTGCATCACTTGCGCGTCTGCTGGGGCCACGCCACCTGCAGCACCCCCTGCGCCCCCCGCGCCGCCGCGACTATCTTCTAACGACGGTCGGTGATCAAGGGTTAAAATATTTCGTCTGTTGAACTGAAAATATCGGCGTCCTCCTTCTGCGCTCCAAGCTTCTCGACGAACAACTAAAAGTAAAATCAAAACTTAACATCTATCAACTAAAAGCAATTACCAGTAACTTAATTTAATATTATAAAAAATAGCTTTACTGTATCTAAGCTTTTTAAAAAGAAGAAATATTTAATACTAAGATTTCAAGGTACTAGTAATATAATATAAATAAATACACATTTTCCGTGCTTTATGTTTTATGATCGAATTTAAAATTCGTACATTAAACATTTTATAGATAGTTTTTGCAAGTTTTACTATATACATATACGTGTATTAGGCCAAACAACTATTCAGACTTCAAAATTATAATTTTTCTGGGTCTTGGAGGAGATCTATATAAGCGCATGAAAATAGAATTACCAATCTTTTCTTCATCGTCTCTTGGAGGACGTTCCAACACAAGACGAACTTCTTCAGCAGAACGAGGCTTCCTGCAATTAAGTCGAAGTATTAGAGTTTGCCGCAACTTCAAATTGCTAGAGTCACATACCTATGTATGTACAGTGGACAACCAGTGCAAAAGAAGCAGATTATGAGAATGATGATTGCGATCGCAAGCAGCAAGGCGAGGAACAACGTAAACCAAAACATAGCACTGCTTTCTGCTCTGTACTCCGTCTGGAAGAAACAAAAACACGTCTTTAAATATTCTCGTATTGATCGACTGAATAATTTGTTGTTGTTTTTTGCTAATTATCTGTTCCATAATCCCTGCAAGAAAATACGTTTCTTACCACGACTTCCCGCGTGATGGTGTTTGTGTGGTTCGCCATAAGACGCTGCTGCATCAACGCGACATCAACAATCGCAGGTTCGCCCGTGTACGTCACAAGTGCGACCACCACGCTCCTGTCAAAGTAACATAAATTATTGAACTGAACAATTTTTGCATATTTTGAAAACAGTGTGTAGCGCAAGTTTCTTTTTTTATTTCAATCAATGCAACTTTATAAAAAAAATAGTAATAATAAAAACAAATGAAGCATATTGGGTAGCAATTATGATTATATGTCATTGATAGAATGAGAGAAAGAGAGAGAGAGAGAGAGAGAGAGAGAGAGAGAGAGAGAGAGAGAGAGAGAGAGAGAGAGAGAGACCCAAAAAGAAAGAAAGCTGCAATGGTAAACCACTTCACTTTTACTTAACTTGTTACTGATTCATTTAAAGAGTTAGCAGTCACGTGTGAGCATTGAATTTATTCCTTTTATTTGATGATTTTATTAAAAACAAAATACAACAACGTTCAATCACAACTATATGTGATCGTGATGCGATATGTACACATGCTTAAGACAATATTTTTTATCGTTCAAAAACTTGCGCTAAATTTGCAATGTTATTCTTATGAGAGAAATACTAGCTGAGTTTGAATGGTAAATTTTATTGCCACGTACGACAGGTATATACAAATGTATTAATTATGCTAACCTATTTTCAACACAATTTGTTCAATACAGCCATAATCTATGCTATACTCCATAATAACTATGTAACATAGCATAAATATTATGTTTTAAGGAGTCATTTTAATGTTGTTGTTTTTATCATTATTTATGCAATGTAAATAAATATAATTACATAAGCATAAATTAAGTAATTTGCAACGTAATTTGCAATTTGTGTTTTGGAATGAATGAAGTGATTTTAGTGGCATGCGTAACTCACTTGTCAGCATCGCCAGCGCCAGGCGCGAGGTCGGCTGCAATCAACTCCGGGTCCCCTGGTCGGAAGGGACGCACTTCTCTGATAGCAACTCTGCCACCAGTGAGCTGCGCCAAGAGACGCTCAGTGCGGCGTGGGTCAGCCAACACAGAAGCTGGCGAGCGAGGGACTATGAAAACCACGGAACCTTTAGTTGGTCCATCGCTTCCCGCAGAGTGAATTCGCACCGCAGTTCGACTCCAACGATGTGGCACACCTAAATTATGATAAGATTGCTCTTTTATAGTTTCATGTGACGTTGTCTAAAACTAGTTTAAAAAAAAACTAGTTACATCAAGAGCATAAAAATTTGGTTGCAATTAAAGGCAAGACTGCATGAGGTGCCATGAGGAGAGCAAATATATATTTTTGATTGCATAAGCTAGAAGAATCATTCTTATTCGATTGATTTGTGCTTTTGTAATTTTTAATTGAAATTTTTTTTAACATGAAACAACGTCACAGTGAAGCAAGTAACTTTGCATGAACGTGCTTGTAAAAATTACCGACTGTGACGTCATATTCCAATTTTCAAAAATTAGTTAAAATTACGTATTGAAAATAATGAACTTAATAATTAGAAAATCACACATCAGCCGATTCAGAACGTTCAACATAATATGCAGTAAAATTGGCCTTAAATATATTTTGTTGAACTCTCTTTGTCGTGCATGTGCAGTAGATTAATGCACTATTATATATTATTATGTATATATTTATTATAGAAATATTCGCATACCTATTGTTTTTCTTTATTTGTAATTGAGAAAATACGTGCTTACCCATATCATATGCTCGAACACTAAGGGCGTAAAGTGACGGCTCCTTCGATGTGTCTCGTTTATAAAGTCGCTTTTCTTTCACTGGCCTAACAGTAAGCTCACCTAATAGCAATGATAATTTAATATTAATGCTCCTTGTACTTGGCACGTGATTTACAGCAATTAAACTGAAAAGTAATATTCATATATACGTGTACTAAAATTGATTTGAAATTAAAAACATAAGAATTGAGATATTTTATTGAAATTGTTATTTTTACTTGATGTTATTATTTCACATCAACTGTTACAAAGTAATAACGGCGATGTCACAAAATGTGAAATTTGATAATCATATTCATGAAAGTTCTCGTAAAGTTTCCAACTTCCATATACACATGCCCGCCAAGATAGCAACATTTGCAGCTCAATTTTGGAAAATAATATTGACTCACCCGTTACGTCATCTAATTGAAATTTGTCTCCTACATTTCCACTCATGATTTCGTAGCGAACTTCATTATTGGGATTCTCTGCATCTGCATCTGTGGCCTGTAATAAGATCTAGTTACTATCTGTGGCGCGAAGCACAAAGACTGTCAGGTACCTTAAGATAAACACGAGTAGTGAAGTTTTTGTTTTCTGGACCGAGGAAGAGTTCATATTCGTCGTACTCGAAGACTGGTGCATGGTCATTAACATCGATCAGTGAAATGACAAGTGGGACGGTGGTCGCTTGTCCCTCCCCCTCCTCATCCCTTGCTTCTACATACAGACGATACTCTGCAACATGCGCAAACTCAAGTTTAGCACAACATGATTTTAAATATTATATAATATTGAACACAATATAGATTGACAAGCTACGTAAGATTTATTTAAACAATATTTTTTAGGTACGTTCAGTAAAAACGTTGTTATTTAAATGTTGACTCGACACATGCTTTAGGTGACGATGTTGTTGGCTTGACACGCTGTTAACAAGTTTAGCCACTTAAGGCGGTGGGGGACCGACTTGGACCGGAAATCGCTAAAAGAAGAACTATATTTTCACAATAATTTTTTGTACATGATTTAATTCCAATAAAACAAACACTATAATTTTCAAATAAAATCAAGTAAATTTAAAATAATTTTTTTTTATACCAAAAAATTTTTAATTATATTTTTAATTGTAAAAAAGTTTCTAATTTGACTAAAATTTCCCGCTCAAATTTGAATTTCCACATTTACATGTTATCTTTAAAGTGTAATAACTTAAATATTTGATCGTGTTTTCACATATTTGACATAACTAAATTTTTAAGTAATATTTCTTCTTTACTTTGTGTTATTATCATTATTCGCAACCGTCCTAGTTTGCGAGATATCAGTCGGTCACCTACCCCCTTAAAATATCGCTCAATGTTATTGAAAGATATTAGCGATCGTTACTGACACTGGACGGAGCTTTGTAACTGTAAAAATTACTATATATAGAGATGTAAAAATAACATGTTTTCCATTTTGTGTAGAGTTACCTTGCGCCTCTTCACGATCAAACCCGTGGTTGTTGGTCGATACTATTACTTGTCCAGTTTCCGGATCAAGAGCCAGTGAGCCATTCATTTGACCCAGCAGGCGAGTGTAACGCACTCGACCGAATGTGCCAGTGTCCACGTCATCCGCATGTACCTTGACAAATCAAAAGCACGGTTCATTTTTACTCTTATGTACACACGATTGTGATAATATATTTTACCATTTATAAACTCACGCTAAATTTTCAATGTTATTGTTATATGCGCTGAATTTCAAAGGTAAATGATATTATGCGACTCATGTGTACTCATGTATCTCTAATACAAGCTGACAAAGCTAGAATATTCTACCTGTGCAACGAGCGTGCCTGCCGTGATATTTTCAGCTAAGTGTGCAGTGTAGAGATTCTGTTGAAAGCGTGGTGCGTTGTCGTTTACATCAGTTAGCAGCACGATGACACTCGCGGATGCAGAGAGGGCTGGGGCGCCGGACTGACTTACTTCACGGGCCACCACCTAGGACAACACAACGTACGTCAATCACAAGCACTGCAAGTGCCGGCAATAAGCCTGCAAATATTTTATAATACTTTACTTGCTATACTGTTATAACTAGGGATTTTATTGTTTGATTTTTTCATTTATTGTCAACCAAAAACAGACTTGCGTATATACATATACACTGTATATACAAACACACACACACACACACACACACACATATATATATATATATATATATATATATATATATATATATATATATATATATATATATATATAATATATATAAACGTTTGATCTTTTGGTTGTGATACAGTAAATGTTATTATGTAGATTATACAAGTTTTTCCAATAATATTGGTGTAATATTAAATGTAATTGTAAGCTTACAATTTCAGAGAGACTGCCAATAAATTTCTGTATACAAAAGTACAGTGAGCAACTAGAGTTTACCTTAAAGGCTAGAGTGTGAAATCGCTCGTAGTCCAACATGGCATTGTTTTTGACTCGCACCACAAAGTTTGCACTTCCCTCCGCCACAGTGGGGCTGATTTCAAAAGTACTATTGTCATCTTGTAGCGACAGAGAGAAAACAGCTCCGAGACCCTACAATCACACATTATTTGTAAGTACTTGACATGGAAACTGTGACTAGATGTTCTTGCTACATCTCATATTTATGTTATTTTAATTGCTTTGTCGATATATAAATACGCTCACCATGTCGTTGTCACGAACGCGAGGCATCCATGGGTCAGTAAAGAGCAGCGGGGTGCCTGGAGCGCTGCCTTCTGCAATACTCGCTACGTAGCTGAAATATACAGGTATCGATTGACATTTATACATATTTGTTCACAAGCACTAAGGCACGTAACTTTATTTACAACAATTGAAATCTGGTTTAAGCATTTTGCATCTTCCCGATTTCAAAGTTAAACCGTATAAACCCAAAAACACCTCAACCGAGGTTAAACCAGATTCAAATGCTTTCAAAAATTGCATTTTCTTTCTCTAAGTTTTTCCATAAAGATGATTATTTTATATCAAATAAGACTACAAAAAATTTTAATTTCCAATTTTATCCTTTTTTGTTTTAAATTGAAATATGGCGTGCAACCAAATGTCAAAAGAATGTACAACTTTCTTATTTCTTTAATTTTTTTATTAATATCATTTTTGCGCTCAAAAAACATGTCTAAAATTTTCGTGCGACAATACACGCACGCAGAGTAATTAATAACCAGTGACCTAGTTGCGCCAAATAATAATAAATTATAAATACTCCATATTTATGAAACCTATTTAGCTTTAGCAAATATTTGTTTGTCAAATCTGGCTCATACCTTTGTGACTCAAAGTAGGGAGCAGTATTTGCGGAGCCAGGAAGCAATAAAGCAAGCTCTGCTATGGAGCTCTGAGAAAACTCATCGCTGTCATCGGACTCCTGTGTGGACACTTCCTCGGCTAACACACGCAACATCACCGGCTGCCCTGGTCGAGATATGGCTCGCAGGTCGTTGAGAGATCGTGTCAGTCGAACATCACCTATAATAATACACCACCTATATAATACCTATAGGTCTTATATATATTATTATATATATATAATGATGTTACATCACCTATTTGTAACAATAACACATTATTCACTTAACGCCGTGTTCAAAATCGCCTTTTCTAAGTGACAATTCTAATTACTTGCACTTAACAAACATTAGTGTTCATAATTAAACGAATTGGTGTTCACAATTAAACTAATTCTTAACATAAGAAAAATCCACTTAACAATCAACCACATCAATCCTTGCGTAATTTTCTTTGACGTATTCTTAAGTGGAAGTAATTAGCATTTTCACTTAAGGCTTTAGATAATAAATGTTTACTCTTAACATAAAAATGTGGTACAGAGTACCTATAGGAAATGCTTTGGTTGTACGTCAAAGCACGAGTCCATTTTTTACTTATATTCAACCTTGTAGAGGCTAGTGTCAATGCAAGTAGGATGAGTATACAAAACATACATATAGGTTCTTACATTAGAGAGTACTTTGTACCACATACAATATAGTAGCCATGCACTATTGATAGTGAGTAAACATTAGAGTATAGTCGATCTGTACCACATTTCACTAGTAGACAGTAGCCATGCACTAGTAGTGAGTAAACATTTTAAATGTCTAGTATTGGATTGTGGATAATTTTAGCAACTATCTCTGAGCATTAGACTTAGATGTATAACTTACATGCTCATGAATGTTTAGAGGCAGTGTATATGAAATGTTTAATGTGTATCAAATAACATCTAAAAGCATCCAAATGACTAAATAATTGTTGACTTTGCACACCTGTATTCTCATCTATGCTGAAGAAGGGGGTGAATGGATTGCCTTCGCTGAGAAGTCCATACCGGATATCACGTGGATGTCCACGATCTCCGTCTTCCGCTTTAACTTGAAGAATCAAATCTCCCTATGGAAGCAAGGCACACATTTGTATCCTGCAGCTTAGGCAACAAGCTGGTCAGTTTAGTGAAGCGCGTTGCATACACCCAAATTTTTTGCAGGCGTAATGGCCACCGTGTAGAAAAAGTAAATTGTAAAGAAAAAAAAATAAATGAAAAAAATGAAAAGAAAAGAAAAGAAAGGAAAAGAAAAGAAAAGAAAAGAAAAGAAAAGAAAAGAAAAGAAAAGAAAAGAAAAGAAAAGAAAAGAAAAGAAAAGAAAAGAAAAGAAAAGAAAAGAAAAGAAAAGAAAAGAAAAGAAAAGAAAAGAAAAGAAAAGAAAAGTTGCTTGTTGTGAGCTCTTACTGGAACTTTTGACATTGATCTAAAATGTTTTAGTACAAACTTCTTTTTTTTTTTTTTTTTTTTTTTTTGTAAATTTAACTTTTTAATAATTAAGAATTTCCAGCTTAAATGATAATTGCTCCAAGTTTTGAGGTTGCACAAACATGGTGATTAATTTTGATATTTACCGGCTGCACCCTTGGAGAGAGAGGAGTGACGGGGGGAGCGGAAATGAAGACAGGGGGCGTGTCTTGGACATCGGTCACCACAATAGCCAGGTCAAAGTTGAGAATATTTCTCGTGTCGACGTTGAAGTTGACGAATGGATCCTGCAACGACAATTAGACATCAATATACACGCATCCTTATCAAAGTTACCTTCTATAAATAGGAAGTCTTAGTCATTTTGAATCATACTTTTAATTGCAAATCAAATGAAAAACTTGAATAACGAGGGAAAGAAATATATTTAGGACAATGTCTAAATTTAGGACATTGTCCTAAATCGATTGATATGCGAACTTCTATTTTTTTAGTCTATTTATTATTTTTTTTAATTAAGTTTTGAAATTCGAAAAATGACTTGACGTTCGGTAACTTATGCACGTGGACATAGAAAATGTTACCGACCGTGATGTCATTGCACGACTTTTAAAAACTAATTGAAAATACTTAATGAAATTAAAAATGAGATATTCGCATCTATTAATTTAGAACGATGTCCTCTTTTAGAATATGCAATAAAAATGCCCTATTTTTTTTACCCTTCCTCGTTACGAATATAATTTTGACTTAATGATAACGCAAAGTTCGCAAACTCACTGTAGCGTATAGTTGCATTGAATATAAATTTTGCCTTTCAAAATCCAGTTCATCGTTTAAAATGATTGTTCCATTTGATATATCGGGCCCTGCAAGACGCTGCTTCATGCTGAAGATGGGAGAGCCCTGAAAATTAGCATAAAAATGTAGCACATAAATAATTTCCTATTGAATACTATTGTATTGTTATAAAACTTGATTATTTAAATGACGGCCAAGCTCGATCAATAATGTCCAGTTCCTTGGTTATTTTTCTTTTTAATATCATGCAAATATGGGTGTAGATTTGGGTTAGTGATAAAGTGAGGAGGCTAGCTTATCGCAATTGAACGAGCGGTGTGTTAATATAATGCGGCCTTGTGCACGCACGCCTACCACTTGAATATTAACTTCACAATCTTATGAGGCCAAAGTGTTAAAATATTATTTATTTTTATATCAATATATTGTAATTTTGAACTACTTTTTGTATTTAAGATAATTATTCATATTGCTGTATTTCGTGCACACAAATACTTACCAACAACTCCATGTAGGCATGTCTTGAATTTTGAAAGTTTTTGCGCACCATAATGTATTCCAATTCTGTTCCAGGTTTGGCATTCTGAGGAAAAAATGCACATAAAGCTTCAGCTATTTCACTGAAGAAGAAAAAAACGGAAAGAATAAAGTACGTAATTTATTCTGCATTTATGTCATTATAGTATAAATAAATTAGGACAATATTGCAAATTGTGCTTTAATTATGCTGTGTAATATAGTTATGCACAGATTATGCTACATTTAACAAATTGTGCTGAGAATGAGCTGGCAGAATTATTACGTAACGTTATTTTTGTCACAATGTCACATACAACTCTTATCATTATTATTATTTGTTTGTCCGGCCTAATATTTTAGTAGAGGTAAACCATAAAATAGTTGACGTACCAATCAAGTCGTGCATGAACTTGTGATTCCTTGTTGTCCATAATATTAATCCGTCCAAAAACCAAGCACTTATGAGCTGTGTGTGTTTCACGTTCTTTTTGTAACACTGCTTTATTTAAGTTTTAATTAGAACGCTTTGATGATTTCAGATTGAATAACACATTTTATTAGACATGCAGTAGTATTTAAAAGTGAATTTCATTTCTAGAAACAATCTAAGTGGAAACGTGCATGGTCCACTTTTTATATTAAAATGAAATGATAAAAATGTTTTTGTTTCCGTGAGTAATTTGAATATTGCTGATATTTGAGACCTTGAATCCAAATGATTATGTAAATATCAAAACAAATACGCACATCAAGAAGCATTTGTCCAACAATCTATCTGTGACGCAAGGCTATCAATATTTTTATATTGATTATTTTAAATTATAATGTATTATTTAATTTATTTTTTTACCAAGGTGTATATCGATCCTTTGTTTCAGATTGATGTGATGTTATTCATAAAAATAAAAAATATCGATTTGATAAGAGGAAATATCAGACAAGCGTACAATATTTTGTATTATTATAATATTTGGTTTAAAACATTGCAAAACCACTCATACATTAATATTTGGTTTGAAACTTTGCAAAACCACTCATACATTAATATTTGCTTTAAAACATTGCAAAACCACTCATACATTAATAATATTAGTTCACACAACACATAATAAATAATAAATCATATTTATTTGGAAAGAGCTTTATTTTTTACTAACTAATTTGATATTTTCAGACTCTTTTAATCATGTTAAAAAACATTGAAAGTTAATTTGAATTCTAATAATAATAATAATAATAATAATAAATTTAAAAAAAAAATTTCTATAGAACTTAAATCCATTTTTTACCATAGTTTTATTCTTGTTCATTTCTTGGATCAAGTTTGGACTCTAATAATCACTGTGTTGACATTATGTTATCTTGGGTGTACTTTTCTCGCATTAAAATTTGTGCTTTCTTTTATTTTTATAATAAATGTAATTATTTATTTGTCTCACGGGAAAAATAAGTCATGTAATTTATGCTCCATTTATATCATTATAGGACAGAATTATAGTCATATTAATTATATGTCATTATAGGACAGAATTATAGTCATATTAATTATATGTCATTATAGGACAGAATTATAGTCATATTAATTATATGTCATTATAGGACAGAATTATAGTCATATTAATTACATGTCATTATAGGACAGAATTATAGTCATATTAATTATATGTCATTATAGGGACAGAATTATAGTCATATTAATTATATGTCATTATAGGACAGAATTATAGTCATATTAATTATATGTCATTATATAGGGACAGAATTATAGTCATATTAATTATATGTCATTATAGGACAGAATTATAGTCATATTAATTATATGTCATTATAGGACAGAATTATAGTCATATTAATTATATGTCATTATAGGACAGAATTATAGTCATATTAATTATATGTCATTATAGGACAGAATTATAGTCATATTAATTACATGTCATTATAGGACAGAATTATAGTCATATTAATTATATGTCATTATAGGACAGAATTATAGTCATATTAATTACATGTCATTATAGGACAGAATGTTGTGAATTAAAGCAGCATAAATAATATGCTGTACCACATAATATTTATGCTATGTAACATATTTATTATGAAGTATAGCATAAATTATTCTGCACGGAACAAATTGTGCTGACACTGAGTTAGCATAATTATTACGTATTTATTTTGGATCGTTTATTAATGGGTAATGAAATGAAAGTGAACATTACAACAAAGGCATGTAAAAAAGTAAAGATATAACTCATGCATGACGAAACGGAGAGATAATATTTGGGATCCAGGGTGACACAATTAAGTGGATAGGAATCATCAATTGATAAGAAAGTAAATGATTGAGCTCGGAAACCAATGCCGGTTGAAGCAGACATACCTCGGGCACCATGACTAGCGTGGTATAGTGCGGGAATGCAGTATCAATGGCCGTGATGGACGATCCATTGGTGGCACGAAGAGAGGCCTCAACATTAGTGGAGTCGCCTCGAGAATCTCGCACCGAAAGTCGAAAGTGATAAATACGACTTCGTTCCAGTGGTCTTGCCAAGTACACGTTGGCTTCACAAGCCGTGTGATTGCGGGCACAAGGCAACGTTTCCACTCGTACTAGGTTCTTGCCGACTCGACCTTCAAACACAGTCAAAATTAACATCACATTTTTTACGTCTATATAGCTCAACATCTCAAGTTATCATGAGGGCGACAAATGGTTTATCTACATATCTACATAGGGTTTACAACAGCACAAGGAATTCCTTTAACTTTACCACTGGCCAACTTCCAGTTAGCTGAAAAGCTCAGGCAAGGCGTTGTTCCTTTTTACAATGTTAAACGAGGGGGTACCAAAATTACTAAGGCTATTTAGGCTACACTTATTGCACTCGTAAGAACTTCAGATGAAACGACGTTTCAACGCAATACAAACAATTATTATTTCTATAGTATATATGAGAAAGAAACATTGGTTATATAGAAATGTGTGCAGTATTTACTTTTGTTAAAAACATTTTGTATTCATGTGCAAATGATCGTTTAGAAGTAAGTCACTGGCATTTGACAACATTTGACATTGACAAGGCATTTGACAACATCAAATAAAGGAATGTCTCAAATTTGCTGCTCAAAATAACATTACATACAGCTGATTACTTAAATAGGGATTGACATCGAAATTAACCCGAGTACTTGAAATTGTTATACAATTAATTTTATATTGTAATTTTTATTTATTTTACTTCTATCCAAATAAAAATGAAGTACATATATTCAAAGTCTGTGAGAAGTTAGTGACATTTTTATTCTAATATTAGCTGGAAAACTAAAAGTGAAATAATAATAATAATAATAATAATAATAATAATAATAATAAATATATTTTATTGAAGCTCTAAATTTGACTTTTTTGAAAACTGAAATAGAATTAGCATCGGTTGAATGGTTCACACACTTATAATTTGACTTCAATTATTTTGCCCATATCCCATGTAACACACTACAATGAGTTAATTACTTTTATATTACGGCATCGCGTCACAAATTGTGCTGTTAATATTTGCTGTTAATTGCTGCATTAATTATAATTTGACTCCAATTATTTTGCACATATCCCATGTAACACACTGCAAGATTGTATAACGGCATCGCGTCACAAATTGTGCTCTTTACTCTTAATGGCTGTTAATTGCTGCATTAATTATAACGAATACAAAGTTTTTGTTTCCAATAGTTATGCATATAATAATGATCAGAGCATTTTAAATCACAGATAAAATTAATTACTTGATTAATTATGGATAATCCTGTATTTTTATGTTTTTATACTGAGTGTACCTCAATTGTATTGGACATTATGTTTGCATGTGGGAACTACAACAAATCAAATCAAAAATAAGTCGAATCAAAATGAGAACAAGCGTAGTGAGGCTCATTATTAGTTTTATTTATTACACATGTTACTGAAAACATTAAAATAAAATGGCTTTGAATGTTTCTCCATAGACATTGCGGCTTAGTTACCTAAAATTAACTTAAGGTGAATATTTAACACCTACTTCTGTTTTTTTTTTTTTTTTGATTGTGTTCATTAATTAAAAATTTAATAAATAATAATAAATGATTTTGTTATATTAAACATTTTTACTGTTATTATATTTTTTATCAAACCAAAAGAAAATACGTCCACCTCGGCAATTTGCATTTGCTTCTGCTTTTAGCCTTCAAAGTAAAGTTGTGGCTATAAGCAAACAAACCAATATATATATATATAAATAAACAAATACATAAATTAATTAATACATGTGAGTAGTTCCACTATAACATGACAAAGTAAACAACAAGCCGACACGACACTTATCTCGTTACAAATATTGACATTATGCAAAGTATCTGTAGGCAATTCTGTACTGTAAGTACCTGTAGGCAATTCTGTACTGCCAATACTTGCAAATTTTTTTTTCCATTTTATTTATCAGTTTTATTTGAAATGTACTTTGAAAAGTATCTAAGACATCGCAAGCCTCAATTGTCTTCCTAGTGCAACAAAAAAAAAAAAAAAAAAAAAAGCATTTTAAACTGACTAAATTACATTTAGCCTGCGTGTATATATAAAGTATTCAAGTTATTGCTTCACATATTGATCTGAATCGAATTCACTTGGTTTTTATTTTGTGAGCCTTAGTAAATAAAACAAAATATTATTGAAATAATAAATTATATAAACCCAAGCAACAAAAACAATGATATAATGGTGATTATATTGAAAAAAATTTAAAACATGTGAAAAATTGTAAAAAAAAAAAATTAAAAAAAAAATAAATCTGTAAGGAAATAATAGAATACGTAATTTATGCTGTATTTATGTCATTATAGCATAAATGATGCTTAATTAAAATAACATAAATAATTGTGGCATATAGTTATGCTATAATATGTAACATAGTTAATAGTATAACAAATTTAATAACATATAGTAAATAGTAATATGTAGTATGTAGTATAGGTTAATCGTTCTGTTTTGTACAATTTGGGATCAAACTGAGACAATTATGACGTATTTCTTTTTGTCGTGGAGCTTTTAAATATGATTTTTATGACCAAAATAAATTATACAGGTAATCAATTTTTAAATCAAGGAATAAATAAAAAAGAAAAAGAAAAAGGTGTGCCAAAGACGCTTATAGCAGCCGACATACGGTACACACATCGACATTATACATAGAAATAAACAGTGGCTATTCTGTACTAGCGTTAGTATTTTGTTTTTTAATGTTTTTTTTTATTGATTTTATTTAAAATGTACTTTAAATTGCATATGAGAGGTTGCAAGCTTCAAAAAAAAAAAATAAATAAAAGTAATAAATAAAAATGCATTTTGAAGTAGCAAAATTACATTCCGGCTACGTGTATTTCAATTACTGCTACAATTACTGTAGATATTGATTTGTATCGAACTTAATTAATCAAGAGCAAGTTTGTGATTCTTTATAAAAGTAATAATGTAATAATAGAGGCAGTATCAATTACAAAAATAAAATATTGATAACAACACCAAAGTTTAAGGACAAAATCATGTACATATTTACCAGCCAAACAATTGTACCATTTTTAAATAATTTATATAATCAATAGAAATTATTGAGTCAAGTAATTATTTAATGAATAAGAAATATATATTATTAAATCAATAAATGATGATTGTCGTAAAGAAATAATGACTAAAAAGATTTTGTTTCCAGTAGTTATGCTTATGATCAAGTCAAGGGGACACTTACCTGGCTTCACATATTTCAATTATAGATATAAGCATAGGCAATTTTGCACTATATGCTAATATCTGCGTATATATATATATATATATATATATATATTATTGGTTTTATTTGAAATATACTTTAAAGCACATCTTAGATATTGCAAGCCTCAATCTTTTCCCTAATGGAACAAAATTTTAAAAAAATGTATTTTAAACTCGCGAAATTACGTTGATGCTGTGTGTATATATATATATTATAGTATTTCAAGTTACCACCAGGTATATTGATTTGCATCAAGTTCAAGATTAGTTCGTAGATCTTAAGTCGGTAAAAAAAAAAGTAATAATATAAAAAATACAATAAAGTTATTAATTAACCAAAAATAAAATGTTAATAGCAACATCAACTAGAAATTAATACTCTTATATTACTGATATATGTATGTGTATTTACCATCTGAAAAATTGTAAAAATGACTGTATACTGTATGATTTTAACATCATTTTATAACTAATATAAATTATTCAGATAATCGATTATTTGATAAATAAATGCATAAATTAGTCAATAAACAATGTAGTTGCAACATTCACGGCAATTAATTAACAGTTTCATAATTTTAGTGCACATATTATAATGCAATTCACTGCAATTAATTAACAGTTTCACGATCTTAGTTCACATATTGTAATGCAATTCATGGCAATTAATTAACAGTTTCACGATATTGGTGCACATATTGTCATGCAATTCATGGCAATTAATTAACAGCTTTACGATGTTGGTGCACAAATTGAAATGCAATACTGCATGTTAATTAGTAAGTAACATAAAAGGTGTTCGTAAACCCTTTTCCCTTGCTACAAAAAATGAGCAATTACATCTAAAAAAAACTCCTTTTTTTGTGATTTGGAGCACGAAAAACAGGGTTTCCGAGCTTCATTATACACTATGATACAATGGCCTTTGTGCACAATGATTTGACTTCAATTTGAACACCAAATGGTCACATGTGACGCATCAAATTAACTGCAGGTATATTATGCAATGTTTCAAATTATGACAACTTCTTACGGAGTTTGACCAAGAGCTTGACCAACAGTTTGACCAACAGTTGACCAACAGTTTGACCAAGAGCTAACTTTTCAGTCTTTCGCTGTAAAGTGTGATTGTAAATACATTTGAACTGTGCGTACAAGATGAAGCTTTGTGTAGGCTAACGTAAATATACACATCCTTACCTAAGGCTTCGAAAGATAAAGGGTAGTCGAAGTCCGAATCTGTTGCTCTCAGTCTGTAGATTGCACTGCCAACTTTGGTGTCCGAGGGCACCAGGAGCACCCGCATCTTGGTGGTTTCATCGAAGAGGGGGTAGTTGGCGTGCACAAGTGGCAAACACAGCATCATCAGTAGCAGCATGCTTGCACACTTGCTACACCTCATTACACTGCAACAAACAAAACACACATTGCATTGTAAGACTTAGCAGGGACTATTCCTATACTGTGGCAGGGACGGAGTAAAGTTAAAGGAACCGGGGAGCTGCATAGGGTCGCACGCTTTACAGGAGAATTATTATAAAAAAAAAAGGGGGGGGGGGTCATAACTACAACTCTAAAAATAAAAAGCAACTTTTTATAATAATTTATCTTAAGAAAGATAAATATATTTACTTCTTATTTATCATTCAAGTTGAAAGAGAAGAGTATTTTTTTTAAGCACTGCAGTTTAAAGTCTCCTATCTCAAAATTCAATTGTTATAACCCCCAACGTCCATGCCCCCTACCATTTTTCCATATATATGATTGGAAATTAACAATAAGTTTGTGACTCTCATACAAGGGAAACAAAGAGGCTGTATATATGATAGTAATATTGAAAACAAATAGTAATGTCAAGTTATTCATGCTGGCTATATCAATTTTTTAAATACGTATTTGGTTGGAAATATTTTATTATCCTTAAATATGAAATATCATTGCGTGATGTTTTTCTTCATTGCTTCTACGTAAATTATCTCAGTATCTCAATTTTCCGCTTTTAAAATATTATCTACGTATATACAGTAACATTTGTGTTACAACTTAATTAATATATGTAACGTATATCATGATGAAAACTGTTACAGTATACTTTGGAAGAAACATGCAGTAACATTTGTGTTACAACTTAAAACTTAATATATGTAACGTATATCATGATGACAACTGTTACAGTATACTTTGGAAGAAACATGCAGTAACACGCATGACTGATGCACATTCTGATCAACTCAATAATTTGAAGCATGACATCCATAGTTCATTAGGCTTATCCAAGTGTAATAGTATTTATTTATTTTTAACTAAGTGCATGTATTATTAGATGTTACATAATATGTAAAAATATAAATAACTACAAATAATCTTAGCCATTACCCATTACTTAAATATAGCATATAATATAGTCACTGTAATAAAACGCATGCACTACAAGTAAGTGCAGGATTTTATCCAGAAAGCAATATCATTGAATACCAATAAATGCAACAAATAGGGTGTATGCATTCACGTTAAAGTTGACGCCATGTTGGATCACTCAATAACATAGGCGGCATAAAATAACTCATTTGGCCAGTTTAAAACCACTATGCAATATTTTTGAGAGCATTGATGCTGTAAATATGTTGAATCAGTATCTCAAGTATGTGAGAAAAATAATAATAACAAAATATTAACCGACTTCCCAAAGATAATTGAGTATAAAAAAGTTTGTCCTATGCTCAGCAATGTTATTCTCTACTCCAGTATGGTGTCCATGTGCATTAAATATGATGTCATGCGGATACACTCTATACATATTATCATTTGTTAATATTGAAAAGTGAAAACCCGCTGAATTAAATAGTAAATAGCTTTTTAAAGCCACTTGTGATTTGTGATGTTGTACAGATACATTTGTTGTTGGTATCAATTTCAAATTGAAAACTCTTTTTTTTTTTTTTTTCATTTTATACAATCATAATACATACGAAATGTGTGAAGCGGTCATTTCTTTACAAGAAACACAAATACTCGTGCAGTTAGCTGTGTAAATGTTATACCATGACACAAAAGTGACAAATAATTTGCAAAAGTTCAATGACACCACTCCACTAACTTATTTGTTTGAAATCCCTATATTGAGTATATTTAACGCCTGTTTTTACATTCAAGTTTGGTTAGAATTGCTTTTAACTTTTATGTCAAACACGTGTTCAAATTCACAAAGTTTCTTTTATCAGCCCAACTTTGCATGCATGTTGCCATAATTTGCATGCACGAAATATAGCGACAATCATACCCATGTGTGTTTTATACTTTATCTGACAGTTTTTTTTATTAAATAACATAAAATATGATCAAATTATTAATCTTAACATTTTTATGTCTAAATCATATAAGTTAGAATCCATTTTGGTGTGGATTTGAAATGTATTTTGACTTGTTCTATTCTGTGGACATAGAATGGATAACATGTTAAACCAAGTAAATAGAGAAGCGCCGCCCTAAAAGCCAGTGGAAGTGGCTGTGTAAAAAGCTCCTACTCGGTATCGAACCGCGGTTCACCAGAGTGATAATCAAGCACGCTTTAGACCCAGTTGGACTGCAGTGTTTAACTATAAATTGGAATCAATCAATTAGTAATCATACACACAGATTTGCATTGAAATCAGATTTCAAATTGATCGATTAACCGCCAATCATGCAATTTTTACTGATGCTGCAACGATGGCAGTTTTACTAAATTTTATTGATATTTGACAGGGTTTATCTTAACTTCAAGAGGAACATAGATATTCTCTTGGGCGGGCGTTGCATGTTTTGTTCCATTTCTTATTATTAAATATAGAATTGCCGTCAGAGTTTAAGTTGGATCAAGTGAAAACATTATATCCAGCATTACAGTATAAACATTATATTGTATCCCCTCACATTTCCAACAAAGTCTCTTTCTTGTGATAGCCACTGTAGTATTTATATATTATAATATATATATTATATACACACACACACACACACACACACACACACATACTATTACAATGTTAATAATCAAAGTTTACATAATTATGCTAGATGATTTAAAAAATGCCAAAATTTTATTATACGTCCGGGACAAGAAAAGTGTATTGGAAGTGAAACATCAACTTGTGTATCGTGTGAAACTAACATAAAATTTTACCATTTTATTAATGTGTATATAAAAGTTATCAAGTTTGAAAAGCTGGCTTGGATGCATGATTAACTTTGTGAGGACCTTTTGTATAGTTGTACATAGTACATAATATATATAGTACATAGGACGTACATATAGTACATAGTATCATGTACATTATATTACATTACTCCGGTAATTCGCGTTTTAAAAGCAGCCTCTCTCCACCTGCCCATTTAAGTTCGATGTAAAAGTCTCTGCACTGAAAAGAAGTAACTTTGCCATTATTGAAAGTAAAAGCCAGCATGTTATTGATTTGGAATTTTACACGGTATTAATTTACATAAAAAACTTGCAACTGAACAAAGTTTTGGAATTAAATTTTGTAGAAACTAATATGAAATTAAAGTCATAAATATAATATAATACAAAGTCTAACAAAACGTTATTATATAATATGCTTTCGAGCAGACATAAGCCATTGTGGAATGCAAAAATATACTTGCACATTGTGTTTGAAATCATATGGGCAGATTTAAACATTGTTTGATATGATAATTGCAATATTTATTTGCACCATTTATTATGTAAGTACCGCACGAAAATAAAAAACTTGCACAATTCAGTGCATCTCTTATTTGTTTATATAATGTAGTGACGTCACAGTGGTCACTTTGGCTGACAAAAGAGTGTACAAAGTAGGTCGCTCGCATCAATTATGCAACGACTTGATGCCTATCAAGTGAAAGAAAAGAATAATTTATAGGTTGATTGTACGAGGAAAATCCATGAAGCTCGAAAATTGTTACGATTATTCCCATTTTTCAACGACTTTATTAATTTCAAACGTTTTTCTATTTGTATACAAGTTGCAAATCGACTTATATTTGAATGAAACAAAAATAATGATTTCATTAAACAATATTCCTGCACAATAACTTTTAAATATAATAATATAGTTTAAAAACAAAAGTTTTCATGGAATATCGCAACATCAAAGAGTTTTACCATAATTATTATTGTTTCAGCAATCTTTATTTTTATTTATTAACTAAAGAAAAGACACAATGCGCCAACTGTTTAAATATTTGCAGTGGAATTGGCAGCAAAGTTGTCAAAGTTGACGTTGTCCAAACATATATGTATGGAGTAAATAGCTACATAATAAAACTATAATAGTAGTTATTATGGTTACTTACTATATAGCACTAACCATAGCAACTCAATTCAACATTTTGTTCCGATTTATGAACATAAAAAGCTCAACAAACTGTAAAACTGTCAAGTGATTGCAAAGAGAAATTCTATGATTGATTGCACGTGTTGTAGATGTGTGCTGTGCTATCTTGTAATGCAAATAACAAAAAAAAAAAAAAAAAAAAAAACACCAGAAATCCAATTTCTATATAACAACACGTATAATATATATATATATATATATATATATATATATATATATATATATATATATATATATATATATATATATATATATATATATATATATATATATATATATATAACTATATATATAACTATATATATAACTATATATATATTATATATATATATATATATATATATATATATATATATATATATATATATATATATATATATATATATATATAAATATAATGCATTTGGCAAGTAAGATAAATATATTGCAAGCTGTGGCCAACAATTCCCAAAAAAATCAAGCAAAGTGAAATCAAATTGCAGTCAAAGCCGAGTCATGCAAGCTTAGTCGGCTAGGAATAATGAGCATGAAAACTTAACAATAATAATGGAAATATCAATATTTTGTATCAATTATTTACTGGTAAAAGTATTTACTAACGACCTCATGCAAGTATGGATTTTCATAACCACCTCAAGAATTGAACTTTCAAATAAGTCGATAATGTGAAGAAATGATGATAATAGTAGTAAAATGAGAATTACTTCCTCATTTTGGGCTTCATTGTTATCATCAGATAAACATGTTCCGACAGTTTCATAGTAGTCAGCTGTTCTTACAGAGCATTTGTCTATACATGTTATTTTATAAATTTTTAATTACTTCATTTACTAATTATTTTTTTAATCAATTAATTTTTATTTATCTATTATATATCTACTTATACTTATTAATTAATTAATTAATTTATTTATTAAGTAAATAATTTCTATTGATTATATAAATTATTTTCAATTCCTACAATGTAGTCTTTGTTACAATTATTTGGATAGTATATATAGTAGTATATTTGGATAGTATATATAGTAGTATATTTGGATAGTATATATAGTAGTATATTTGGATAGTATACATAGTAGTATATTTGGATAGTATATATAGTAGTATATTTGGATAGTATACATAGTAGTATATTTGGATAGTATATATAGTAGTATATTTGGATAGTATATATAGTAGTATATTTGGATAGTATATATTGTGGTATATTTGGATAGTATATATGTATAGTAGTTTATTTGGATAGTATATTATATAGTAGTATATTTGGATAATATACATGTTTTTTTATATTAATATAAGTTTTAATTTCTGGTGTTATCAGTATTTTATTTTTGGTAATTGATAATTTTAATGCCTATATTTTTAATTTTACTAAGAATCCCAAACTTCTTGATTAATTAAGTTTGATACAAATCAATATCTAGCAGTAATTGAAATACTAAAATAAATACGCGCAGACGGAATATAATTTTTTCCAGTTTAAAATGCATTTTTAACATTTTTATTGCTTTAAGGAGACAATTGAGGCTTGCAACCTCTGATATGCATTTTAAAGTACATTTCAAATAAAACCAATAAAAAATTTATATATATATATATATATATATATATATATATATATATATATATATTGGCAGTACAGAATAACCCCCGCTCACATCTATAATTGCTATTTCAATATGTGTATGTGTACCCAGGTAAGTGTCGTATGTCGGCTTGTATTTTACTGTCTTTGTGACAATTATTTTTAAAAGATTTCTTTGCAATATACAAAATTATTTTAAAATTAACTAAAATTTATGAATTAATTAACTTATAACCCCTGTATTTACGTAAAAAGGAGTACATAAAATGCCTGATGACCGCAGCCAGCAGTACATCAAATTTTTAAAAATTCATTTAATATTATGGAAATAAGACATTTACATTATTAGCAAAAGAACATTTAAGGGATTCACCCGTAAAATAATTTTCAGCTACAAAGCATTAATTGAACGCGAGATCCGTTTTTTGCAAATTTTGGCAAAGGGGTTGCTTGCAAAAAAATTTCAACTGTAAGTAACATTTCTTGACTCCATGATATTAATTTGAATATTTTATTGCTTATTGTACATGGGAAAAATTATTTTAATAACACTTTTTTGGACAACGTTCGAAAACAGGGTGTTTTAGATTACTAAATAATGAATTGTGAACGAACTGTGTGCAATAAAAATATGACATTTATAAACCATATTATTTTGATAGGAATAACTTTCTAATTTTCAACCCCTTAGGGAAGCTTTAAGGGTGGTTAACCACCAAATATACAAGTTATCTCCGATTTGCTACTTAATATTATGCACGCTCCGCGTCATTTTTCCCTCCGTCGTGCAAAACAATTCAAAATTTTCACTACCCTGATTCTTAACCCACATATCGTCAGATTCATGCAGCGCCCCACATGTAGCACCCCTCCGCGACAATTTTTTTACCGTCGTGCAGAACAATTTTCAAAAATTTCACTACCCTGATTCTGAACCCCCTCGTGATATTCATGCAACGCCCCACATCTAGCACCCCTCCGCGACATTTTTTTTCTGTCGAGCAGAACAATTCAAAATTTTCACTACCCTGATTCTGAACCCCCATCGTGATATTCATGAAGCGCCCCACATGTAGCACCCCTCCGCGACAATTTTTTTTCCGTCGTGCAGAACAATTAAAAATTTTCACTGCCCTCTAATAATGTATAACCTCATGCTGGAAATGATCGTCTGATACACTGCCATGCTTGTAAAATCACTTTTACTGTATATTCAATATTTTGCCTTTAATAATGGTGTTATAATGTAATAATAATTAATAAAGAATTCAGTTCAACGTACTAATTTATTTCATTTTAAATCAATGATAAATTAAAATAAGTTTCGAACAATGCAAAAGCCTTGGCACGGAGTTGCATGCAAGTTTAATTTTGAAATCCCGCACAGCTCCCGCGTGACATTTTATTTCCGGATTTTCGGTTTAGCCAACATAATAAAAAGTTTTATTTCTTTTTTGGAAGACCCTTTTATTTTTGTTTTGTATTATTACGATTCAAAGTATTCAAACTTCGAAAACATGGGAATTTCTAATACGAGGTTTTCTTTCTACTCGTCGTCCGAATTAAATGTGTAAGGTGAATAATAATATTTTTCTTTACAAATAGTGAGAAATAGCATGTCGTTTTTTTTTATCTGTTTATTTTGCAGTCTCACTGAAAATGCGATTTGAATATTTTCAAATTGAATTTTGTGCTACAAAAAACTAACAGATTAACTAGAAAATAAGTTTATTGAATGTAAAATATTTTTTTACTTAATTGTATAATGATTCCAAAAATTAATTTTACTTTAATTATTATGATAATTCAATTTAATCTAATTTAAATTAATTATTGACAACGGTGACATCTGTTGACGAGTCGAACAACTGAACAAATATCTGCCAAATTTTAAATATAGAAATTACAAATCTGTGTTTTACAATTTCATTTTCAACGTTATTGAAGTAAGTTTTTTTTTTTTTTTTTCTTCTAAATATAAAACAATAATATATTACTGCCCTATCAGCCCGATGTACTGCACTGACAAAACTTCCGGCTACTGTTTAAAACTAGATAGGCAATTTACGCTATCATATAATTCTACAACAATGCAGTGGGCTTGATGTTCATTAATTTAATGTTTTGTTGTCAAAAGCTTGCAAATATATATATATATATATATATATATATATATATATATATATATATATATATATATATATATATATATATATATATATATATATATATAGTTGTTTCCTTATTGACCGAAGAACTGTTGCAATTCATTCATTCATTCATTCATTCATTCATTCATTCATTCATTCATTCATTCATTCATTCATTCATTCATTCATTCATTCATTCATTCATTCATTCATTCATTCATTCATTCATTCATTCATTCATTCATTCATTCATTCATTCATTCATTCATTCATTCATTTCAACAATAAAAACTGGTTACAATTTTAGTTGACCGCTGTATATCAGTGGCACATTCAATGCAAAATGCCGAGGTAAAAGAATTTTCTTTTGGTTTGATAAACAAATTAAAAACACTAGAATTGTTTGTTATAACAAAATCAATTATAAATATTTATTGAAACAAAATTTGTATAAGTAATATGAACAACAGCAACATCTAAAGTGTCTGGTAAAACTTGCTATATCATTAAAATTGAAGTCTTCGATTTGACAAAAATAACGAATTCAACACTCAATGTTCAACGCAATTCTAATTTTATTGACTGACTTTTAAAAATTTACTAATCAAAATATTCATCTTTTGACCTAGTTCTAAAACCTACTAACAGAATAAATTATAACCCTTTTTAAACAGCACCCAGTTTACCTACTCTATAATAAAATTAAATTCAAGATTACTGTTTAAAAACGAACGTTAGATAAATTTAACTCAATTATTTCTATATTTATCTGGATTATAGGGTTAAAAAATATAAACGAGACAAAATTACGATGAAGTTCCCATTGTAATTTTGTTGTGGCTAAACACACTCAAGAATAATTACTATCATCACAATTTCTGCGCTTCAAAAAAGCTAATCTTGAAATGCAATTGTTATTGCAGTAATGAGCCAGTCAGTTTAAGTAACACACATTTTGCAGAGAGCTATTTACATGAGGACTTGAGGGAAAATGATCTCCTATAATTATTTTTTGATGCGACCTTGTGAAAAGCGTGTCACACAAAATAAACTTGTTGTTATTGATTGTCTACTGTCCAGTGCTTTGGCATGACCAGTACATAAGCTGGAAAATATTGTTCCAATATAATAATGTGCTAGCATGCAAACTGACTTCACAGTGATACGTCACAGTGACGTAACGTAACATTTAATTGCTCTTTCATTTTCTGCTGCAACAAAATACCGCGTGTTTTACCCACATTTCCAGCAATAATGACAAATGCTGTCAATATCAAGAGATTGAGTAGAAAAATCTCATCAATATTTAAAAATAAAATCATAATTATAGAATAATAAAAGTTGCAGTTTTAAAATTCTAATGTCATACTTTTGTTCCCTCAGTCAAAATATTTAAAAAGGATTTACGTGCACAATAATTGGGATCATTTTGTTCTGAAATGTGAACTAGAAATGGCAAAGCTCTAAAGATAACAGGAAAATCAAGATTTATCATTTTTTTTTTAAAGAAAAATCCTTGTGGATTTCCACAGTCTTTTAACAATTGTGAGTATGTAACGTTCGACTGATTTTAATTTTCAATAACGTCAGGACTTTAATTTTCGCCAATAATTTAGTATTCTAGCTTTTTTTTTGGCATGCATCACTTACTTAGAGTTTTTTTTTTTTTTCCTATAGATTTTTTTAGCAAGTCTAGCATGAGTAAATTATATTATATAATATTTATAGTATAGTTATATAAACTATACTAAATATTATATATATTATATTTACTCATTTACATACTTGCTTAAAATATCTAAAGGAAAAACCGAAGAAAAAAAATGGAAAAGTCAAGTTGTAAATTGAATAAATTAGTTGCATTTTTAAGCTATTTAGTTTTACCATAGTATAAAATATATATATTTATTATTTATACTATGGATTTACTTTTTATATATAAAAATATGTGTTTGTGAATATGTACAGCCTTGTCGCGTTGTCTGAGCCGGTTCCCGTGAGATCACCAAAGTTCAGCAACGTGAAGCGTGGTCGGTACTTGGTTGGTTGAATCACTGTAAAAAGTCTCGTTCTCATTCAAGTGCTGAAGTGAAGCTGTACTCGCATGACGGCATGACCATGTGCTCCCTTAATTGGGTGCTGCCATCATGTGCGGTCGTTAAAACGAAAACTCAATTTCACGTTAACGAACACTGGTCCGACCTTACACAGATTTGGTATTTGGAGCCCAAAATAGTGTTAGTGCGAGGTCTATGATGTGATATAAAAATTAATGGATAACAGTTAATATGAAAATGATTTAAAAATTAGCATTCAATTGCTAAAAATACAGTAACATGTACGCAAACCCGCATGTGTGTGTATTACAAAAACAACAACAACAAATATATATATAATAAATGTTTTTGTGGCAGAGTGTTATTATTTGCACAGTTACCATCGTACTTTGAAATGTGCGTGCAAAATGTGAATTGATATGATATTTAGGAAACACTTCAACTTATATTCCAAATTTAGAGTTGAATAGGGTGTTTGTTTACAACATGGCATAAATGTGTGAAAGGTTAGTGTACTTTTATGTCGGTCAGTGGTGATAATTACTTTCATGTGTCACTCGCTACACTAAAACTCCCCTTCGAGTGAAAACATTCACGCAAAGTTTATTTAACTCGATCTTTTTTACACCACGCGTGTTTCTCATCCCCTTGGCTTATAGTCAATGTTTTAATTGATACAGTCAACTGTGACGTCACACAAGCCTAGTCAAACAGTCTATACTTAGTGTGCATTGTATGCACAAATATGTGCCCGCTTGTGCTGTACATACCATAATATATTCTATTATAAACATAATGGCAATTTATTGAAATGTTTTAATTTGACTTGTGGATTAATGAATAAGTAAATAATTAATTGAATTAGTTACGTTGACAGTGAGCCATGTGTGTATTACCATAACAATACTAATAATAAATGGTTTTTATTAGAGGCCAAAAAAATGTACCAACCCACTTACATGGTCCTCTGACTTTCTTAAAACAATATAATTATATTTGTCAGAGTATTTCTTCAATATATTTAAATATAAACAATTAACATAAACAGAACATAAACGTAAAAAAAAGGAATCATATTAAATATAGACTTGTAATTTCAATATACAATATTTGAGAGAAACAAATGTGATTTTATTTATATTATTGCCGACGTACATTTATATCATAAACCTCTTTATCTTTTATATATTTTATAGCGTATTTGTATGCTTTATAACACATTTTTATATAATTTATAACACATCAATATATCATTTTTAATACTCCCCCCCCCTTTTTTATGAGCTTATTGAAATACTCATCATAACAATTATATAGTAATAGTTTAATAGATAATATGAAATTAAAAACTATACAATTTGAATATTTTTGAGTTTGCCGTTTTTTAAAATACGGCTATAATTCAGCAATTTAATGTATCACTTATATTTTTATTTTTAAGTTATATTTTATCATTAAATAATTAAGACATACGTTGATATGACTTAGATTACATAATATATGTATACTTATTAGTTATTATACTATATAGTAATACTATATGTAATATAAGTATATTATACTTATATTATGGTAATAATATGTGATATAAGTATATTATATTTATACTATGGTAATACTATGTAATATAAAGCATTAAATAAGGCGTTTTCATGTTGAATAATAAAAACAAACGGCTTTGATTTAGAAGTCAATCAAGTTGACACTGATTTGAAATATAAACTAACTTTTAGAGGAATTATTTACAAAGTATACCAGCAAAATATTGAATTATTTACGAAGTATACCAGCAAAATATTGAATTATTTACGAAGTACACCAGCAAAATATTGAATTCAAAACACAATCCTTAAATAACAAAATATGCACCTTACAAATTTAATAAATACTTATTTTATATATAAATTTCTTATTTTATAGAAACATACATTAAATTCCCAATAAATTGTTTTCTCAGCCTTAATTAGTAATTATTCTTATTATTTCTAAGCTTTTACTCTTCTTTATAATAATTGATAATATTCAAGTTAGCGAAACACTTTTATTAGTTTTAAAAATAAATAAAATGCCTTTCTCATCTGTTTGATTCAAACATTGTTTCAAAAAATGTTTCACCTACACGTTTGATTTGCCATTGAATTATTTTTAGATATAAGAAATTACATCCCCACGTAATGCCATGTAAGCCTCTTCTCGGGAATATATATATATATATATATATATATATATATATATAACGCACGCAAATACAATTTATATATTTAAACCTTATTATTTGTATTATTTTTGACAACATATTAGAACAGAAAATAGTGTGAAAATATTTGAAAAGCTGAAAATTATGATTGACATTTTCTACTTCTGATGAAGTACAACACACTTTATAGGCAACATTGCGGTGAAAAAGTTAACAAAAACTGGAGATAAGATTATTGGATTTTAGCTTTTTAATTCTTAATGTTAAATTAAATTGTTTATGTAACAAAATTTTAATTCAGAGCAAATTTATAAGGTTTAGAAAAGCAACAGCATCCATTTCATTTAAAAGAAGTGATATTTTAATGACTCTAAAATATGACATCATTCCGTCAAACGTACTCTGTGAGTATTATAAATACCTTTGACAGATGCCTGCAATAAGATCGCATTTCGTTTGCTAATCATCTATCTATAGCAACAAGTCAAATCAAAGTTACTCAAACTTGCCAGTGCAAAGTCAGTTCGCCTGTCACAAGTTAATGACAAACTAAAGTACACAGAAATAATAAATTAAGTAATTGATGCTGGATTTATGTCATTATAGCACAAATGATGCTAAATTAGAACACCGTAAATAATTATGATGTAACAGTTGATATTTTTGCTTTGTATCGTAGTTATTATGCTAGCATAAGTTGTGCTGTACTGAACAAGTAGTGCTGACAATTATCTAGCATAATTATAACGTCTCTATTTTTGTTCGTGTACAAGTGCAATATGTTTTAGCTTGCCATGATATGTTGCCCAGGGAATTACATTATTTAATTAACTGCACAGATGCATCCTTGTATCAAATTATGCCAGTAAGAGAAAAAAAAATCTGCTTTTATAATAAGTTAAAGGTAATAATTGTTATATCTAAACTTAGAAAATTAACAGTGATTTACGATTTATTGCAAAACAAAGCGTATAACCCGCGCAAATTAAAAAAAGAGGCAAAAAAATTATATAATAATAATAAATAATTTGACAGTTTTTTTTCCCCATATACATATGATACATATATATATATACATATGATACATATGAATATAGTCATTATATTTAAATTACACAGGTTGAGTTGGATAAACTGGGTCACAATAAATCGCAGCTAAAAATTACAGCAAATAAATAAAATTGTCAATATGTGTTTGTGATGCATTTGTTAGTCTTTGGTGTTAACGTAAATCCACTTGTCACAATATCGTGCGTAGTGAAATTTAATGTCATATTGTGTGGAACACACATTACTATAAGTGATGGAAAATTGGAACAGTGGAAACTTTGAAAGAAAAACAAAGTAATAAGAATTCTAATAAAAAGAGGACAACTTATAACGCATAGTTTACATGACTGGGACCATACAAATGCAGATATCTAATAATTGACGAACTTGAATGATGTTTGTGACAAATGAAACTGACGAATTAGTTAATGTTTACCAGCTTGAGGTGCTCTCGCGATTATCATATAATATTTTACCATTCAAAAACTCGCGCTAAATTTGCAATATTATTCTTATGAGAAAAATATGCGCTTAACTTAAATGGTAAAATATAACATGATACTCGTGTGTACGCATACCAATAAGTAATGATATTAACCTCTTGCAAAACGTGTTTTTCTCTCATTTTTGAATTTATTTATTTATTTTTGAACAAGGCAGTTGATATAGTAGCCTTGGCCTCATCAATTACGCTAAATTAATTGAAATGCTCCTGTGATAATTTTATTTGATTATTTATTTTCAGTGCGAATTGCAACTTGTATATTTATAATAACCATAACATATACTGACCACTGCTCACAATTTTATACACATTTATAACAAGGCATCAAAAGATGTGCGTGTAAAATTGAAATTACTTACTTTAAAAAAAATCAAGAAGTTAATCCAAAAAGGTTTTTTTCAGTTGTTGAAAATAATCCGCGTGTCTTTTCTTCTTCATTGAAATTGAAGGCCAGTTTAAATGTTTGTTCTAAGTTTGCGGCTTGTCTGGTGTGCTTGCGCTTGGCTGCAGCGTGCTTGCTTGCTTAGGGTTTGTATTACACTACATGCGCTACTTGTAGCCAGCGAGGGGGGCACACATCAACAACCCTGCACCGCTCCCTTGAGCCACGCTAGCCCCGCGACAGTGGCGACAACAGAATGACCAGTGAGTGACCACACCAGGCTACCGCTCAACATTACCATACTGTGGTCACTACTTATCAATATCGGGCTGTCTCAACTCCCTACTTTTTTACATCATTTCAAGTTTATTTTGAACAAATACCTGTAATAAAATTGTCAGGACTCGTGTCTATATATCATAGTAAAGGTGAAAAAAACAATTCAAATTCACATGGGGTCTTATTGGTTTTCAAATTTCAAACATTTGTAATTCAAAACATTGAATGGCGATATTTGTTTTAATTATTTTTTTTTTATATAATTAGATATATCAAACAAATCCAATTTTTCTGCCTTTACAAATTTTAGTGAAATCACCCATTATTCCATTTTCAGAGTTCACCCTCGTTTGTTAGAGCGCTCCCATATATTTGCTATTTCAAATAATAACAAATGGAAATAGTTAGGGTGTAATGTAAGGGAGGAGGACAAGATATATATTAAGTTGGGGGAGGGGAAACGATTTACTGTACAATAAGTTTTATATGCTTTTATTAGGTACTTAGGTACGTATTAAACTATTTCAGTTGCCAACAAAAATATTCGCTACCTGACAGGTGCAATTTGAATGACTGACATGGAAAATCCTTTTTCAAATTTGCATAAAACACAAAATAATAATAATAATAATAGTCATGTGCAGCAACGTTCCTTAAACCAATTTTATTGTTTTATATTTCTATTGCCCTCCTCAGTTGCAATCGATTTAAGTTAAGGAAACAACATTTAAAAAAAGCGTGACTCATAAGTGACTTAGATGTCCGTACGGCGGGCGCGGTGCGACGCGGTGCGGTACCCTCGAACTGCATTACATTGAAGTGAGCGCAACATTCGCAAGACAGGTGCAAGCTCAAACTATGGGGGGGGGGGGGGGGGGAGGGGTGCTGGCTTATTTCATAAGGCTCATAATAATATAATTTTACCATAGAATTCCATTTTTCTTGATATATAATTATTACATACATATTCGAGGAAAATTATTTAAAAGAGAGGGAGGGAGCGAGTACGTATACATACATACATACATATATATATATATATATATATATATATATATATATATATATATATATATATATATATATATATATATATATATTTTACATATAAAGTAAGAAAAGAAAAGATTACATGCGTGTTGCGTGAAACAAGAATATTATTATGCAGACGGTCAGTGGTAACTTCAATCGATATCGCCGCGTATATATTATTTAACTATAAGGAAAAGAAGAAGAGAAAAAATCTTTATTTGAATGATTAAAAGCTGACCTGTGTTTTATTTTGTCACGACTTCTATTTTTCTCTTGTCTTACGCAGTATAATGATATGTTTAAACTATGTATCACTTTTATCTCTTTTCATTATAGAACAAAACTGTAAAATGAAATCTATATTTCTATAACTTAGCGATATAGCTCATATTGTACAATATTTATTAAAACTTATAATAAATGCGGTCAAGTCAAAATGTTTTATATACTCTGTATTACCAACACAGTGAAAAGCAAGAACAAAAAATGGGAACTCAGATAAAAAAAATACTTTTATTAATATTTACGTAAAGCAAACAAGAAGTAGAACGGCTACAAAAAAAAAAAGAAGTTAAAGATTAGAGATGAACTAGTTTGTTTATTTATCTTTCTCATCATTCAAAATGCAATTGACTCGTACAATCTTCCAAAAGCAATTAAAATAATAATTTAATAACATATGACAATAGCAATAAAAAAAAAAAGGTTTTGAGTTTTGTTTTTGTGAGCACAAAATGCACAATAATGTAAATTTATAATTGCAGATTAATGTTAACCTTAAAACTATGAAATTTGAAAGTTGTTAAATTAGAAACAAAAAATTGTTTCTTGCTATTTAAAAACTGTTTTATATGCTTCCTAAAAACTAATATTAATGCAGTATCATAATTATGCAATGCAAAAAACTATCTAACGTAATGTAGCTATTTAAAATGTGCTATTTTGCTATATATTATGTTCTATTTGTAATTTCACATAATCAAATCTTAAATTTAAAAGCACAATTTTAAAAACGAGTTTGATTTTTATGATGCGTGGGTCTAACATTTTCCGTGTCATTTTTGTTCTCCGTTTTGTGACTGACATTAAGAGAAACATATTGAGTGACACTGTTCTTATCACTATCAGATACACTGTCAGCATCGTAGGTTTCCGCACTTGTATTGTTGGAGTCGGGAGACTCGAAGTCAGTCTGGAGTTGCTGCCGAGGAGTGCGCTGCAAAGTGACACTGTGGTAGCTTGGTTGATGACGCTTGGTGCACCATACTCGAGGATCGTGTTGACAAGGACACGAGCCACTCTCTGCCGGACTGTTGTGCCAATATTGAGGGACAGGAGGGCTTGGAGTACGTAAGTTGACGTCTCTCTCATTGCTCACATATTGGGGAACCTTTGGCTCATATTGTTGCGGGAAATAAACTTGACGCTTCGCACGGAACAATTTATTCAGAGCATTTTTATTTATATTTTTGTAAAGACGTTTTTTGTTATAATTACTTTCTTCAATGATGTTTTCATCTCTCGTGTCCATTTGTCCACTAGGTACAGTTGATAGTTCCCAGCTATTAGATACAGTTGATATTTCCCAGCTATCAGTGTCGTCGACACTCGTAGTCTCCGTCTCTTGAGTTGCAGTAGACTGTGTGCCAATGTCGTCTCCTTGGTAAAAATTACTGCCACATTCATATAGACGATTCAGTTTGGCCAAATCGATCTTACTGAATTTTTCTCTTTGACCCATTTTGACATTTTTGTAAAGAGGGATAATGGTAGGAAGTGACTGGTTACGAGAGAACGTTGTTTCGCGATAGTGCATCACGCTGCCGAAATCATACGGCAAACCTTCAAACTGAGACTCCTCTGGCCGTCTCGCAACAAAATTGTTCTCCAAACCTGCAAACAGTGCAGAGCATTTTCTCTCATTGATTTGAGCTTGTGACATACTTGAGTAACATTGACTATGGGGAAAATGCCATTTATTATATATATATATATATATATATATATATATATATATATATATATATATATATATATATATATATATATATTCAATTTTAACAATAATATCAATATTACTAATAATTTAATTGGCTTCAATTTAATTGCATTCTAAAAAATAATAATAAAAAATAAAGAAATTGGTCATGAAAAGAGCCAAAAATGACGTATTTCCTATGCTGGGCAATATGTTTTATAAATATATCTGCTCAAGCAAGACCAGTTCCATGCATCACTTTATATATCGCGTGTGTGACGTGTAGCTTTTGTAACCAGCAAAGCTATTTTGCTGTACAAATGTTAAAGAAGTAGGAATTCCTTGTAAATTGAATTACAAAAGATCAACGCTTGTTGGAACACCTTATACAGTCATTTTACTTAAAAATGAATTTCTCTTGGCTTGTGGCCATTCAATGCAATCAGATAGAGATTTCAGTTGACGCAAAACTCTATCTACATGTGATTTTCATATGCCAATACAAATTCATTTTTTAGTGTAAATTGAACGTACTTTTAAGTGCTTGACTCAATTGAATATGTATTATTTCTGAAACGAAATCCTAAAATTTTTGAAGAGTGCATTTTCCCCCCTTTTCCCCATTTATAATATTATAATCTGATTAATTTTTTTAATATTGATATATAAAGGAACCCTTGCACAAATAAATAGACAACTTGCATCCCGTTTTTTTATTGTCTTAAAAAATTATTTGGGAAAAATAAATAATATTGGGTATATAAAACTTATTGAAAACTGCTCCTTCATACTTAAAATAATTTTTGAAATTCAAATTTTATTTAAAGTAAAGACGGTTGCCATTACGCCGAAAGACGGTTCGTGTTTCTTTAGTTTTTTTAATTGTTGAAATCGTTCGAACGAGTTCGCAGCAACTGGACAATTTTTTTTAACGGCCGAATTTTTTAAACAAACTGTTGGAGAAAATACAGATTTTTCAAAAAATTCAGCCGTTGAAAAACAATTTTCAGTTGCTACGAACTCGTTCGTACGATTTCAACAATTAACAAAACAAAAGAAACGCGAACCGTCTTTCGGCGTAATGGCCACCGTCTTTACTTCAAATAAAATTTGAATTTCAAAAATTATTTTAAGTATGAAGGAGCATTTTTCAATAAGTTTAATATACACCAATATTATTTATTTTTCAAAAAAAAAAAAAAAAAATGGCATGCAAGTTATTGCATGCAGAAGATATTTATGCTGTTCCAATTTAGTAACAGTTATGCAGTTTATGCTATATTGACATATATGTGTAGCATAAATTAATTTTATAATGTCTTCTTTCCGTATATATATAACACTCAAATTTAATTGGCTCACTATCCATGTACCCATAGTTTATCTATAGTGTTCTCATATTGTACCCAACCTATAGTATAGTGTACCCAACCTATAGTGTACCCATAGTGCACAAAAGTGGTCACCTTTGATAATATTTTGCCACTGAATAGCGATGTAGTTGTCTCGATCATATCGCGTGTGCTCGTGCCAGAAGCCCAAGGCGTGCAGGAACTCGTGCTGGATGGTACCCCACTTGAGGCAGCCTGGTAGACTGAGGTACATCTCCACGCGACCAGCATTGAAACCCACCGCAGCTGCACAACTACACAAATATCACACATCATAGAGTAATCAGTCACACCCACCACAGCTACACATCTACGATCTACACAATATCACACATCATATAGAGTAATCAGTCACACCCACCACAGCTACACATCTACGATCTACACAATATCACACATCATAGAGTAATCAGTCACACCCACCACAGCTACACATCTACGATCTACACAATATCACACATCATAGAGTAATAAGTCACACCCACCACAGCTACACATCTACGATCTACACAAATACCACACATCATAGAGTAATCAGTCACACCCACCACAGCTACACATCTACAAAAATATCACACATCATAGAGAGTAGTCACAATTATGGTGCAGTATGTTAATAGTAAAAGTTGAAAAATATTTCATGTCTCGAAATATTGAACTTTACATTTTCGGAAATAATAATAAAAAAAAATAATAATAATAAAAGTGTTTTATAGACGCGTTAAAGAGTAATTTATTGTTATCATTAACTTTTTATGAAGGTGGAATCAGCTACTTCGGGATTTGAATAAACATTTGCAAAGAAAGAAAACTATATAATTTTGCAGTATACAGTATATTTTTTAGGATGAAGTATCTTCAAAAATCTACAAAATTTGGTCTCCAATTAATAGTTTTTTTTTAATTTTTAGTCCCATATGTTAATTTCAATCATTATTTTCTATCTTATCTAATGGTCATGGGTTCTGAAAAATTTATCATAGGTATCTGTTACAATTAACTTTAAAACGGCATTATAACTTTTGGAAGTTTTCTTTTTAGATTTTGAGAAGCCATCTAAATAAATACAATTAACCCTAAATCATTATTTTTGTAACTGATATTATTTTGTCTTGAACATAAATGAACATGAAAGCGCTCACTCAGTCTGGCAAATAAACAGTGAAAGTTATGGAAGGGTTAGCTTTCGTGTAACACCGTGAAGCAGTACCAAGCAAACTAATGTTCACAAGGATAATTCGGCTCGACCGACAACACGAAAGCTAGACAAACAATGAAATACATCCGAGGACACACATACCCAACTTGCTTCCTAACATAAACGTAGTCTTTCTCATCAGTTCTTGCTTCAAATCGGACACAAGTTTCCCTTTGTAAGGATGCGATTGCCATCTGGATCCACATTTTCTCCAGGGGGTGGAACTCATCACTCAGCTCGTAGGTCAATGTTTTGTTGGGCCACAGGTACTTGTGGTCAGAAACTACATTCCTCTCCTGCAAATGCAATATATCTACTTAGATTTCAGTCGGAAGTTTGCAGTAATTGCACAACAAACATAGATACGAAGTAATTATGCTATAGCTCAATGCAGAAACATTTGTGCATAACAATAACATTTCTTTATTGACCCAGGCAGTTTATAGTAACATGTGGTGTTACAACAAGCCTTGGTCTTGGCAAATATATATATATATATATATTTACAATAAATTATAATTAAATATTATTTATAATATATATAAAATTACATTCACAAAATGTCAAGAAGCATCAAAAAAAAAAATATATACAGGATGTATCAAGTGTAATGAATATTAAAGGGACACAAATATATAGAAACTATTTGAACAACATCTTAAGCAAATAATTGCAGTAGTCAATATAAAATTGTAGATTTGTATGTGTAGTATGCATAAGCACATCTTTATCATCAATTCTTGAATTGGGATCATAAAATTCAGCTAAAGTGGAAATATTCCTTAAATATTAATATTTTTGTCAGGAGGTTCCGCAATAAAGTATTATTGTTAAGGTTTCTAATTAATGACGGTAAACTATCATATACTTTTTGATGTGATATAATACGGGCTCCTTTCAAATAATTTAGATTTGTGTTTTGGGACTGAAATTTTACTTTGATGTCGAGTATTGTAGTTATGTATATTAAGTGATGATGTATATTATGTATAAGTGATGATGTATATTAAGTGTGATGGAAGCATGCTCCTTACATAATTTTGTCCATATTTTAATACTATATACCATATTTTATCTCTTATAACAAAAAAAAAGTACTTATTTTCTAAGCAGCAGTGACATTCTTGCAACGTTAAATGTTCATATAATAATAGTAATATAATAATTATATAGTCAATAATATAACGACATATTGTAATGCATTTATACGGCGATCATATATGATCTATTAGATTTGTTTGATTTTCTTACTTAAACCTAAATAGTTACATTTCATTAAAATCCATAGCAATGATCGCTTTTCATTACCTATAACATTACGAAAACTAGAAAAGTGCAAAAACCTTTCATTTCTTTACAAATAAAATTTCACTTAAAAACTTTGAAAGCATTTTTTACTGTATTTATTATGGTTGTAAAATATATTTCGAACGCAGATTTTTATTAAAACATAAAAAACTAATCACTATAGTCCAATTATAATTAGACCAAGTATAATTAATCTTGAGTGATCATTTTAGTTTGATATGTTGTTGGTATTTTGCAGTATAGTGAAATGTTATACCACAATGTCTTTCCCCATTATCTATAAACAATGAAGAAGGTTCAAAGAAAATTAATTCAATTTAATGTCAATTACCTGTATAATAATAATGTAAATGATTAGAGAGAGAGAGAGAGAGAGAGAGAGAGAGAGAGACAGAGAGAGAAGATGTTATTGAGTGCATATGTGGTGCGCATGTTAATTTGAAAGTCTGCTAATTATTTTCAGTTATAAGTATAAATTATGATTCTCTTTTATTATTATTATTATTAATTGTAAATGCAGCAGGCTAAAACAGCGCTAGTTAATGTTACAATATGAACTGTCTGGCTCAATAACATTTTGTCTGGTTTGTTATTTAATTTGTCGTGGGTGCAGACACGGACACATATGGAACTGAGCCGTTCACTGTACCGTGTACCGTCATTCAACGATCACCAGCTAAGTGCAGGTATCGACACAATAGCCAAAGTGGACAAATATATACAAGTACTCATGCTGTGCTGTACAATTCAAAATATAATGAAATTATCCATTTTATGGAGTTATTATAATAACTGTATTTTTTGCCTCTTTTTTTTTTTTTTTTTTTTTTTTTTTTTTTTTTTACCTTGGTTATAGCTTGATGCTCCGTTAAAATAATATCACCTTCAAAAAAGCTTGCAATCTCTTCTGGGTAATTTTGAATCTGTGTAACAGGAAGTGCCCCTAGGAGCTGGGGACACAAAAATACCCATGAAATGAAACTAAGACATTTGTATGGCCTGAACATGATGCAACGACTAAATTAAAAATATTCAAACTCAGCCTTTTATACATAATTTGAGTCTGCATGAAACGATAGGAGAGGAGTGGTGCCGAGATAATAAGCGGATTTATCCTGACAACTTCCATTTCAAGTTGACCAGCACGCATCGTACTTGATTGAAATGTGTCACACCCATCAAGGTAATTGCAGAAGCCAACATTATACTGCACATATACTACATAATAATATTTATGATATGCATATATAATAATATACTTTTGTTAGCTTGCAACTACACGACGGCAAAGAATTAAAAATTACCAAAGTTTTATGGAAGTGTAACAAAAGATGAAAATAAAAGGAAAACCTGAAATTTTAGGTGATTTAATTATAATCATAATGGTAATTTGCTCGTCAATAATTATATATGCACTTGCCATATATTCAATACGTCCATAATTATACAATATATGCACTTGCCATAGCCAACCAGATGAAACAGATACGTTAAAAAAAATGTAATAGTTTTAAGTACATTATTACATAATTTACATTATGTTTCTAAGTTTCACTAGAGAAAAATTAAGCTCTTGACACAAAAAAATATAAGTAAGCAAAATATATAACTTGTAAAATTCTATATTTTCAAGTGTAAAAAAAAAGAAAAAGAAAGAAAAAGAAAGAAAAAAAGAAAAAAGAAAAAAAAAGAAAAAGAAAAGAAAAGAAAAGTGAAAACATTTGTAGTTACATAAATTATTACGCACAAACTTTGTGCTAAACCTTTACATTCTGTTGTTCGTAAACCCTGTTTTCTTGCACCAAAAAATGCGCATTCCATTTGAATAACCATAGGCGATCGTCATTTTTGGTGCAGAGAACAGGGTTTACGAACAGCATTATTACGAACAAGTTTTATTAAAGTAATTAAAGTTATTTATTAAATTTATCTTTACTTTTATTTGAATATTTGAAATATTATAGAAACCATTGAATATTCTTTTAAGAATTGTTCAATGTAAAATTGATAAATAAATAGATTATTATAGAAATATATTCAATATAAAATTTGGCATGTGCTATTGTAGACCCCCATGTATTATGTAAACCATTATAGACTTGAAGTAAACGTTATGCAAAAGTATGTAGCTTTATAATTACTTTTACTATCTTAACAATTAAAGTCAAGATTTCTTTTTTCCGTTTGATTGCAGAGCAGATACAGCACGTGTGTGGAAGAGAAAGAGAGAGAGAGAGAGAGAGAGAGAGAGAGAGAGAGAGAGAGAGAGAGAGAGAGAGAGAGAGATTATCTGGGCAGCCGCGGTTCAGTCACCTATAGCTCTGTAATCATCGTCCAAATATAATATAATTTAGCCCATTACTAAGTAGAAGCAATTATGATCAATCTGATATGAACTTATGTATATGATATGTTATTATGTAACTATATAATATCAAAAGAAAATAGTTCTATAATTCGTAGGTTTTGTCAAGACTATATCTTTCATAATATGCTCTTACACGCGTATATATCATCTATATCATATTTTAAGTGTCTTTGAGTTTGTTTATCATTTTAATAAAAAGCAAATATCTATAAAATTTGTATTGAACTTCGTGCTAGATAGATAATCAAAATCCAGGTTTCAAATTTAATATTTATACCTTAACCCAATTGAGTATTTTACGATATTACGATCATATTCTAAAATTGTTATAATTCTGAAATATACACACTTACTCGTACATTTACTTTATATAATGATAGAGGTCTACGTGACATTAATATATAATCGCTATCATAGATATACGTGCATCAAACTGAACAAGCGATTCGTGTTGTAGGACAAGGATGGGTGCTCAGCAAATCAATAAACAAATATCGCATTCATTTTTTTTTTAATAAAAGGGATGCAGCGTTAGAGCATTATATTTGTCATATTATTATGTCACTAAAAACAGCGCAGTGCATATAATCTTTTGTTTGCTTTGTTGTTGCAATATGCAGCGAGAGAGAGAGAGAGAGAGAGAGAGAGAGAGAGAGAGAGATTCCATTAATCGTCAGACATATTGTCAAGTATTTTATTGGCATTGAATAACACGTAATAATAAACGTTGAAAATAAATAAATCCTACAGTACACATGCACTGCTAATATTTTACCATTCAAATCAAGCGCATATATGTTTTTATCATAACAAAATAACAATAATAATAAGTGTGCAGTAATTGTTAGTGTTTAAAAAAGTGGCAAAGTTGCTCTCTATGGTTACCGCTTGCTATGATAGTCACTTGACTTAGATCTTGGCATATGTATGCACATTGGACAGTTGTGACTTCCGTTAGTAAATGACAAGTGAAGGACGATCAATTCAAGGTGAAATCATATATTACATATTTTCAGCAACAAAAATCCCCACTTTTTGTGTCTAAATATAAAGAGAGATATTGGAGACACAACTCTAATTGAAAATAACAATTCAATATAATTATGCAACTCTATAGAGAAGAAGCCACGTGATATTATTGTGTGTAGTTTAACTAAATCACGTTATGAGCAACAGTTTTATTGACAACAATTAAAAACATTTAGTTATCGTCACGATAGGGGCAACTTTCCCCACATGCTAAGTTATACCACACGAGACGTCATTTTTCCATTTTCAAAACACAATAATTAGAAATTCATACACATATCTATCCGACTCACTGCGTATATATATGAGTAATTGATATTTGCACCTGTCCAAGAAGATCCAAATGAGGATTTTGGCTGGACGAATAATGTCATCAATAAGATGTAAAGTACAAATTTAAATTAATAAAAAAAAAATAAAAAAAATCCTCCTTTAGAATATGAAACAAAATTAAATTAGGACCATATTGATCCATTGAATTTTCAATAATTAATTTTCATTCACGAACTATATATCATCTTATCTACTAATAAAAAAAAAATAAAAAAAGCTGTGATTGCGTCACAAAAAATAAGAAAATGTGCCACAAGGAGAAAAAGAAATAAAAAGTAGAAAAAAGAATAATAAAGAATTAACTCGCAATGCTCTATTTTCTTAGCTTATATATAATTACTACAAATATTTAAATATATTATTTTCATACTTTATTGCTAATATTGGTCTTGTTTATATAGCAAAATGGCAAAGAGCATGGCTAGGGTGCCCGCGGCAGGCCCGCGGTCTAATGTCGTGCCTCTCTCCCGCAAGATCTAGGCTACAGATTATAGTTTGTTTCCTTGGAGCACGAGCTGCTACCGCAACTATATAGCGGACACTTCCGGTCTTGGCGTGCAGGCCAAGGCTGTTCCCTCCCTCCCTCCAGCACCCCACGTCACTTACAAACTCGATCACGACTAATTCAAGGCTTGTTATATAACAACAATGCATGTGTCACTTTACCACTGATCGCTACAGACCATTTAGTTACAATGAACGAATTAGTAATAAAGTATATCGATTTTGTCATCATTATTATATGTAATTGCGTGTATCATACATGGAAATTGATAGTACCGAACACTTTACATCAATTAAACCAAAGGAATCTCAAGTTATTTTTCTTTCTTTCTTTCTTTCTTTCTTTCTTTCTTTCTTTCTTTCTTTCTTTCTTTCTTTCTTTCTTTCTTTCTTTCTTTCTTTCTTTCTTTCTTTCTTTCTTTCTTTCTTTCTTTCTTTCTTTCTTTCTTTCTTTCTTTCTTTCTTTCTTTCTTTCTTTCTTTCTTTCTTTCTTTCTGTCTTTCACACCCTAGCAACGAGGAAGACTAAAAAATGTGGGTTAATTTTATTGCATATATATACATTTTAAAAGAAGATTAAATGTTCTGAAAAAATACAAATGCGGATTTCTAATTTTTGAGGGCATCATAAGTATTACATTAATGCTAAGTATTACACTATTAGCATTATTATTATATAGGTACACTATTATAATATATGCACTTTTTTAAAATTAAAAAATAATCAACCTGCTATACATATACTGAGAGGGTTTTAATTATTATGATTTTTAAAGTCGAGAAAAAAGCTAAAATAAAAATGTTTTGCTGTGTACGTGCACTTAGAAAACACACGTATCTGTAAGTGAACAATGTCCTAGACCCTATAGGGTACGTGAGTTTAAGTTTTGCTCTGTAAGTGAACAATGTCCTAGACCCTATAGGGTACGTGAGTTTAAGTTTTGCTCTGTAAGTGAACAATGTCCTAGACTCTATAGGGTACGTGAGTTTAAGTTTTCACATTTCAACCTACTGAATGTTTTTGTTCTAATTAAATCCAGCAATAAATTTCTTAATATAAAATTGTTACTATGAAATGTACCTCACTTGTAAATGATTTATCTGATGTAAAAATTGAGCCTTATAATTGTTTTGAGACAAAGAATGACAGTTTGTAATTTAGCGCCTATACACGCCAATATGCATGGATCTTGGAGCATATATAGGTTGGAAGAAAACTCAGCTTTTGTGTAACTCCCAAGGTTCATGTTTTTTCGTGGTTTTTACAAAGCAGTAAAAACATGTCAAAGGAATTTCAACCATGAGTCAAACCTAGATCTTTGGCTTGCTGGACCATCGAGAGTCAAGCAGCGAGTCTCGCTACGCTTTTCAGTTTTATTGCATTTAACTTGCAGTGGATATTGTTAATCAGTAATTAATACTGCTTAAATGCTTTTTGAAACACATAATATACTGCTTAAAACTACCATAGAAACCAAACCAATATTATGTATTATATTAATATGTAAAATAATTGCTTTCTGGAGATATACTGTATTATTGTGATTTTTCTTTTTGATAATCCTGTGTAGATGCAATGAAGAAATACTCTGACTATTGCATAATAGTCTTTAAATAAAAGTCAGAGAACCATGTTGTTGTTGTTGTAACACACACACATGTAAGTGCGGGTTTGGACCTTTTTGACCTCTAATAAAAACCATTAATTATTATATTATTAAATAACAAACATTAAATAATAATAGTAATAAAACTGTCCAATCATATCTGAGGAAAAAATATCCAATTTAATTATCACTCCAAGTCCCTCCCACCCTCCATCCCCAATTCACAGAAAAATTATGGTACACATGCAAAAAATGAAACATTCACTTTAAGAGTTTTAATCATTAATATTTAATCATTATAAAATTACTTTTTTTATTATTATTTTTTATTATTATTTTTTTTTTTTAATACATAAATTTTATGTTGTTATTCACCTTTTTTAATTTGGTATAAATGATATAATCACAATTTCAATGTAAAAAACTATATATATATATATTGCACAGCAATAATAAAAATAATACAACTTGTCCAATAGTTGAATATGAGAATATGCAGGCCAAACTGCTTGGTTGACGTCCAGCAGAGCTGAGAAAGTGATTGCAGTGGTCACACCTTGGTACTCTTGGAGCACACACTAACCTGAGCAACACACAAGTTATCTGCTTAAAGATACACTCAACCATTCTTCTCCAAATCATTTCCATAGTAATCAGTCGTTTATTTGACTTCTATAGCCCGCGGGATAAGCAAGCCCTGCGAGGTAACGAGACAACGCCCCTATACTGTGAGAGTAAAAAATATGTGGCCCTTGCTCTACCTGCAAAGCTTATCTGAAGAGTTGCACAGACTTTTTACTTACACAGTAGGGGGGAAGTAGTGCGTCACATTTCTCTCTCGTTACCTCTATTTCTATCTCGCGGGCTAGAAAAGTCAAATAAACAACTAATTTGTATTGAAATGATTTGAAGAAGAATAAAAAATATTTATTTTTAGGGTTAAGTGTGTCTTTAAGCAATCCAACAGATCAAGCAAAATGTCAAGAACAGCAAGCATGCCTTTCACATGGAATGCAATCTCAAGTGTTTCACATCTTATAATCTAACTCCAAGTTTCAACTGCAAAGAAAAATTACTTTTTGCAGTTTTTTTTTTTTTTTAATGTTTAGTTTATTTTTTATACAAAGGAGGATAGTGGATAGTACTACCACCACAACCAAATTAAAAAATCTTTCTAGCTCACATTTAAGGAAAGATCATTGTGGTTAAGAATACTAATGAAAATATTCTAGGAACACATAAATAGAAAAAGATGATTGGGAGAAACAGAGATAAAATGCATTTGATGCTTGGGTTATAAAAGATAAAGGCCAGCTAAAAGCTTATCTTCTTTCCCAACCATCTTTTTGTATTTATGTGTTCCTATATAATATGTTTGCCTGTGATACATTTGTAGCTCATCTCATTAATTGAAACCCCATCAATAGCCTAATGTATCACAATATTGGATTGAAAGACATGACTTTGCATATCAAAACATAGTTTTGCTTGACTTGTACATGGACAGTCCACTTACTGCCACACTGTCCTCACTGGTGTCCTCACAGCTCATGTCCAGGACACCAGTGAGGACAGTCCACTTACTGCCACACTGTCCTCACTGGTGTCCTCACAGCTCATGTCCAGGACACCAGTGAGGACAGTCCACTTACTGCCACACTGTCCTCACTGGTGTCCTCACAGCTCATGTCCAGGACACCAGTGAGGACAGTCCACTTACTGCCCCACTGTCCTCACTGGTGTCCTCACAGCTCATGTCCAGGACACCCAGTCTCTGCCTGGGACCTCCTAAATTGAAAGCATGGCTCATGGATTTCTTAGCCTTGATGGCAAGGTTTCTGAAAACACAGTAACAGTAAGAGGTGAACAACACAGGGGCAAATACATATTTAAAATTAATTACTCCAAAATATTAATAAGTAAAAGATATTATATGTTTTCTCAAAGACTTTATAAGCACCCTGTATAATCTGGACAAAGACAGAATTTTATTTTAAATACATATGCACCTAAATGGGAAAGCAAACTACATGAAAACCAATTGCAAGCAGCAGCAACAAGCAAGCAAGGATCTAGCTAAGCAACAGAGAGTAGCAGTATTAATTACTATACATACTATATCATACCTATTGTGGTGGGAGAGAGAGAGAGAGAGAGAGAGAGAGAGAGAGAGAGAGAGAGAGAGAGCTATAGGATACTATTACAATAATAATAATAATAAATAGAAGAAAAATTAACTCAGTTTGTTTAGGATGAGTGGCTTATTATATACTGCTGGTAGAGTTGGTTTTATTACTTTTCAATGCAACGTGCTCTAATCTCTACCAACTATTTTCTAAATATTTTGTTAAACTTATCAATATTTGGTTTATGTTATGGTTACTTCAGTTGGCAGATGTTAAACTTATCAATATTTGGTTTATATTATATGGTTACTTCAGTTGGGAGAAAGTCTTACTTGGCTGCCTTGGTGATGGAGACTGGAGATATGTCACAGGAAGTGAGCCCCACAGCACAAGGAGCTTTACACAGCAACAAATGCTCCTGTCAAACATGCACAACCACTTACTAAGCACATGCACAAGCACATTCAGCCCACATCATACCACACTACTTTTCAGGTGCAATCAGTGACATGACATGGCTTTATTTAAAATATGATATAATCCATTAAACATAATATAATATATCGTCTCTATCGCGTCCAAATGTTTCAAAAGAAATTATCACGAGCGCGTAAAACGTTCCAACTAACACAGTAAACCCTCCAGTAAACGCGATAGAGACGATATATGTTACTTAAAATGAACATTTTCCCACAATGCTATAAGGGACTGGGCTTTACTTCCCTGATTGCATGGTTATAGCTTGCACCCTAAGCACAAAGCAAAGCAGTAAAAATGTCATAAAATGAAAGAAATAGAAGCCCAGAGCATTATTTGCGAAATAATTTCTGCAATTATAGTTGTTTTTACCGTAGTGTAATCAAACTGCAAGACATAAGCATGACACCAACATGCTCTCAAGTTATTAGGCAATTGAAGGGGGAAAGTGTAGAGCCAACTTACTGGGTTAACCTTGCAATTGAGATTGGCTTTTTGTTGGCACAGTATTTTTAGCAGCTGAGTCTTATTGATGGTGTCACTGGCCAGTGCAAATACGTAGTAACTTTCAGCCAGGTTGGAGCGGAAAGCAACTGCAAAGGCTTCAGGACCACCTGAAACAGTCAACACTTACTTCAAGTAACACAAGTTTGTTTCACAAATCGCGTGCATTTAAAAATAAGGGGAGGGGGCACTAAAAAAATAAATGTTTTAAATATGCAGAAACAAGCAATTCAGCAATCATTTTTCATGTCCTTTACGGTAAAAATAATAATAATTCCTGGCACAAAATTATGGTTTATTATTACTAGGCTTATAGTTAAAACATAATTTATGTAAAACACATTTCTCTCTACATAATTCTATTCAGGATCAAGTTTTCTGCTTCAGCATCTAGCTCTGACGCTGGGATATTGTAAGACCACGTTTGTATTTTGTATAATTTAAGTATACCTATACATTTAATAATATTTTAAATTAGTGTATTAGTTGTGTATTTTTAACTAGAAAAGACTTTAATTTGTTGTGAAACTGCATATATGTATTTTAATAATGTATTTTTAATTAGAAAAGACTTTAATTTGCTGTGAAACTGCATGTATTTTAATAATGTATTTTTAACTCCACTTGTCAAACTGTTTAAGAACTCTTATTTCAGCTACAGTTGTTAAAATATTTTAGTGCTCTTATTGCAAACATGGAGATATTAAGGAAACAATACCATTTGTGGATAGCCCATTGAAAGACAAGGATAGGAGAAACCATAGTTAAGAGTTCCATAGCTCGTGAAACTCTTGCGAGATAAAAACCCAACACACTTAACATAAACTAAAACACACTCCAAGCTCTCTGTGCTAGAGCAAGCTATTGGACTCTCTGCACTAAAGCCATCACTGGTTTCTCCTTTTAAATTTATCATCAATGTTATAAATAGTGTTTGAAGCCATAAAGAACAATTGACAAGAGGATTTATATTGTGTTGTAATATTTAGACATAAGGCGTGACTATTACATTGCGTGTCTCTGATGTCTACAAATCTCCACACTTTAGCAAGAGGAATCAGAGAGATGTGTTTGTAAGGTTTGCTACTCATGTCTTGCTCGCCTGTACAGTCCACATTACGACCAAGCTTCGCTCGACTTCGTACCCTGGCAACCTAAAACACATTGCAACATCACATAGCCAAATTAATAACATAATAAAAATTATAATTTTATAATATATATTTATAAATAATTCATTTTTATTTATGAATGTGTTCAATTCTTAAGAACAGTTCCAAATTTATTCAATACCATATATCCACAGTGTCCACTAGCAATGCTAATAATGCTTTCAGTACAAAGCTCTCTCAGAGACCATTCTACTCTCTACAATAGCTTGACAATTAAGATGCATCAATATTTACGTAATAGAAACAAATGTTTTGAACACATAATTGAATCATGTCATTTGAACTTTCTTTATACTTTTTATTTTATTATTATTATGATTTTACTTTCATGTATGTTTGTAATGATGGATGACGTCTTCTGCACTGTCAAGCCTTGGAACGTAACAAAATCTTCATTGTTAAAAAAAATGTTTAGATTTCTTCCAATATCATTTATATGCACATTAATGGCTATGTGTATTTTGCCATCTTATAGATGTCAAATGATTTTTACTATCTGCTAACTATTTACTAACTGCTTTTTATTATAATGATGTTTGTAAACCCCGTTTCCTTGCTCCAAAAAATGCTCAATTCCATTTAAAAATCATTAGGTGATCGTCATTTTTTTGTGGTTTGGGGCACGAAAAACAGGGGTTACAAATATCAATACTATTTTTTTCTTAAGTTATTCTTTAAATTTAAAATAATAATAATAATAAAAAACTTGAATGCTTGAAACAAGAATGGTGCTTGTGAGTGAAATTGTCCCAACAAACTGAATATAATCCTTACCTCTAGAACATCAGTAAAAAGGTAGAAAATGAGCAAGTCTCCACGGCCACTCAACTTATTGGTCAACTCGGTGGCCTCAAAGTGTTTCACAAGTTGACGGTTGGCAGACACCAGCTCGGGCTGTCAATCACATTTAATGCATGGTCATAATTTGATTTGTTGGCCTTCAAAGTTGGATAAAGGTAACAATCATTTAAAAATATACAAATGATACCAAATGTAATTTGTAATATTTGTGTAAGCTGTGCCATCTAGATTTTCACCAAGCTACGGACCTTATCGTGGTAAGGTGCTTGTTGCTTTCTCCTATCCTTTTCTTTGATTATCAAATGATACCAAATGGATAGAAAAAATATCCAACTTTAATATTTTGAGGAGTTTAGGAGATATGACATGGCTTTTATTTGTAGAAAAATGTTAATTTCTTTAGAAAGCCTTAAATTCCATTATCAACATGTTCCATGTATTTAAAGGCAATGAACGTTGTCAACTAAGCACCTGCAAATATTTGTGCCATTTATTTGTATATCAAGTGTATAATACTAATTGATTTAATTTTGAGCCTGGCAAAGTTGTTATTTCCTCATAACAATTAGAGCCATTTTTAAGTAATTGTTAACTTTGTCCATCTATCCCTATAGAAAGTATTAGAAAGTACTATATAGGTTTTCTCACCAAAACTATGTCACTCAAATAACACGGCAATGGCAATGATTGTTAATCAATCTTAAGGTGCATTCACATATTCTTAAATTTGTTACAACTTTGTGCAGCAAATTGTGAAATAGCATTGTTTTAAATGGGAAACATTATTTTGCTGCGCAAAGTTACAACAAATTTAAGAATATGCGAATGCACCTTTATGGAGTATTTTGTAGGGTCCTATAGTTTTAAAGCAAAGTGTAGCTATGTACAAAAGTAAATTGATGTAATAAGAAAACTGTCATGTTATTGGACTGATATAACATGATACTCTGCAAGGATAGGAGAGTGCACTTCATCACAAGTAAATTGAAGTAATAAGAAAACTGTCATGTTATTGGACTGATATAACATGATACTCTGCAAGGAGGAGAGTGCACTTCATCACAAGTAAATTGAAGTAATAACAAAACTGTCATGTTATTGGACTGATATAACATGATACTCTGCAAGGAGGAGAGTGCACTTCATCACAAGTAAATTGAAGTAATAAGAAAACTGTCATGTTATATTGGATGTTAGCTGATATAACATGATACTCTGCAAGGAGGAGAGTGCACTTCATCAGAAGTAAATTGAAGTAATAAGAAAACTGTCATGTTATTGGACTGATATAACATGATACTCTGCAAGGAGGAGAGTGCACTTCATCACAAGTAAATTGAAGTAATAACAAAACTGTCATGTTATTGGACTGATATAACATGATACTCTGCAAGGAGGAGAGTGCACTTCATCACAAGTAAATTGAAGTAATAAGAAAACTGTCATGTTATATTGGATGTTAGCTGATATAACATGATACTCTGCAAGGAGGAGAGTGCACTTCATCACAAGTAAATTGAAGTAATAACAAAACTGTCATGTTATATTGGATATCAGCTGATATAACATGACTATCTGCAAGGAGGAGAGTGCACTTCATCACAAGTAAATTGAAGTAATAACAAAACTGTCATGTTATTGGACTGATATAACATGATACTCTGCAAGGAGGAGAGTGCACTTCATCACAAGTAAATTGAAGTAATAACAAAACTGTCATGTTATTGGACTGATATAACATGATACTCTGCAAGGAGGAGAGTGCACTTCATCAGAAGGGCGTTGACATTTTTAAATAATTTTGAATTTGCACAAACTTACGGGGCAGGAGTTAATATTGTTGAAAATGTCAAATATCTTGTAGAGTTTGTCAGTTCTCCTCTTGTCCTCGTTGACTTGCATCATGACTGACTCAATGCCACTCCATGCTTTGGACACCAACGAGTGTTCACTCGAGCCCACATGCAAAGTCTTCAACAAACCTAAAAACCATTGCAAGTTGTAACATCTACCACTTAGCATCATGTTCCACTTTCTATTGAATATGGCAGAAATGTTTTTAATTGTTGCAACTTCGGAGTGAAAACCATTTTTCTATAAGAAATGCATTAAGAAAATTCAAATTTATTTTAAATAGTTCATTCATTGCAAGTGGTCCATTAGGCAGAAAATTTCCATTATCATTAACATATAACTTTTTTTTTTTTTTAAACTTAAGTTGGACAACTGTTGTTTAAACTTTCTAATATTATGTTTATGCTCTAACAATTATTTGAATAACATCATACATTGAATACAATCAAATCATATTTAAACTTCCCGTTTTACAAGGGGGGAGGGTAACTTAAAACTGTAAGGAGGCTGAAAAGAATGTAAGACACCAACTTTAATTAGCCAGCAGCTTGTTAAACTACAGTGGATGAAAATCAATTACATAACTACTGCAACATTTTTGCTTTCATTTTTTTTATTTCTTACCCAAGTTTTTATTGATTTATTTTCAATTTGTTGAACTCCATGTTACTAAGGCTAGCTTGCTCATGTTTGAGCACATATCCCAATTTACAAGCAGTGCAATACAAAATGAAAAATAATAACTTGGTTTGACTCAGACTTACTTTTCAGCAGCAGTAGCAAGGAGCCGAGGCGTTGGATTGGTCGTATCATCAGTTCTTCCAGTGTTTGTCGACCACACATTGGCAGCTCCTTGCATTGCTGCAGATACCTCTGCAACTTTGGATTGTTTTCTATGCAGTCCAGCAGTGTCTTACGTGAATCTTCAAAGAAGTTGACGTATGCAGGGTATGCAGCTCTGATGTCAGGGATCTTCAACAAACATGCCACTTGTCTTATTTATATCTTTTTTGTGTTGGACATGCGAGGAATGACACATGATACACAAACATGCACAATAAATAACATTTCTTTATTGACCCACGCAGTTCCACTGTGTATTTAAAATATAGAATACATGTGCACACTGAAGGGATTGAAAGACAAGAAATTCTGAAATAATAAAAATACAATCCACCAGAAAAATAAGACACATTTTAGTAAATAACAATCAGTATAAAATTGTAAATTTGCATGTGTAGTATGCATGAACACACTATTATCAAGTTTAGAACTGGGATAAAAAAAATACAGCTAGAGTGTAATATTCTTTACGTACAAATATCTTTTCCAAGAGGTTCTGGAATAAAGTGTCATTGCTAACATTTCTAATTAAAGATTAATAATTAAATTATCATAAATTTTGGCTGTTACATAATACGGGCTCCTTCCAAATAGTTTTGATTTGTATTTTGGAATTGACACTTTAGTTTGATGTTATTGTAATTATGTATATTAGTATATTACTGTTACTAACATAAGAACTAGCGTTTAAACATAGCACACACAAAGATAGCAAGTCATAGTTAAAGATTGTAATTATGTATATTAGTATATTACTGTTACTAACATAAGAACTAGCGTTTAAACATAGCACACACAAAGATAGCAAGTCATAGTTAAAGATTGTAATTATGTATATTAGTATATTACTGTTACTAACATAAGAACTAGCGTTTAAACATAGCACACACAAAGATAGCAAGTCATACATTGACTTACAAGCAAGTAAGTAAGTGACTCAAAATTAAAATTTAATAATCATATTACTAGCATAAAAAAAAATATTGCACCTATTATTGGTATTCTATGGAGAGCAAAAAATTATATGCCTCAAATTGTAAAAAAATCAAATTTATAATGCATTTGTACATTCACATTTAAATTACTTAGTGGGTATATGGGGTAATGCATACAAAAACGAATTAATCAGTATTAAAAGAGAATTGCAAGAGATGATTGATAGGTTGGAAGAAAGCACAGAACAAATGGATCTGAGAATAAATGTTGGGAAAACTAAAGTAATGGTATTTGGTGGAGAAAATGATGATGGAAATGAATTCACACTGAATGGAGAAAAGCTGGAAAGAGTGAAAGAGTTTGTATATTTGGGAAGATTATATCAAGAGAATGGAAGTATAGATGGGGAGATTGAGAGGAGAGTGGCGGCAGGTAGGAAAGTAGTTGGCAGCATGGCAGGATTGGCCAAGAGTGATGCTTTATCAAACAAAGCAAAACTTACAGTGTACAATTCTGTCTTACTCCCAACTATCTTATATGGTTCTGAATCACGGGTATGTCAGAGTAGGCATATGAGTTGGGTGAATGCTGTTGGTATGAGTTTTCTCACAAGTATGTGTGGTAAAACAAGATTAGATAGGGTAAGGAATACTTGGGTGTTGGAGAAATGTGGAGTAAAAGAAACTGTGACTGAGAAGTATGAGAACAGTGTATTACGGTGGTTTGGTCATGTTGAGAGAATGGGTGATGAAAGAATAGCAAAGCAGGTATTTCATAGTAGAGTGGATGGAAGGAGAGATAGAGGCAGGCCTAAAACATCATGGTCTGAGGTGGTTGGAAGATGTTTGAAAAATAAGAATGTACGCAGTATGAAATGCAAAAGGAAATGTATGAAACAAGGTATGAGACTGGAGGAAGCAAGTGAAGTATGTCAGGATAGGAAGTTGTGGAGGTCTATCACTGGGTCAGGATAAAACATCTGTGTTGTTGGCTTACCCCGAAAGGGATTTATAGCGTCATGATATGTATGTATGTAAAAGAATGCAAAATAAAGTCATAAAAATTATCTATAATATACAATAAGAAAAAATACATGTGAAATTTATAAAGAAACAAAAAAATTAAATATAAAAAGTGTGAATAATTTGGCCTTAATCACTCTTATGTATAAAATTGTAAACAACTTAATAAAAAATGATTTTGAGATTATGTTTAATCAGGAAATTCATAACTATAATACAAGACAAGCCAAAGATATACATATATTGACTTTCGAAGATCTACTAATATTGGTACAATGGCTGTATTAACAAAAGCTACTCATTTATTCAATGAACTACCTGAACAGATAAAAAATGAAAAGAGCTTTTTTATATTTAAGAAAAATTAAAAAATTATATATTTAACATGCAATGATATGCATGTATATGCAAGAATAATCTATAGGTGTATATGATGCAATTATTATTAATATTGTTTGATAATTATTATTATTTCTTTTTTTCTCTAGAGTTTGTTAACTCTATAGTATTCCAGTAATCTATGTGTTTTAAATAAATAAATAAAAAAAATAAATAAATAAAAATAAAAATAAAAAAATAACTAAATAAAAAATACAATAGTTAAATATTGTAATTTATAAAATTGTCCATGGCAAGAGTCTAAAGTATCGCAAAACTGTTACATACATACATATCATGACGCTATAAATCCCTTTCGGGGTAAGCCAACAACACAGATGTTTTATCCTGACCCAGTGATAGACCTCCACAACTTCCTATCCTGACATACTTCTATAATTGCTTCTTCTTCTCTTCTTCTTCTTTTTTTTTATTATTTTTATTATTTTTAATAAGTTTAAAAAAAGTTTAAAAAAAATATTTAGAAAATAGTTGGTAGAGATTAGAGCACGTTGAATTGAAAATTAATAAAACGCGAAAATTCTCTAATTTAAATAGTAAATTGGGACTAGGGATCAAATATTCTAGCTTTAGCTAGTTAAAAAGTAGACGTTAAAGGGATGGAGGTATAGTGTCAAAATAAAATACGATGTGCCTAGCATCTCACGTTCTCACACTACGTCAAAGACACAACATTATAAAACAGCATCAGACTTACTCTTTGCCTTAGACCGGTTTCGTCCTTTACCTAGGACTCATCAGTAAGGCTCGGCAGAGAGCTCTGTACAGCTAGAGATGGCTCACACCACATCTGCTAACTGACTGAGCTGAGGAAGCAAGTGGCAGTCGCGTTTATATACGCGATGCCCCCGCAGCTGCACGCGCTGATTGGTTAAAATCGCGCGCGCAAACTCGGCTTGCTGTTTAAAACCTCTCATCCTCACACTGTAATATAAAATCGTGTCTAAGAGGGGTGTAAGACAGGCAGCCAGCAAGCAATAGTGTCCTCCCTCACTTCCCAGAGTTCCCCAACTCTAGAAAGATCGCGAGAACACTACGCCTACCGACTGCACAGTATCGGTGATTCACGCTAGTTACATCGCTTTATGTTGACACTGGGGTAGGAAAAGCAAAAAGGAGATAGAGTAGGAGAGATAGAATAAATATTATGCGCTTTGGCATATATAGTTTAATTAATTTAGTACGTGCTCTTATTGACGTTGGCAAGTAAAAGGGCCGAATAAAATAAAAATGAAAGAATATTATTTACAAAAGCTTAAAATTAAAACAAAAAGATCGACTTGGCGATAATATGCGTATTAGGAAAAAACCATATTTGATCCCTAGTCCCAATTTACTATTTAAATTAGAGAATTTTCGCGTTTTATTAATTTTCAATTCAACGTGCTCTAATCTCTACCAACTATTTTCTAAATATTTTTTTTTTAAACTTTTTTTAAACTTATTAATACTAACCGCGATGGTTTTTTCCTAATACGCATATTATCGCCAAGTCGATCTTTTTGTTTTAATTTTAAGCTTTTGTAAATAATATTCTTTCATTTTTATTTTATTCGGCCCTTTTACTTGCCAACGTCAATAAGAGCACGTACTAAATTAATTAAACTATATATGCCAAAGCGCATAATATTTATTCTATCTCTCCTACTCTATCTCCTTTTTGCTTTTCCTACCCCAGTGTCAACATAAAGCGATGTAACTAGCGTGAATCACCGATACTGTGCAGTCGGTAGGCGTAGTGTTCTCGCGATCTTTCTAGAGTTGGGGAACTCTGGGAAGTGAGGGAGGACACTATTGCTTGCTGGCTGCCTGTCTTACACCCCTCTTAGACACGATTTTATATTACAGTGTGAGGATGAGAGGTTTTAAACAGCAAGCCGAGTTTGCGCGCGCGATTTTAACCAATCAGCGCGTGCAGCTGCGGGGGCATCGCGTATATAAACGCGACTGCCACTTGCTTCCTCAGCTCAGTCAGTTAGCAGATGTGGTGTGAGCCATCTCTAGCTGTACAGAGCTCTCTGCCGAGCCTTACTGATGAGTCCTAGGTAAAGGACGAAACCGGTCTAAGGCAAAGAGTAAGTCTGATGCTGTTTTATAATGTTGTGTCTTTGACGTAGTGTGAGAACGTGAGATGCTAGGCACATCGTATTTTATTTTGACACTATACCTCCATCCCTTTAACGTCTACTTTTTAACTAGCTAAAGCTAGAATATTTGATCCCTAGTCCCAATTTACTATTTAAATTAGAGAATTTTCGCGTTTTATTAATTTTCAATTCAACGTGCTCTAATCTCTACCAACTATTTTCTAAATATTTTTTTTAAACCTTTTTTAAACTTATTAATACTAACCGCGATGGTTTTTTCCTAATACGCATTTTTATTATTTTTATTATTTTTATTATTTTTATTATTTTTATTACCTATATTATTATTTTTTAAATTATTTCTTTCTTTTTTTCTTCCGTTCTCCAAAACATTATATTTAAGTTAACATTATAATAAAAATCAGCATAAAAAATAATAATTACAAATGCTATTGTGATAATTGTAAAAGAATTTTACAAAACATTTTTTAGTTCTACACATTTTGCAAGTATTCATTTTGCAAAAAGTGACAGAAATGAAAAAAAAAAAAAAAAAAAAAAAAAAATTCGTTTCTAATTATTGTTTGATTAATTTGCTTAATTTTTGTGTGTAAATATATACGTATATTGTTGCCTCTAATAAAGGAACGCTGTTTTGAGGCTGACTTTAAGTGATTTCTCTCACATCCGCTTGTGTTTCTACTTATACAATACTTTGACTTACAGATTTCAAAATGATTCTTCCAACATTTTTTTCAAGGGAGCCATCTTGATTGGCAGTTGTGAGATGTTGCAGAAGTTGGGTGTGAACCTTGTGGATGGGCTGCACGTTCTTGAATATCAGCTTGATGTGAGTGGGTGCAAGTAGGATATCCCTGGAGCTCTCAATCTCACACTTCATCTACAAAAGTGACACATACATACAACTGGTGAAATATCATGCAGCTTGATGTGAGTGGGTGCAAGTAGGATATCCCTGGAGCTCTCAATCTCACACTTCATCTACAAAAGTGACACATACATACAACTGGTGAAATATCATGCAGCTTGATGTGAGTGTGGGTGCAAGTAGGATATCCCTGGAGCTCTCAATCTCACACTTCATCTACAAAAGTGACACATACATACAACTGGTGAAATATCATGCAGCTTGATGTGAGTGTGGGTGCAAGTAGGATATCCCTGGAGCTCTCAATCTCACACTTCATCTACAAAAGTGACACATACATACAACTGGTGAAATATCAGCTTGATGTGAGTGGGTGCAAGTAGGATATCCCTGGAGCTCTCAATCTCACACTTCATGTACAAAAGTGACACATACATACAACTGGTGAAATATCATGCAGCTTGATGTGAGTGTGGGTGCAAGTAGGATATCCCTGGAGCTCTCAATCTCACACTTCATCTACAAAAGTGACACATACATACAACTGGTGAAATATCAGCTTGATGTGAGTGGGTGCAAGTAGGATATCCCTGGAGCTCTCAATCTCACACTTCATGTACAAAAGTGACACATACATACAACTGGTGAAATATCATGCAGCTTGATGTGAGTGTGGGTGCAAGTAGGATATCCCTGGAGCTCTCAATCTCACACTTCATCTACAAAAGTGACACATACATACAACTGGTGAAATATCAGCTTGATGTGAGTGGGTGCAAGTAGGATATCCCTGGAGCTCTCAATCTCACACTTCATCTACAAAAGTGACACATACATACAACTGGTGAAATATCATGCAGCTTGATGTGAGTGTGGGTGCAAGTAGGATATCCCTGGAGCTCTCAATCTCACACTTCATCTACAAAAGTGACACATACATACAACTGGTGAAATATCATGCAGCTTGATGTGAGTGTGGGTGCAAGTAGGATATCCCTGGAGCTCTCAATCTCACACTTCATGTACAAAAGTGACACATACATACAACTGGTGAAATATCATGCAGCTTGATGTGAGTGGGTGCAAGTAGGATATCCCTGGAGCTCTCAATCTCACACTTCATGTACAAAAGTGACACATACATACAACTGGTGAAATATCATGCAGCTTGATGTGAGTGTGGGTGCAAGTAGGATATCCCTGGAGCTCTCAATCTCACACTTCATGTACAAAAGTGACACATACATACAACTGGTGAAATATCATGCAGCTTGATGTGAGTGGGTGCAAGTAGGATATCCCTGGAGCTCTCAATCTCACACTTCATCTACAAAAGTGACACATACATACAACTGGTGAAATATCAGCTTGATGTGAAGTGGGTGCAAGTAGGATTATACCTCTTAACAAGACAAGCAACAAGACATACCTGCAGGATTACGTCAAGTACTCGCACGTAGTTTTGCTCGGTGTGCAGCAATTCAAGGAGTGCTTGCTTGTACAGCTGTGCCGTGGAGTGCGGAGTGCCTGCAACCCACTCATGTTTTAGTGCAACAATCGCAAAATACCATTACAAGTTTTTTTTTTTTTTTTTTTTCTTTTTTTGCAATGCTAGAATATTAGTGTACAGTACTTATGAACAAGGTATGGGGAAAATTATGCTACATCTCATGTAAATATAAATATTATGTCAATATTGAAGAAATTAATAAGTTTAAACCAATATTTTTTAGAAAATCGTTGTTAGAGATTATAGAGCATGTTGATTTGAAAGTTAATAAAACGTGAAGATGCTCTAATTTATTTAGTAATTGGGACTAGGGGCCAAATATTCTAGCTTCAGCTAGTTAAAAATAGACATTAAAGGGATGAGGGTACAGTGTCAAAATAAAATACGATAGACCTAACATCTCATGTTCTCACACTACATCAAAGACACAACATTATAAAACAGCATCAGACTTACTCTTGGCCTTAGACTGGTTTCGTCCTTTACCTAGGACTCATCAGTAAGGCTCGGTTTCGAGCTCTGTACAGCTAGAGATGGCTCACAACTTGTGCACAGTTTAGTGAATTTAGCACTAAACATAGCACTTGTTCATAGCAATAAAATTTATATATAGGCATCATCAACTTGTGTCCTCAAAAAAAGAATATTAAGCCTATTCCCTCGCCACAATCTGCATGTTTTTTTTGTTTGTTTTTTTTTTTTTTTTTTTTAACACGGGGGGAGGGGGGGGGGAATAAATATTTAAACGGAGGTAGGTATTTGATTTAAAAAAAGGTTGTAATAAAGTGTCTAATATTTCATTTAAAATTGTTCAGAGTAATAAAGAAAATAATGACAATAAAAGACTCTTAGCTATATCTACGTACTAAGTTATAGAACGCAAAAATAATCTTTAATTGAATAGATACACAAAGGGGGACATAAATTTGCAAGCTGCTAAATGAGAGCAGCCTCAAGGTAAATGAAAGCAGCCTCAAGGTAAATGAGAGCAGCCTCAAGGTAAATGAGAGCAGCCTCAAGCTTGCAAATTTAAGTCCCCCTTGGTGTATCTATTTTAACTAAAGATTTTTACATAATATAACTTTCAATATCATGTGCTTTAATTATACTCTACTACGTTGCTTTGAATTCTTTGATTTGCATAATAAACCCAAATAGTATTTTGTTATATCCTTGCTGTTGTGGCTAAACCACACTTCTACTTTTGCTTACTTTCATCTACGCATATCGGGATAGCCATAGAAACACCCATCTACATTTATCATGATAACAGGTCAAAAACACTTGTACAATAGGAAAACAGGTGTAGAAATGTTTTATACTGGGTGTCGCAAGTAGATGTGTTTCTACTTTCTATGGTTATCGTGATCAACGTAGATGTGTTAAGCAAACCCGAGGTAAAAGTAGATATTATACATCATAGTCAAAGCTAGTTGATTAGTTATAGTTAAGTTAAAGGAGTGAAAGAAACTGTGACTGAGAAGTATGAGAACAGTGTTTTACGGTGGTTTATTTTGGTCATGTTGAGAGAATGGGTGATGAAAGAATAGCAAAGCAGGTATTTCATAGTAGAGTGGATGGAAGGAGAGTAGAGGCAGGCCTAAAACATCATGGTCTGAGGTGGTTGGAAGATGTTTAAAAAATAAGAATGTACGCAGTATGAAATGCAAAAGGAAATGTATGAAACAAGGTATGAGACTGGAGGAAGCAAGTGAAATATGTCAGGATAGGAAGTTGTGGAGGTCTATCACTGGGTCAGGATAAAACATCTGTGTTGTTGGCTTACCCCGAAAGGGATTATAGCATCATGATATGTATGTATGTAAGTTAGAAAAGTGAATCACCTTCTTCTGCATCTGATTGTGTTTCCCACTCAAACTTTGGCATGTGAGAGCATGTTCCAAGAACTACATCGGGTAGCCACTGTCTGCTGCTACTGCTGTGTGAACTATGAGGACTCGAGGACTCAAACTGAAACCAAATAACATTAAACAAATACACTAACTAACAATTACTAACTTTTTTTTTTTTTTTTTTTAGTTAGTTCTTTTGCTTAAACAACTTGTACACAAAAGACTGCAGTAATAATAGCCAATAAATTATCTCTTCAAATTAACATAATATATGAAAGCATTGAAAATTGGGGATAGCATGCCAAGTTGTGATAGGCGCAATGCAAGCTTGAGTGTAATTTGTTCAGTACAAAATGCTGCATAAAAATAAATAAACAAACAAAAACACAACAGCATTGAGTATTAACAGGGATTTTCTTCACATAGTAGGCTATATTATTTCTTTTGGATAGTATTGCATATTTAATATTTTCAACCCTAAATGCAGTAAGCTGTTAATAATAATAATAATAAGTAACTTTATTAAGGCGTTGTGAGGGCTTGACAGCCGTATTTCACAAAACTTTGACCACAACATTACATGAGATAATTACATAAGCAAAAAAACAAGTGCTACAAAGAGATTATGATAACGTTAGCAAATAATACGCAATACATTTCAGAATATTTAGACATTCAGATTTCATTTAATTTATAATACCCTTATATATATATATATATATCGTCTCTATCGCGTCAAAACGTTTCAAGTGAAATTATCACGAGCTCGCCAAACGTTCCATCTACATAGGGTTTACTGTGTCAGAAGGAACGTTTGGCGCGCTCGTGATAATTTCACTTGAAACGTTTTGACGCGATAGAGACGATATATTGTAATTAGTTAGGAAAGGTTAAAACCATTTCGGTTTGAATTGATAATCAAAGAAAAGGATAGGAAAAACCAACAAGCGCCTTACCACGATGAGGTCCGCAGCTCGGTGAAAATCTTGATGGCACAGGTTACTACACTCTAAGCAACTGAAGAAGAAGGCTTTGCCCTTGAAACGTCTTAGTAAAATTGTAAATATGTGTGTAACCTGTGCCATCAAGATTTTCACCGAGCTGCGGACTTCATCGTGGTAAGGCGCTTGTTGGTTTTTCCTATCCTTTTCTTTGATTATATATATATATATATATATAATGGGTGATGAAAGAATAGCAAAACAGGTATTTCATAGTAGAGTGGATGGAAGGAGAGATAGAGGCAGGCCTAAAAATTGAAAAACTGAAAATTGATTTACCATAACAACTTGTATGCTAGATATATAAATATATAGTAAGTTATTAGTAATTAGTAAGAAAATATTTCAACTATAAAAAAGGATAGGCAGCTAGTAGAAGTGTTATTTGTTCCTCAATTGTGATTGTGATTGAGAGAGAGAGAGAGAGAGAGAGAGAGAGAGAAAGGTGGTAGAATTCCTGTACAAATCCCCCCCAAAAAAAGTGAAGAAAAGAATGAGAAAAAAAAAAGAAAAAAAGAAAAGAAAAGAAAAAAAAAAAAAAAAAAAAAAAAGAAGCAACTTTGGTGTGAGCTTTGCTCATGGCCAAGTCTGATTATTAATTTATAAGTACTCACCACTTTGGCTGGGAATTTGGCAACTGGCATGCACGCCTTACACTGAACAGAGTACCAGAACCAAGTGGCACATACCACAGCAACGACCTTGGAGTGGGGGGACGGCATGCTCATTGCCAGTAAGTCATTGACCACCTGACAAACACACAAATAACCTTACAGTACGTATTACGACAATGGCAATTAGCATATCAGTACTAATAGTCAGTACTAGTCTAATCCTTCCTCATCATTTCCTACCACACTTTCCCCACCCTCATCACACCCAACGATTCTATAGGTACATGCTAATATTGACTGTCAATTTTTTGTCTTTATTCCCTATCTTTTAGCATAGAACAAATGACACACGAAATTTAAAAAAATGGTTTGCGTCCTATCGTACCTGTAGAGTTGTTGATCACATGTGTATACACCACAATGTAACACCAGTAGAGCCATTATATTATTCATACTAATAATAATAACCAGCAGAGCCATCATACTAAATTACTAATACTAATCATTCATACTAATAATAATGTACATTTATGGAGTAAAAATGAGGGGGAAAAAAACGTGTGATTCCAACTGCCAATCATGAATTAGAGAATCTTGGTGTCTTATTAATTTTCAATTCAACGTGCTCTAATCTCTCTACTATTTTCATTTATAAATTTTACAAGTGTATTTAGTTAACAAATAAATAAATTTGGAGCCCAACAATACTAATACAGAAAACATATCTTGACTTATCTCTTATAATGAAACAGCTATAGACCAAGTTAGAATTTTGTCATAATACTAACATTTTTACTGCATATACCTTATTGAGCTTAGCAAAGCTTCTCTCTCCTGCAAACATGTCAATATAAAGAATATAAACTGTGTCTCAAGTTTTTATTTAGCTGCTTTATTAGAAAGCATGTTAAATAAAGACAGGAACACAAAGTTGTCTGCTAGTATTGAGTTTGTTGATATTTTGCAAGTGTTAGACTAACCACGTGAGTACAGCCTGGATGCTCCAAGGGGACAGCTTCACCTCCATTCTCTTGCAGTCTCCTCACCATTACGTCCAAGTCCAGCTGCTCATAGCCATAGAAACAAATCTTGAGCTTGGTGAATGGCTTGTAGCGATAAGTTAGCTGATGAAGCAACAAAATATCAATCCCGATAAGTTAGCTGATGAAGCAACAAAATGTCAATCCCTTGAGTTACAACCAATTGTCACACCTTTGGTTAGGAAAAACATATTAACACAAATAAATCATGCCAGTTAGGTATGATAATTTGAAAGAAAAGGGTAGGAGAAAACCCAGCAAGGTCCTTACCATACTGAAGAGTCCAATACTTTAATAATGTTAATTTTCTTTAAACAATATTAAATATTAAACTACCCGATCATTATCATTCTACAAGAATGCTTGAATGCTGTGGATGAGACCATCTTTTTTATTTATATAATTACGTCTTAATTTCCCTCAGCCATGACATTGTGCTAGCGCAAACTTCCAACTCTCATCAACCACTATCAGACTCAAACTACCCCACTTGTATGGCAACCTGCACCTTCTACAGTAGCTGACTTTGAACCAGCCATGTAATGCTGGGTTTTACATCTTAACCTGTACAAGTGACAGGCTGGAAGTCACCAATCTATTTAATAATAATAATAAAGATTTTATTGAGCAAATATATTTGCCTGGACTTATACATTTCTGCATTATACGTACAGTTCCTTGACATGACATAGCTGGAGCGAGAGTGCTTCTCAAGCATATGGCTTGCTCATCATTTCAAGGATTCCCCGCCAATGAGAGACTTGCAACGCTGCAACCACCAAGCATGAGTTTGAACTCTCCTTTCTACCAGTCTAACCACAGGGTTACAACCCAGTATCAAAGTGGCGCTGAGGGAACCAAAGGTTCAGCAGGGTAGGTACAGCAGGATACAAGGATAATACACTGGACATTTCAAGGATTCCCCACCAATGAGAGACTTGCAACGCTACAACTACCAAGCATGAGTTTGGTAGTTTCTACCAGTTTAACCACAGGGTTACAACCCAGTAGCAAAGTGGCGCTGAGGGAACCAAAGGTTCAGCAGGGTAGGTACAGCAGGATACAAGGATAATACACTGGACATTTCAAGGATTCCCCACCAATGAGAGACTTGCAACGCTACAACTACCAAGCATGAGTTTGAACCCTCCTTTCTACCAGGGTTACAACCCAGTAGCAAAGTGGCGCTGAGGGAACCAAAGGTTCAGCAGGGTAGGTACAGCAGGATACAAGGATAATACACTGGACATTTCAAGGATTCCCCGCCAATGAGAGACTTGCAACGCTACAACTACCAAGCATGAATTTGGTAGTTTCTACCAGTCTAACCACAGGGTTACAACCCAGTAGCAAAGTGGCGCTGAGGGAACCAAAGGTTCAGCAGGGTAGGTACAGCAGGATACAAGGATAAAACACTGGACAAGCTACAGGCGTATAGTGACCAGGAACGTTGCATTACCCCCAACATCAAATAACATTCCCTACCATCTTTTATTATCTTTATTATTAAAGGATAACAAGTTTTTATGAAAATGATATTTTTCAGTTTAACTGTATGGTAGAGACCCAGTAGTTGGCATGCTAACGGCTTTTTACGGGTTATTTAAATGGAAAAGGCTGAGTCCCAATTGTTGGCACTTAGAGAAATATTAAGTTGAGAGTATTTTTTATAGCACCATTGAGTCTAATCCTATACCCTGGGTATCCAAATTTTCAAGTTTCAAGTCTCCAACTTTATTGGTTGAGGAGATATTAATTTTTTAAAGTTTTCATTAACCCATCTGCCAACAATTGGGACCTGCCAAGAACTGGGTCTGGACCATAGCATCCATTAGTGCATTTTTGTGTGTTATGTATGGAGTTAATAGAGCTTGATGGGTACAATGTGATGTGTACGACATTGGAATTTGAAAATTAGGGGAGGGGGGACACTGGAAAATAAAATATTTACCATTTTGTCGTCCAAAGCCAATGAGCCAACCATTTTTCTATGTTCCCAGTTGCTCAAAATCCATTCTTGGGTCATTATTGGGATGCCATGCTGAGCAGCATATTCATATTTCGTGCCACGGTTTGTGTCTGCCACCAAATGAGTTACATTACTGTCCATTTTGCTGGCGACTTTACCAGCCATGGCTCGCACCAAGTGCACAAGGTGGGACTGAAAACGAACAAACACCCAACATGAATGGTTAATAATATTTTGGCTACGTCACTAGTGCGACACAAGAGGTCCAAGACCAGAGAGTGAGACCAGCTAAAATAGCACAAGTTGTTGTTAGTTCAAATCAAATGTGATAGACCCAATATTGAAAGGTATATAACTGAAAGTGATGAAACATGCAACACTAACCACATGATTTTCATCTTGAAATCCTGAAAAGCAAAGAGTCAAGTCTCGCATGGCCAAGCAGTAGAGTGGGTGAGACAAATTGCACATTTCACGCTTAGTCTCAAGTGATTCTAGAAGTGCCGTGGGACCAACAAGACTGTAACATCAAATAGGGACATCACAATCAACAACCTCTCAAACTTTACCACTTTTTTAAATGACATAAAATAATATCTAACTTTATAAAAACACCATTAAATGTGTATGTTTGTTATGTGGTGGCCTATGTACTAGGTACCACTTACTTCATTGTCCATCTCGGACCCTATCATTAAGTCAATATGCCAAAATGTAGACGTATAGAGTGCAATGTAAATATATATGTATAAGTACACCTTGGTGTTTAATAAATAAAATAATAAAAACACCATTACCGAAACAAGATGGGAGATTATTTTGACTAGGAGCACCCCCCCCCCCTTTTTTTTTTTTTTTTTTTTTTACTATTTTTAGGAATAGTATATAACATGTATTAACTTCTACAGCTCTTTCCAGAAAAAATTAACTACTACCACATGGTAGGTTTTGCTGAACAGGCCAAGGCGTGGAAATATTGAAATGATTGACCAATGAGAACTGGACGTATAAATTTTTGTAAAACATATCAGTAATGTGTTGCATTTGTATGTCTTTAGATATCTCTTTTCTACCTCCCCTGAGTCAAGTAGCCAAAACTAGCAGGCAGAATGGAAAGAAAGCAGAGTAGAAGAACAAGACGGTGAGAAGGAGAGAGAGAGGGAGAGAGAGAGACAGCGATAGGTTATATTGAGGTGAGAGTGGACTTGGTACCACCAGGCAAAGCATCACTTGCTCGAGCAGCAAACCTCAATGCTCTCTCTCTCTCTCTGTCTTGTTCTTCTACTCTGCTTTCTTTCCATTCTGCCTGCTAGTTTTGGCTACTTGACTGAGGGGAGGTAAAAAGGAGATACATGCAAATGCAACACATCACCGATATGTTTCACAAGAATTGATACGTCCAGTTCTCACTGGTCAATCATTTTAATATTTCCACACCTTGCTCTGTTCAGCAAAACCTACCACGTATTAGTTTTTCTGAAAAGAGCTACACACATACATACATTGTACATACATTGTATTGTACACCTGTAAAATTTTGGTTTTATCTGGGGTAAAATTGTTTGAAATCCAGTTAAAAGAAGCTGTGATGATGTTTTGGCCTATGATTGCAACTATGAAGCAATAAAGTTGCTTAAAGCATGCCAAAGAAGAAGAAAGCATTTTGTTCACCGTAATGAGGGATGAGTTTTATAAAAGACTTGTTCTTCAAAGTCATCCACTACAAACATGCATGAAGGTAAACCATCCAATCTGGCAAGCTCGCACTTTTCCAGCAATCTTACTTGTACACCAAACGTCTAAAATCAACAAACATCATTATCAGTAATTAAATAAACAACAATGTTATTTGTTTAAATTATTATTTCATTTGTTTTAAGTTTATAAATATTTACATTTTCAGGTTTACGTTTTACCTTTGCAGCTGCTAGTATTGCAGGGCTGGATTTGAGCACGCTGGAGATAAATATTGTTGCTGGCTGCAATACTTGCTCCCTGTCTGAAATACAACAAAACACTATGTATATAAATATGTGATATGCATACACGTTTGTAATTTGTATGCATGCATGTTCATGTTTTGTATATGTATGTATTATATTATGTTCATATCATTATACTGTAATACTAAAATAATTTAATAAATCGCGACAAGCAATATCAGTAATCATATTTGAGATCACCAGATCGAGATATAAAAAAACTATATTGTAAGTAAATAATTAACCGCAAAAAAAAAAAAAAAAAAAAAAAAAAAATGTGGATTCACACATAAATATATTCTTGTTTTCACACAACTTAAATTTTGCATATAACAAAATTCAACTATGTATTATATTTTCATTGTTGAATTTTGTTATGCAAACTGTATATATGCAAAAAGTTATGGAAAAACAAGAATATGCAAACGTATATACATTTTTCACAGTTATTTAAACATAAAAAAGCCATGTTGAAAAATACATACCATCTGCAATTGCCGGGTCCATAGTTTCGCCCCTGCCGCCCCTACTCGATCCATGCTTGTACATAGTTTTAGAATAACAATTTTTACAATATAATTGAATAAGTTATAGCAAATGCTTCATATATCATACAATAACATTGCTTATAATAATAATTTATTCACACTCCAGAAATATTTCACCACACTTTTCACAGACTTTCATGTTACTCCAGGTAAGGTATTTAACACGAAACAATCGTCATACCGCAAACTCTGAGACAAAGTTTTGGTTGACCAAACTGCCGGCAGATGGCACTACAATAGCGTACCTCAGATATTATAGTTAAGAAAAGACGCACACATTTTTTTATCGGGCCTATATATTATATTCTCTGGCGTCCGGCGAGCTGGGCAAGTTCGGATAATTTTATATGCGGAAAAAACAGATAACCGTTTATAAAAACGGTTAAAAATTACCACCATAAAAATAATATATATCAATTTAATATTTTATATATATATATATATATCCGGATTTCGGCAGCACTAATATATATATAATATATATATATTAGTGCTGCCGAAATCCGGATAAAATTAAAATCCGAATTTTGGAGAAAATTATCCGGATTCACTGATCCGTTTTAAATCCGGATCACGATCCGGATCAAATTATCTATTCATGTATCCGGATCGAGATCCGGATAGAAAATCGGATAACGGATAATTTTTTATCCGGATATCGAAATCCGGATTTTTTTTCGCTTAATATTTATCATAATTATATGAAATCGTGATCTGGGTCATTAATGTAGAAAAAATTAAACGGATCACGATCTTGATCAAATTATCCGGATCAATATTATCCGAATATAATCCGGATCTCGATCCGGATCAAAATTATCCAGATTATATACGATCCGGATAAAATTAAAATCCGTATTTCGGATAGAAAGTTATCCGGATTCACTGATCCGTTTTAAATCCGGATCCAATATATCCGCCGCGCGGATCGTGATTCAGATATAAAATCGGATATAACGGATCAATAATTTTTTATCCGGATTTTTTTCGACACCTCTGACTGCAAGCAGTAGGGGAATAGGGAATAGGTATATTGAAAACAATATAGCACGTACGTCACGTACGCACTATATTCAAAAAATCGCAAAAAAAAAAGTTGCCGCGCGATGTTTGTGAAACTTAAATAAAATGTAACCTACATTATGATTCAAACATGTGTTTGCCTATAATAACCTCCACCCACCCCTAAATAGACTTAACATCCGGTTGTTCTTCAAAAATTATAAAAAAATGCTGGTTTTAGGGTCCCAGTTCAACTGGTAATAGGATTTGGGGCTTGGAAGTTGGATTTTCAGAATCAGCGAGTTCGATTTGGTCTACGTAGATATCAACTTTGCCAAAATCTGACAAAAAGTTTTTTCGTAAAAAATAGGAAGGGTACCCCCTTGGTAATCTTGTCATTTTTATAAAAAAGAACGATCTTTTGCTATTTACTTCCGTTTAAAACGTCTCATGGCCATGAAACTTGAAACATTGTTGTTAAATATTTTTTTGGTTGCTTTCCAAAATTAACATTGACTTTATGTTGATTTGGCGTCGAGTTATTGCCAAAAACGCCAAAAAATTTCAAAAAATGATAAAAATTAGAACTTATTTGAAAATCGCAGTTTTCTCGACGCAAACAGTCACAAATACCTAGGTACTACCTTGCATAAAAATTTTGATGATCTGCCACTGTAACTTGCCGAAATATGGCGATTACTATTGCTTCCGTGTCGAAACGTGGCCAGAATGGGTGGTTTTGGTCAAAACTGAACAAAAATCATTTATCTCACGCACGTGTCAAAGGATACGTCCATAAATCGATTACAGCAGTCAGATTGCCGAAAATCGCCATAGCCGATTTTTGGCGCCACTTTGAACTTTAAAAAATCGGTAAAACACCGTTTTTGGACGCATTTTTTATTTTTTTTTTAGTAAGATGTCTTTATTTTCGGCATCCCCGCGGTCGTTTTCCGTGGACCCTGTGATTCTGTGTCGAAAAGTGCCGACGGATACACGCAGCGCGCTATTTTCGGAAATATTTTAAAAATTTATACATAGATATATATAGGTAACACACATAGCGAGACATTTCTGAGACGTCTAGGCACCACCCGCGATGTATATACCCATCTCTATTCTATGTATATATATATATATATATATTATATATATATATATACATATATACACACAAACAGCGGCCTTCATATTATAAAAGAGACTCGCGCGGGTCGAACAGAGGCGGTGTTTTATTTTTTTATTTTTTTTTTTTTTTTTTTTTGAGCAGATCGCGTATTTTTAGTAATGGAGAAGAAAAACTTTTAGACAGTGCTAAAGCGGCCATGCCCATATATGGCCAAAAACGATAAAAAAAAAATAAAAAAAATTTATATAGATAATTTATTTGACTGCATATAAGCGGCCATGCCTTCAAACAGTTCTGTGGCCCACCACATCGGATTTCGATCCGAGTAACGAGCGCGCGCAGCGTGTGAGGAAAATGGAGATTGGTAGGCCGTACGGACGCCTTGGCGTCATAGGCCTACCCATCTCCATTTGACGAACACGTGAGCACGTTCTCGGCTACTCTAAAACGTATAGTATCGCTTTTGTAGTTATATTGGTTATGTGAAAGCAAAAAAAAAAAAAAAAAAAAAAAAAAAAGTCCAAGAAATCGAGTTTTAAGAGAGGGCAAAACACCTCTGTGCGGGTGTAAATTTATATAAAATGCAGTTGTCACTATTAATTGTTCTCAAAAGAGATCATGGCAAATGCCGTATCGTATAATATAATATATATTTAAATTAAAAAATATATATTATAATTTGAAAATTCGAATAAAAAGGTTGAACTACCCCCAAGGGTTTTTTTGGCATTTGTTAACAAACAAACTATATATTGCGTTCGCACGCGATATATCACGCAAGCGCGCGCGCGCGCTTAGCAGCAAAATTTATTTTTAGATGAAAATAAAAGTAATTCGAATTTTTTTAAGGCTATATCCGCTGAATATATATATATATATATATATATATATATATATATATATATATATATATATATATATATATAACCACACCCCTTGGGTGCAGGGATGGATTTAAAACAATATTTTTGTGCAGGTACCGCGTGGTCACCATTGCACTTACGAGGTCGAAGTTACCCTAAAATTAACGTTTTTTTGTACTATCGATACCGGAGAGAATTTTAAGGGTGAACCATCCCCCGGCGAGAAATTATTATAAGTGTAGAAAATTTAATTGTCACGCGTTATATATAGATAAATTAAGATTCCACCAGTAAGAAGTTTCATCAAATACGGAAACTTTTCAAGTTTTGGGTGTTTTTCACCCCCAATAAACTACCCCCCAGGTATTGGTCAAAACTTTCACCCCAAATATACCAACTCCATTGTTTTTCTACCCCCCCCCCCTCCGAAGGGTGATCTTTAATTCCCCCTCAAAAACTCGGTGACAAATATTGAAAAGTGTTCAATATAATTTCTATATTTAAATTTCGCGCGACTTCCCAAATGCCGATAAAGATTCAAGTCTAAATAAATAATAGGATCATTGCTTGACTTCGGCCATTTTTGCTCCGATTTGCTCTTCACAGAGTCAGCCAGAAAGTAACAATCTCGGAGGAATTAGAGACGACACGTTTGTCTCATTTGCGGAAATCCGAACCACCCATTTAACACCCGGTCCAAAATCGCCCAACCTGTCAAAATCAGCTGTAAGAAATTTTAGAAATTGAACCCGCGACAACCGCGCCCCCTTTCAAACGCATCGCAGCACGCAGCTCACAGTTTTGTTTACTGGTTGTTTATCACGCTGCTCACAGTAATTATAATTACTGTGCACGCTGCTGTATGTGTGATGTACAGTACGTGCTCAAGTAAATTTTTTCTTTGATTGATAATGTCATTACAATATGATGAAAGGTCTCGGTAATAGAAACATTGTAACATTGTAACTATAAAACCGTGTGCCCCACGTCGTGTGAGACCTAAACCTCTCCTATAAGAATGAACTTTTACTGACATTTCATTTTTAATATTCAATAAAATTAAATTCCTCTAAAAGTGTGGTGTATAAGACAGAATATAAAATACTTTTTTTTAGTATATATTATATAAATAAAGAATATCTTTAACATTGTATAGTATAAAAGTTTTTTTTTTTTTTTTTTTTTAATAAAAATAAATTTGGAATGTTAATGAATTTGTTATTTGATTTATTATGCAATGGGCTGCGGAAGCTTTTTGTAACGATACACTTAAACTAAATTTCTGTTAATTCAACTATAAAGAAAAATATATTATATAACTTTTGCTATTTGAAATGGTTTAAAAGGCAGTGGTGGACGAACTTGATGTGACTTATTTTGTCACTACATGCATATTGTGTTGTTCATGTGTAAAAAAACAAGTCTTGATTTTGAGATTTGTTTATTTCATAATTACATATTACAATCTGCACAACTTGTTGCTTCAGCACAAACATTTTCAAACAAATCAAATGTATACAACTAAAAAAAATATTACTAAAAATTCAAATTAATTAATATAATCGAGTATCAATAAGTGCAAAGCAAAAGTTAGTAAAGTGTATGTCTCCTTACGAAGTGCGCTTCGTTTTATTGACATATTTTTAAATAAAGAAAAGATGCATATTTTAACTAATTAATGGCCATTGCTTGTCTAATTTGTCTTGTTTGCCATTGTGCATACATAAACACTTAAACACTTCACTATAACTCGTGCTAAGAGAAAAACTTTGTCTACTTTACTTTATGACTCCATAGTTACTCATCCTCATTTTATATTTATTTAGTTGAGTAATATAGTAAATTTGCAGGTTATACAACAACCATATATTAAGTAAACTTACATTATATACTCGAGGGTATATAACCCGGTACTTTGGACGGATTGTATTTGTTTGTTTTCATAAGGTGGCTGGATCATATTTGCCGTTAGGTTAGGTTAAATATAACATGTCACTAAATGAAAATATTATCCAGCCGACTTCGTAAACCGTGACCAATGCAATGCGCTCAATTGCACCGAGTAGATACCGCCGTAAACATGCATACATATATTATTTACAATTATCAATAGGATATTTTATAATATTTAATAAACACGTGTACATTGTAATTTAAATTGCGAGCACCAACACAAGGGTGCAACACAAGGGTGCAATAATGCTGTTCGTAAAACCTATTCTCTTGCACCAAAAAAAGCGCATTCCATTTGAATAACCATAGGCGATCGTCATTTTTGGTGCAGAGAACAAGGTTTACGAACAGCATTATTAATAAGTTCCACAAACACAATTCCCTGCATGATAAATCATGAGCCAGCGCATACGTTCATCATAATATATGTTATAGCTGTCGTCAATATACCCAACCCACTCATTTCACTTTAAAACAAAAGTATACCCGAGCTTAATAAGTAACCGGAAGTTAACAGGTGGAAACACTTGATGAAGGCAACGCTCTTAACAATTTCTGGTAAACACAATATCCCACAAAATTGATTAATAAAGAAGCAACTGTTTTGAGGCCAACTTGAGGCAATTTCGTTTACAGTCGCTTCCGTTCCAACGTTCTACGCTTGCGCAGTATGTAGAAACGGAAGCGGATATGAGCAAAATCGCTTCAAGTCAGCCTCAAATCAGTTTTTATTTTTATTATATAGTTAATATCTGGAAAATATATGCCAAAACTTGCCTATATACTGTACATTTTTTAATGCCAGGTTGTGAAGCTATATTGACAGATTAAGTAAGAGATATAACATGGGTATGCATCTCATAATTTATCACTTTTTATACCACAGTAGCCCTGCTACCAATATTTTTATAATAATGCCGCCATTTTATTCCAGCCAAAGAATTGATTATTATATATTATGAAACATTTGCTAACTGCCAGTCTCTACTGTTTTGTTCTATAACAATATTAGATATTGGAATATAAATATTATTTATATCTTTTATTCATATTTGGTGTAATTAGCTCCCTTTTTAACAGCCGACAAACTTTATTATATACATTCTGATATTTTATGTCCCTGTTATCCATTATATATCCATTATCCATTATATTTATCCATTATATTTATGTTCTTATTCTGAAGCTTTTTTTTATTATTATTATTATTTGAGAATTACATTTAAAAGCTTAAGTTAAAACATTGAATTTTTGACAAGTATAACAAATCATCTCAAATGTTATATAACAAGCTTATAATGCTTATAACAAGGTCTCATTTCATCTAAGTATTACAATTTATTATACAATACAGACTAATTCATCGTAAACAGAACATTTATTTCAAAATAAAATCTAAATTAAACAACGACAAATAACGTTATTGAAATAAAATCTACAAAAAAAGAACAAAAAATAGCAAATGGCGATGTTAAAAAAAAAAAAAAAAAAAAAGCTAAAATGAGCATGCAGCTCATAATTTGGCAGACTATTTGCTATTCATCCATATCATTTGGAATTTTCTTAACGAAAAAAGAAAAACAACAAAAAACAAACAAACAAACATACATACATTTAGTTGGAAAAAAATGTAAATTTTATTTTGGTTGTCTGCGTGTTAACTAGAATGCAACGATATATATATATATATATATATATATATATATATATATATATATATATATATAATATATAACAACAATATATATATGCAAGCAAGTAAAAGGAACACATTTTAATGATTGAAATAAATTTCAATTGGCTAAAGTGAAAGCTTAACTATTCTAAAACTACAAACAATTCAAACTAGAGAACAAAAATCAAATTTAATATAAAAATATGTTAGTAAATTAATAATAGTTTGAGTAATATTTGTATATACAAAGATAGTTAGTAAATATTACAGCTAGCTACCAAAGTTATATAATATTTAGTGCACCAATTGAGTGCAATTGAAAATGTAAATGCAAAGTTAAACTAGACTAAAATATTGTGACCAAACGCTATAAGCAAAAGTATAAATATACTCTGCAAAATTCTCGACCTCCTTCCTCGAATAACCAGAACGGCAACCTCACTAAAAAGAAAAAAATTATAAAAAAATGATTGAAAAATATTAACTTTAACAAGCATCATTAAAATTTTATTTGTGAAGCCGTAACTTTTGCCCTGCAAGACAAATATGTATATACATATAAATATATAGATAGGAGTATTATAGAAATCCATAACTAACGAGTATATAATTTTTTTTTTTAAATATATATCTAATATCAGAAATTAATAAAAATATAAAATTACATTTGGAAGTAAAACTTAAACTTTATTGTCAATCACCTCTCCTAGGGAAAAATAATTTTGCATTATTTTTCCTTAAATTAAAAATATCTTGCAGTGCGCCATATTTCATATTTTAAATTATTAACCGTTCCTTATGTATTCAATACATTAAGTCCGCATATATATCTTGCTTTTGCAACAATAATGTTTGGTTATAATATACTTATTACTAAAGTTTCCTATATTTGATATTTACAACGATTATTAAATATGATAATTATGGACCAAAAAACAAAATGTAATGGATGCACACAACAAATGGTCCGTTTATTTCTGATACATATTATTAATATTAATCTGCTTCAATGTGTTCTGGCCACAAGCTTAAAATAACACTTCTGTTTCTCTGTTGTTGTTGTTGTTGTTGTTATTGTTATTGTTGTTGTTGTTGCTGTTTTTTTTTTTTTTTTTTTTTTTTTTTTTGTCATAAATATTTTTGAAAATAAGTACTCAACGTGGTATTTTTGAAAAACACCACAATAGGTGGGCAGCGTTAATTAATTAGTTATAAATGTATACAGTTGTCAACTTTAAAGAAATTATCTATAAATGTTTCAATCAATAAAAATAAAACTCTGTTTGAAAATGTTAAATATAATATAAAAAATGAACTCTAGTGTTGATGATGAGAAATAGCGAGCAAGCGCAGTACTAAATAATTGATGAGCATTTTTTTATTCGTGTATATGCAAACTTAAAATTATGGCCACTTATTAATTATATTCACTTTGATGCTTATTAAATTTACAAAATTTGTCAACCAGATCACATTGAAGTTGTTTTCCATTCTACCTCTTCCGAATTTGGCGGTCGTTCAGAATTTAATTTTCCATTTAGTGTGTCTTGTTTTTCAAGGTCCATTGGTAGAGGTGAATTATCCAACTCCGCTTTACTTAAGTGGTTCACCAAGCCGGCACCTAGGGAATCTCCCAGCACATTTATCATTGTGCGGAACCGGTCGCTGAAACAAAACAAATCACTTGTTGACATTTTTGGTAAATATCTTACGCAAATATAACAAAAGGAAAGAAATTTATTTTGCAACTTGAATACTTTCTAACAGCCGATTGCAATATCGCAGCAAATATGCAGAAATCAAGACTGATGCAAAATAATATGCACTTTCATCAAAGTATGATGATAATTAATTTAAATCATAACTTATCTATATGATATCAAATTAAAGCCATAGACTATGAGACAACATGCTATTTTTAAAGGCATACACAACAGGAAAACATAAGCATTTACATCACAAAACAATTGATGGGATTTACATATCAATAACATTTTAATATTGGTCTCATAACCCAACTGTAGCGCCATAGCAGTGATCAGAAAATTTCGATTTATGCAACCCGCACAACATTTTCATACTAGTTTTTGCCTGTTTCTGACGCCATAAACAGAAATATTCACGCACATTGCATACAGTACTTAACAGTTTTTTTACACTCTCTTGTGGGGCCACATTTACATTCTTGTAAAAATAATCATTGGTTTTGTAGATCCCATTTTGTGTTTCATGATTAAAAAGAACGTTGTTTCACATTAATCACTAAATGGGATCTATAAAACCGGTGAAAATTTTTACCACAATGTAAAAGTGGCCGCCCACAAGAGAGCTTGAAAAAACTGTAAAGTAGACAATTTACTTGAATATATCTGTTTCTGACGTCAGAAACAGACACAAGTCAGAATGAAAATGTTGTACAGGTTGCATAAATTGAGCTTTTCTCATCCCTGCTACGGCGCTACAAATAGGTTTCTGAAACAAACTAAATTTATTTATGGAAGATGAGTCCCATCAAGTGTTTTGTGATATGTATTATGATAATGTTTTCTTCCACGGTGTTTAAAAAAAAAAGGCAACAAAAAATAGTTGGTTATTATATACACATGGACAAAAATAAAGACGTAATGTAATAATAATTATAGTAGCTCATTTGAAGCTCAATACAACAATATTTATGCTATATACTGCATATGTTACGGAGCATAAATATTATATTGTACAGTATGTTGTTATAATTTAACATAATTCACGCGTTACAATGACATAAATGCAGCATAAATTACGTAATTTATTCTTGCCGTGATATAATAATATTTTGAAAGAGAGAGTAAACTTACAGTAGCCAGTCGACAGCTATGATGAGAGTGACGTCCTCTGCAGGCAAGCCCACGGTGTCCAGCACCATCACCATGGTGACCAGCCCCGCCTGGGGGATACCAGCTGCACCGATACTTGCAGCCGTTGACGTAATACTGAAGCAGTAATCAACCAATTAGAGCATACAACTTAATTTTATCGTGTATATTATATAATATATATATATATATATATATAAATGTAATCAATTATTGTCAATCAAATTTGCAGTGATTTAAAAGAAGTATACCATGTTACCATGTGTTTATGCTTTGGAGTTTGGATTTGCCTCGCTCAGTAAATTTAAAAATTCTTAAAATACTTCCAGTACCCCCCAAAAATTCTAAAGTTATTATATTTTATTTAGTAAATAAAAGCTAATAAAATATAAAGTATAAGTCAAAACTTTTTAATTAATTTCCTTTCAAACACTTAAAATTGAGATACCTTCACAATCTTAAACCCAATAAAGAACTATTATTATAATTATACCTTCATAAACGTTGAAATTTCGTTACTCAATATTTGTAAAAGTTATATTAATAGTTTCATGTATTGAAATGAAAGAAAAAGTTTTTTTATACTACATCGATAATGTCAAAGATGTTTACATCGCACATGGTGATTTCTAATTTCATTTGTTACGTTGATCCATATCCATATAAAGTGAGGCTGGAAGCTTAATACCATAATATTATACTATGTTAATATAATACTGACTCAAATATCTTACACTTCATTGGCACACGTTACACTTTACTTTGCTGTATAGACAAAATAACAAATCAACGTTCGTCTTTTCTCTAAATATATTGGTATTCATTTTTCATTGCCAAACTAAAGAATTCACTTATATAGAATCCATAGATGAATTTTAAGACAATGAATTGAGTCACGATTGAACGGCGATTGAGCTTGTATATATGCTCATTTTTTTCACTCAAAAATAATTCATTTGAACAGCTTCTAGCATCAATTTGGCAATGTTGTTAAACTAATGGAACACAATTCTTGCAAACATGATGTGACCGAAAGTGTGTCTAATTGCAAGCATAGAGTACCCTTGCTTTGTAAACCAGTGCGAGCAATTCAAGTTATAAAACATTGCCATTAATTTTACATTGTTGAAGGTATGAAAGTTTTATTACATCCTGAGTGAAACTTTTTAACTGAAAAGTTCTTATTACAAAAACTAAAGCTTGACACTTTTATCTTTTGTTGTTATTTTTTTCTTCATGTTGTGCATGTTTTAGTGTACGATTTAAAACTGTCATCTGAAATAGTACCTATATATGTAACAATTATGGAATAATTAATTATGTATTTTGTTTTTATTTACCTTATAGCAATAATATTGCCGAGAGATAAGGGAATATTGCGCACTTGTGAGATGAAAATGGCAGCCACGGCTTCATACAAGGCAGTACCGTCCATGTTGATAGTCGCACCGATGGGCATGACAAAGCGAGCCACGCGAGGGTCGATTCCGTTCTTGTCCTCTAGTGCGGCAATTGCAACAGGTAAAGTGGCAGAACTGCAAATAAAAATATGTTCATTATTTTCTCATAATAACAACATTGCAAATAAACGTAAGATTTTGAATGGTAAAATATATGATCATAGTCTCGTGTAATGTATACATTCATTTTTCTTGAGCATCTGACAACCACCTGAGACCGCAACAAATCACGTTTTTTAAATATTAAAAACGACTTTTATATTTTTCTCGGTCACTGTTTCTTGCACCTCACATTCATTCTCTACCATGGCACATTTTATGTGCCGTGCTGCTCTCATGGTCAATCCTTCCATGCTGTCACCTACTCCATGCTCGAAATTCTTGACAAGTTCTTTCCAATGTTCTTACTTAGGATATTGACAAGATCGTGCAACGATCTTGTCAAGATCGTGTCAAGATCTTGACCAAATCGTGTCAATTTCTTGACACGATCTTGCCAAGATCTAGGCACAATTAATTAATTTGAATTAAAAATTTATCATTAAAATGTATTTAAATTTATTCTGCACATTCTGCAGTACACAATAAATAGATAGAAAAAAATTCTAGCACAGTGAAATAATTTAGTCACCCATTCATCTTTAGATGCTTATAGATCCATCCACGTTGCTTAAATTCGGTGATCACTGATGAGGCTGTCCTTAGAATGCTATTTTCTTTTTTTTATAGATTTTATGTATTCTTTACGCTATATAAAGGTCTAAATGTTTGGACTTAGATTGTCGAGAGGTCAGAAGGATGAAAAAGGATGAGAAATATCTTCTTGGTATCAAAAATGTTCTATCAAAACTCCTTAACTTTTTTTTTTTTTTTTTTTTTTTAACCCGTAAACAAGATCTTACGAAGAACTTATCAAGATTTCGTAAGAACTTGGCAAGCTTTTCGAGCAGGGTTGTCCTATCAGCACCCATATATTCTCCTTTCAATCTTTTCATCTACACTTCCATTTTCTTGATACTCTTAATGATACTCACTCTTTCCAAATTCTCTCAATTAAATTTGATTTGGTTTGCATCATCATTTTCTCCACCAAATAACATACTTCTTAAGTTTTACAAATTATCCTCAGATCTATTTTCATTGTATTTTCTTTTAACCTATCCAGCATTTGTTCCAATTCAACACTCGATCTTATACATACTCCACTTGCATACATATTGAGTTGTTAATTACCTGGAAGCTGTACTGAAAGCAGTGGCAAGAGCTTGAGCCATGTTTCCAATGAAGCGGAATGGGAAAGTTCGCGTGAACACCACAAAGATGATGGGCAGAACGACAAAGCCATGGAAAAATATACCGATGAGTACAGTGAGGAAGTACATGCCGAGTTGACCAACTATAACCTCAAAACTCTCCATTTCGAGAAGTTTGGCCGAGATCAGAAATAGAACACCCACTGGAGACACCCTGTAACAAAATTATCATCAAAATATCAATAAAATTGGAAACAATTTATGGACTTACAAAACGTTTACTTTTCATACGTAAAATTAAAGTCCTATAAATTTTATATTGAAGTCAATGATAACGAGTGCTTTGTAATTTGTAATATCGTGACAACAGCGAGTAAAAAGCTCAGCGTCTTATAAAAAGTTGAGACTTTTTGTTAAAGTATATTATACATACAGCGCACGTAAGACATAAATCATCCAAATTACTCCGTGAATAGATATGTGTATCTACGCTTGAACTCTGCGCTGTTCGATGTCTTGCTTTATTACTATATGACGTGCTTTTGCAGAGGAGCTGATATATTTCTTATAGAAGTGAAAGTATCTTTGTCACATAGTTAACTCTTCCGTCGTTATACTTTCTGTGTTTTTTATTTTTCTTACAACAATTATTACAAGAGTTAATGAAGAGAGATGAATGGTCTCTAAAAAAACAGTTAACTTCAATGAGACGTGACCATACACATATTATGTCTCACAAACTGGGGGGCAGAGAACTTGTAAAGTAGGCAACCTGCTACAGTTGCTTATTTTACAGTTTTTAATGTCAGTTTTTGAGAGGTGAGGGACATAATAAGTGTATGGTCCTATTTCATCAATTTTGGTTTACATTATTAAATTTGAAATATGTGTTTGATGTGCAGTTTTGCTGGCATTAGCAAGCATGCAGCATATATATGCATACCAGATAACCCAGCTGGTGATGATCATCATGGCTTGACTGACACATGTGAAGAAAGCCAGCAGAGGGGCGCCCTTGGGTCCCATCTTGCCGAGCGTGACCCCCATGACAGTGGAGAACACCACCAGACCCAGGATATTGGTACCGTCCGCGTATTCGTGCGAGATATCCCAGTTGTAGAGATGCGAGGATGCTGGACAATAAGTAAAAGTTTATGTAATATAGGCATACAGTATATTATACATCGCTTATGTACTTATGTACTATAGGCATACGGTATATATATACAGCGCTTCCCATCATTTCTACGTAATTTTAAATTTGCCAACATTTATAGCGTATTATTAAATTACATTTGCTGACACACGTGTTGTCAAAACAATAACATTGTATTAAATAAAGAGCTATATTATTTCATACATAATATTGAATGGCTGAGCTAATAATTTGTCACTCGAAATATTAATTACATATTCTTTTGCAACGTTTTCATTAAAAAAACAGCTCATGCCATAATGTTAATCACTGCTAAAAATGAATCAACCAAATGAAGTCAATTAAATTAATTACTCAAGAAAGAAAAAAAGAAACTATAAAAGACAGGTGAGAAAAAGAAACAAAGAGATAAGAAAAAGTTCTTTCATTAGAAGAAAAGTTCAATGCAGCGCTTTATCAGCAAAATAATACAAACTTCAGGATATTTTGATTATTGCACTTTGTGTGTAAACAACTAACGATTGCTACATCTTGTTGAAGTTTTTGAATACAAACATTGATACTTCCTGTTTGCAATATTTATCACTTTGACAGCCTTCTCTACTAAATGTAATTCAAACTTAATTAGCAGGAAAAAAAAACAAAACAAAAAAAAAACAAAAAAAAACAAACAAACATCAAAATGAATTTGCTTGTAAAATGAAAGAAATTAAACAAAATTATCATTTCATTGAGCAAGTAACTGACCCAATCTCCATTTTATTATGCAACAAAATATTGTTGATTTTTAGAGCACAAACTGACCTGATGCAGCCGAGTCAGCGTCTTGAAAACCTAAGGCTGATAAATTTACATCTTTGGCAGACGGCATTTTCAGAACAGTTCGGTACTGCAATCACAAAGAACACAAATGTAACACAAATCAGCACAAATAACACAAGTATTACATTGATTGTTGAGTCACGTCCTTGCATAATTATATTTTGCTCTAAAACACACCTAAATATCTCTTTCTTTTATTTATTTACATTTTCATCACAATAATCATTTTTATTCATACAACTACGTTCTACATTTCTGGTTGCGCATATTTTATGCTTTGTTTGTTCTTATACTATTAAAAACCCACAGAAACAACACAGAGCTGTTTAATTTCAAGCATAGCATATAAAAGATAAAAAGAAGAAGGAAAAAAGGAGGAAATTGTGGAATTGATTTGTCAGGAAATTATATTTTTTACAGGTAAAAAAGAACATGTTTAAAAAAAGTCACAACCTCAAAAACTTGATAAAGTTTATTTCTTATTTGTTTCCTTTTTTATTTATTTAAAATAAAATAAATATATTTTTAGTATTTTATTAAGCCATTTTGCAAAATTCCTATTAAATATTTGTCTTGTAAAATAAGTTTGTTTCAACACAAATTAATTGCCATAGATATATACAATGTAATATATGTGGCAAATTAAGCTGGGGAAACATTTATCATTGTTCATTGTCTAACTTACTTATTTTTCCCCCACAATGGCCTTCAAAATTTGCATATTGCTCTTTTTTCATTGACCTTTTCAAATTGTTCTATATTGCTATTATATAATTATGATTGCTTAATTAATTGCGAAGTATCGTGACACGTTGGCTGAATGGTAACCAAAGTTTGCGATACATTCTGTGATTGCAATTGCAAACTAAAAGTAAGGAAGGAAAGCCTTGGAGCGGAGCAATGCACCGCGGTGACACATGAAGGCTGCATGCATTATATATTACGTAACGTATCATGACATTGCCAGCACAGGCGAGTCAAGTTATCTCATACGATAATTGCATATGTCAGTACATTGCTCTACTTTTCAACCTACAGTACAGTTTTTTGTTTACAATTTGCAAGCAAATGTGGTTGACAGTAGATCTATCTATCCTTGGATGATCTTATCGCCTTGCTCACTAATGGTAACAACACACCATCACTTTTTGCTTTAATCATTTTTCTTTTAAAAACATATGGATATTATTACAGCTTATTTGTACTAAAAACAGAGAACAAAACTTAATGAAAAAACATACTGAAAAACACGTAAATATTTTGCACTTATAAATTTATCTTCCTCTCAACAATATATACTATGATAGGACGATGTAATTCTCCACTTTATAATTTAATTTAATTTTTTACTTTTCTCTTACAATTGAAAAAAAAAAGTTTTTGTTATGGGCAAAGAGTGGCAAGAAGGCCTTATTCATTTTTTACAATGTAGAGAGAGAGAGAGAGAGAGAGAGAGAGAGAGAGAGAGAGAGAGAGAGAGAGAGAGAGAGTGAGTTTTATTGGGTGGGTATATATGTATTGTGTGTATAAAAAATACGTCTAATGCCATTACAGGTGTAATTCTTGTTGAATGCAATAGGTAGCGTCAATAAGAAATGTTGTATTTAGCCAGGCAGTTTATAGTAATATAGTTACAAAAAGCTCATTTTATTTCATATTCTAAAAGAGGACATTGTCTTGCGAATCGATAAATATGTCAACTTCTAATTTTCGAGTTCATTAAGAATTTTTAATTAATTTTTGAAAGTCGCAAAATAAAATCACAGGCTTCAACTTATGCATGTGGGCATAGGAAAAAGTTGCAGCCTGTGATGATATTTCGCAACTTTCAAAAATTGATCAAAAATACTTAATGAACTTGAAAATTAGAAACTCGCATAACTATATCGATTCAACACAATTAATGTCAACTTTTAGAATATGAAATAAAATTACCTTCTAAAATTTGTTAGTCTTCCTCATTGAAATAATAATAGTAAATAAATTTGTAAACATTAATAACGTTTGAAGAGATATTTCAAGAGATAAAACATAGGAGTAGGTACACCATACTTCTACCAGAGATTATTGCATACCTACTCCAGGTTACTTTTTATACCTATTGCAATTTACAGGATTTGTGTACAAGCTTTGCATTAAAAAATTGATATCCATTGGTATAAAATGGAAGTAGCATGTATTTATATAGTTTTGCGTTAATTGAAATCTCCGTCTGATCGCATTGTGTGGCCAAAATGAATGGAAGTCAATGGTTTAGTAAAAAGAGTGTACCTACCATTGGCAGTAATTTTGTGCCGTATATTTTTGTTTTTTCTCATATATATACAGTATATATATATATATATATATATATATATATATATATATATATATATATATAAATGAGTCTATTTTACAGTCACATAATGTCGTGTTACGCAGCAGTACACAGCACATTTTATTTCTCATATATTTTACAATTGGAATATAATCATACGTGTGATAGGGTATAATGTTTATAAAACATAATTTAATACTTGTTGTTACGTTTTCTGATAAAGTAATAAATTTCAATTTGTTATTCTACTTATTGCGTATTAGTTTTGACTTGAAATAGTAACTGCCTATTTAGTAATTATATAAATGTTTAATAATTTAGGAAAGAATTTGTCATGCTGGAGAAGAGTTGATGTGATGAGATGATGCTGCTTTTTACCGGCGCTCAAATTATAGGCTTGAAACACGTTAAGTATATAAGTTATATATATTTAGTATATAGGTAAGTATAAGTTAAGTATATCACTCATTTAAATATCTTTTGGAATCAGTGCAGTAGTTTTCTCAAATATCGCAAATATATAATAACAAAAAAAGTGAAAAAAAGTGAAAAAAAAAAAAAAAAAAATATTTCTCCAAATAAACGCTATATAGAGGTCCCGTGACTTTTTCAAGAGTGATTATTATACGTCAGCGCCGGTAAGAAGCATTGTGGTGGTATGCAAACGTCAAATGTTACTCTTACGTGATTAGTTTGTGGAAACTTGTGAAGTAATTTATCACAGAAATTTATGTGCGTACGTAAACTTGAAAAAACTAATTGTCACATTAAGTATGCTGTATGCTTATTTGTATCAATTAAATACTAAAAAGTACTTCATAAACTTGACTTGTTTATATAATTGTATAGGTAAACCTGTCATTCTTCCATGCACAGTGGTAACATCTGAATTGTTTGTTACGAACACTACATGTTTATTTATTCTACTGTATTCGCGAGCGTTGAAATATGAACATAAATGATGTACACACGGTGAGAATAAAATACGTAATTCATTCTGCCATTAATTAAATAAACCATGAATTACACTAAATAAGAACAAAATAAATATTTATGCTGTACACCATACCATGTAACATTGTTATCACGCAGTGTAGCATAAATTATGCTGTATTAAACAAATTGTAGTGAAAATGCGCCAGCATAATTATTACGTATTTATTACTCATGTCTATAATCTTTGAGTTTGTGTTTTCATGTTGCCACGATATTATACGCTAAACAGTTAACATTTTCATTGAAGTACTGTACATCCAATATCAAGTAACTTATTGGCTTATTCTGATTGCGGTTAGGCATTTTTTTAAATAACAACATATTTCATTTTTAATAATAATAATAATTAATATATTTTTATTTATTAAGAGGTGTTCTGACTTAGCACAATTTTTTTTTCAGTGTTACATAATGTGTGTGTGTGTGTGTGTGTGTGTGTGTGTGTGTGTGTGTGTGTGTGTGTGTGTGTGTGTGATCTTGTGTGTGATCTTGTGTGTGATCTTGACGTATGATCCACATCCATACAATATTATATCTTATAGAGATCTTGACATATGATCCACATCTATACAATATTAATATTATAACTTAGCGATCTTGACGTAACTTGCTTGAAAATTTACATATTGTTAAAAACATAATACACCGCAATGACGCAAATCATTTGTAAAAGAAATCTTTCAAAGTAAATGGTATTCAACGTTGTATTCATAAAAACTCAATGCTTCGCAACTGGATATTTGCATATTTAAAAAAAAAACTTGTTAAGTGAAAAGTGTTAAGTAAGTTCCCACTTGTGCATAATTTTGAAGATCTTTTTATCTGAGTCTGTTTTTACGTATGCCGACATTTTTGTGTTTCACACAGCGCCCAGCAGCTTTGGAAGATAATTTATAACATGCAATTGTTTGCTTTAAATTAATATTTTTAAGCACCAATTTAAAAGTCATTATGTAGTTTTATATCTATTATATACCAGAGTAGAATAAAATGGTGTTTCCTATAACATTAAGGATATTATGCTTGATTGCGATATGTGAGTTTGGTTTGAACCCTCTCTCTCTCTCTTTCTCTTTGTGGGGCTGGGTCCGGGTATAATTGATTAATAGCATAAATAATGCACTACACTAGGGAAACATAGAAACATTTGGGAATTGAAATAGGTTTTTTAGTTCACTAATTCTATACAAATAATATGCATTGCAGCATGACGCTTCGACTTATTGATGCTAGACAAACTATCTTTGATGAATCACAAAACGTCATATAAATGAATTGAGTTCTACGAGGTTTAACCTTATTTCTCCAACATGATACTATAGAGGGACAAAATAAATGGCTTCATCTTAAGCACAATTGGTTCAGCAAAACATAAAACTATATTACAAAGCATGTTGTACACAGAAACACGATAATACGATAATTACGCTAAATTTGCAATGTTATTCTTATGAGAAAACCACACTCTGAATTTCAATGGTAAAAATATATTATCGCGGTCCTGTGTATACAGTACATACAGCATGTACAGTATATACAGCATGTACAGTACATACAGCATGTACAGTATATACAGCATGTACAGTTTATGTTCTTCTAATTTTGATAAATTTATGCTACATAAATACAGCATAAATTACGTAATTTATACTTTCAATGTATTTGCTATCGCGATCAACATGTCGTTTAGTACCAACTAATTACTAATATTGTGTTAATAAATTAATTTAACAATTAAAAATAAAATAGTAAAAATATGTTTCAGGTTTTCACGAAAGTTGAGAAAGTTTCAAATGCAAACATAATTTGTACATTTCTTTGATAATTTTAAATTTATTCATTTTATAATAAATATATATTAATTAATGTGTATATATATTATGTTTCTTTTTGTCTATATTATGCTTTTGTGGGGGAGAAAAGAACACGTCATTTAGTATATTTGCAATCAGTTCAGACTCTGTTTTACTGCAAATTTTTACCTTTTGTCAAACTCAGCAGTAGCAAAAAAAAAAAAAAAAAAAAAAAAAAGAAGAAGAAGAAGAAGAATTAAGGTTAAGGTGACTGATAGATCGCCGCTATTTTCATTTATTTATATTTTGTTAACTTTATAGGGAAACTAATAAGGATGATAATTTTCGTCTTTCTTTCCTAAGAAATGAAGGTAAATAGCAACTTTGTATACACTTGGTATTAACTTGATTAACTTCACTTCACTTTGTAGTTATCACTTTTTATTTGCATAGCAAAGAGCCGTGTCAAAAATAGTTTACAACCGGCAAACAAAAACTGTGATAAAGTTGCAATTAGAGTTGTTTTTAGGCTCTAAAATGTTACATACTTAACACACGTGACTCTCAGTGGAACTTTGTTGCAGCTTTACTGTAGGTATAACTCATGATGCGAGAGGGGTTTCAAAGCTTTTGATTTTCTTAAGATTCAAAGTGGTTTTATTAAATTTAAGAATTTATCGTCGGCTGCCCTAGGCGGAGGATTTCTGTGGTTTCTCTTTGTCATTTCAGGAGAATACCGGGTCGGTTCCTTATTTTTATGCCACAGCCACCTCCGTCTTCCTATCATATAGTTTTCCACTTTTATCCTGAGCATCCGTCATAACTGATGCAATGACTGCTATAACTGACATATTTGGCCTGTTTGACTTTTCGCTTCCGTCTGTATAAAATGTCATTCGTATGAATAAACACTTTAGATAAAGTAAAGCAAAAAAAAAAAATAATAATAAATAAAAAAAAATCTCAAAATGAAAATTCTAATGAAAACTAGAATATTAAAAGTGGGAAGGAAATATATATTTTATAAATTATATATGAATCAAATTGAAACACGATTGAAGCAAATTGAAATCCAATTGCAGCCCTAAATTTGACGTTTTTGAAAATTGCTATATAGATTTCCAATGGGTTGAGTAGTACGCACTCCCAAAATATACTGGCCAAAAGTTCCCGAACGATTTGCATAGGCAACCTGCAACCACACTATGTTATCTTTATGAGAAAACGCAGCGGCCGCCGCTGCCCCGTTCGGGAACTTTTGGCCAAAGCTGTTGTACAACGGACTTGTACACTTGCTTTATTTTGAGCCACGTGGGTTGGTCGCGCGCGCGAGTATCAACATACCACGAGTTGCCGCGAGTATTCTCCCTCCCTACCCACCTACCGCTATGGAGTCCCACTGTTTTCAAAATGAAGCTCTTCCTGCCCGAGTCCAGCTTGCTTTCGATCTCATCACTATGTCGTGGCCGCGGCTATTGAACTTTGTGCCTCCCCATACGTATGCATCTTATTATCAATGAAATAAGGCAAAGAAAATGGCCCACTATAGTATATAGAATAGATAATGATTCTTTTTTTACCCACGATTCAATTGTAGAATGTTATATGAACTATGTTGTATCATGTATATTATATAATACTCTGTACCCTTTATTGAAAATGCTAACTTAATTAAGATAAATATTTAAAAAGAAAGCCGGAGTTAAACGATATTATATAAAGTTTGTTTGAGAGGGGAGTTTGCCTGCTGCATTATGTTGTCAGTGTCAAGCCTCCTGCGCTTGTGTAATACATCCATTTAACTACGGCTATAATATCCCGTAAATATATTAACAATACAACTAAGAAAACAAATCAGTTTGGTTTGCACCTGCTTGCTACAGACAAGATAATAAAAAAGTAGATCAGTCAATCTTTTATTAATCAGCCAATTTTAAAGTTATACTATACTCAACATCGTATTAATGGAGGTTACCGGTAATGAAAAATTCTTTAATATTTTCTTTGGCTTAAAACACGTAAAAGTATAAAGTATGTCTTAAGTATTCCTGATTAAAATATTTTCGGAATCGAGTGAGTAGTTTTCTCAAAAATCATAAAAAATGTGTTTCTCCCCATATAACAAGTGTAATGTTAAATTAAATGATCTTTAGATTTTCTCGCGCATTATATACCGATAAGCTCCCATTCTATAAGATAAGTCACGGCCTAGTTTCCCTAATGTCCGCAAATATTGGACATTTAGAAACGTGTTTTTTCCTCTTGTCAAAATAAATGACATAATTCGCGCTGCTATTTATATCATATTAGATAACAGAATATGAAAGTTGCTTGGAAGGATAAATAATTATGTCGTGCAACATAAAAGTTATGCTATGTAGCGTACGTAATTAACACAGTCATTATGCATAATAAGTTGTTTTTTATGTACACATTTAGCTGTTGTAACACTTTATTTTTGTGTATGACTATGAAGTACGAGAAAATGAATTTCTTGCCTGTTGCGGTACACTATATTTATATTTATTATCTTTTGTTTAATGCGGTCATTTATATTTATTATTTATGTTGATGATTTTGTAGTATTTTATTTTTAATAAATCAAATTTGCATTAGATGCTCAAATATTTTGTTTGTGCAAAGCAAGGTTTTGGCACAACGCCTTCATAACATCAGCAGCTTCAGACGATACTCGATCTATGAGCAGTATCAACTTTTGTGCAGCAAAAAGGCTACCAAACAAACCTGCAGGCGCAGGCGTAATTTTTACGGTCTTGTATCTTAATTACAGACCAAAATCATAAATATACTAAGTTTTTTAATGCTAATTAAAACATATCTTGCAAATCAATTGAAAAATAATAAAAGAAAAGTAATGGGCGTTACTCGTGCACTGACAAAATTTTTGTTTTAATACTGTATTGAATTTGTTCGTATAGTAATAGTTTTCTATGAATATGTGTGTGTGTGTGTATATATATATATATATATATATATATATATATATATATATATATATATATATATATATATATATATGGTGTGTGCACAGATTCAATATTACAACGTCAGTTTTTTTAAATGGCGTTTCCAGTATGGATTCCAATTGTTGATTTGTTGTTGCTGTTTCAGTAAAATATAAAGACGGACTCTTACCTGAGATATGCAGGCTTGCACGAGATTTGGAGGGAACATGTTCCTGCAAAAAAGAAACAAAAGTATTTAATCAATTGTAATATTAGCCTAGGCCTATAATAGAAATTAGAAATATTTTTATTGAGCCAGACAGTTGATAGCAACATTATACATGTTACAACAAGCTTTGGTCTTGCCAAACTTAAATGAAAAGAACAAAAATACAATAATTAGTAATACATATATAAACATTGAATTCAATTATAGAGGTTACAAAGTTATGAAACTGGTATCATAATTGTGTATTGATTGTTTTTTCAACTGTATTCGGTGCTTTTTGAACTTATGTGTAATAAAGAATATTAATAAGGGTTTGAATGTATTTGGAACAGAAATATGTTTCCCTGACTGCCTATCTCTATTTTGCAATAAAATATATTTGTTATTTATTTCATTAGAATAAGCTTCAGTTAACAACAAACAAAAATTTTAGTTTTACCAATGAAAGCAACTCAAAAACAATATTTAGCTTTAAACATATAAACAATACTTTTGCTTATTTGTTATGCAGTTTGCGAATGCAAACCTCTATAGGGTGTATATAAATGACGTCATGCTGAATCTGCTTCGACGCCATACTGGAGCAATGCTTAACATGGGTCAACATAGGACAAACGTAGATTTTTGTTATTTTCATTAGAAATTTAGTTTATTATTGTTGGAATTTTTTTTTCGCATACTTGAAAACCTTATTCAAATTGTTAACAGCATTAGTGCCCTCAAAAATATTTCTAAGTTAGTAAGATATTGCTAAGTATATAAGCATTTTTAAACCAGAAAAATATGTAATTTTCCCATACTGTCCGATATTATTTATTACTCACCTATGGTGGCAATCTTTTTTTTTTTATTTTTTTTTTTTTTAATGCAACCACCCTATATCTGGGCGAAGCCATGTGTGCTTTTCTTTAACAATTGTGAATTGTTAGGCAGCTCTGAATGTAACGATTAAAAGCAATATTGGCTAAATGCCAACTTTTTGACAAACACATTTTCAAATTAAAAAATATTGATTTAACGCTTCATTATATATGAAAAGAAGACTTACAAAAATGCTTTTTGAGAAAATTGGTTGATGGCACATGAAAGATCAACCGCTTCGATCAATTAATAACTTATATAATGACGATTAATCCATAAGAATTATAATCATTTTGAATTAATATCTTGCACTTCATAATTTTGAGCACATTTCCGAGTTATTTGAAGTTTTACCATAATATATTACTAATAGTATGCTAGGTCCGTATTTTGCATGTAAGGTTTCAAAAGTGTTACGAATGTTCCATAATAAATAATATGATACTTTTTATCATATTTGATGAAAGCAAAAAAAAAAAAAACAACAACAACAACAACAACAACGAGGCATTGAGATTTATAATTTTAGACCATGAAGACGGACTATGGATATAACATACCCCTCCTACCCAATGCATTATTGATTTTTCTTTCTTCCAATAAATGTTATAAAAGTGAAAACGTGTATGAATATAATTTATAATAGTGTTGTTCGTAAACACTAGCTGTTTTTCTTTCTACAAAAAAATAATAATAATAAAAATAAAAATCACATTATATTGAATAACCATTAGTTGATTGTCATTTTAGAAGCTCCCTTGCTTCAAAAAAGGTGCAATTCCATTTAAAAAAAATTAAGTTATAGTTTTTTTTTTCTTCTTTACGGAGAAAAGTATAACTAAAGAGTTACTATTTAGCTCTTTTTTACAATAAATTTGTTAGATATATACAAAGTTAATTTTAAGATGTGCAGAGCTAACTATTTACCGCTGAAGAAATAACGTTTATACTAACGAGTTACTGTTTAAACTTTTGTCAACCAAGTTATTGGTTTGTAGTGTACTGAAGAGTTTTACATCTATCTATATCTGAATAATTTCTTAAATTTATGTTTTCCGTGTTCTTTTTCATGGCTTTGAGCACAAAAACCAACAAACAGGGTTTACGAATACGAACATGGTTTAATATGAGAAAAGTATACAGTCTCTAAATTGAAATGGTGAAATATGTTATGACAACCGCGTGTATGTACAGTACGTAAACATTGCACTGAGCTTTATATTATTCCTTGTATTTTGATGCTTAAATGCAGATTGCAAGTGTGCGCTCTCACATAACCTTGTGCGTGAGGTAATGCCAAACATATGTTTACACTTTGACAAGCAAGTTCCAAGCAAGTTTACAATTAATATAAATAGAAAAGTCATCACATTACACAGCTCTTGTTGTGGCAACTTAAAGTCATCACATTACACAGCTCTTGTTGTGGCAACTTAAAGTCATCACATTACACAGCTCTTGTTGTGGCAACTTAAAGTTGTCAAATCACACAGCTCTTGTTGTGGCAACTTAGGTTGCAATGTAAGTAAATAATAATTGTCTCAACATCAGAAAAATGAATTTCCATATCTCAAGTTACTTTGGATTTTTAAATTGTTTATTTGTCAATTAAAAAATTATACAAATAACTCTTAAAGAGATACTGGTCTTATATAAAAATAATTTGAATCGCGCAGTCTCAAATATCTACATGCGGAAATACCATAAACGTTCTTAGTTAGTTTAATTAAACCATGTGCTATCACAGTTAAAATGAATTTTTATTTATTTCATGAAATGAGACAAGAATACGAATCTTTATTGAGGCAGGCAGTTATTAGTAACAAAGATAGTTACAACAAGCGATAGTCGTATCTAAATAGCATATAATTAATATAATTGAATGAACTGTCTGGGTCAATAAAGAATTCTTATTCCTATTTTTAATATCGTACTAGGTACAAAAATTGACAAGTATATTGTGATCACCTATTTGTTGTTATATAACACAAAAGTAATGTTTTTATGAAAGACTCTGCGCTTTAGCCAACATTAGATCAACACAAAGCTCGTGTCAAGTGCAGCAACAGATCTGGGACATGAAATTTTATTTTATTGTTTTACGTATAAATTACATAATATGATTATAAGAAGTATTTCTTTACAGTTAAAATGTCTTGTATTGCTAAGATATTAAAATAAAACTTTATTTACCTGACAAGATCCATCAAGGTATCCGCTGTGGTAACATTACGTGAAGTTCCTGCTCGTGCGATCGACTCCGAGTCGCCACGCCCAGGGTGAATGGTAACCACAAGAATGATACCCAAAACGACGGCACAAACTGTTGTAGTCAAGTAGTAAAAGATGGCCCGACCTCCAATTCGACCTGAGAGACTCAAGTCCAAGGAGCCGATAGCCGAGATCAATGATGCCACAATAAGTGGTAAAATAAGTGATTTGAGCATCCTTAAGAACAGGTCACCGATGTAACTTACGTACATTACTTCTCTAGGGGTCCATTTACCTTCTCGGGAGGCTCTTAGAGACATCCCAAGAACCACCCCCCCTATAACGCCCAACACCGTAAATATGGTGAGGGCGTTACTTTTGAGTGATCTCATAAAACAATCTCTGCTTGGTTTTGCCATATTGGCGCCTCTCAGATTGTTTTTACGGCGATTTTGTTGTTGCGGCTGCGGGGGAAGCGGACCAACCGCAGGCGACGCCGAGCTGTAACAGAAAATACATCACATTGTTACAAATCTAACTTTACAAGTAATACAAATATTATATGTACAACGAGAAGAACAATTTTATCCTCGCTCTCTCAATGTCAAACTGATTTAACAACGTTTGAATCAAAGTGTTTACAATGCTCATTGCTTCTGAACGTGGAAATATATTTTGCGTAAAATAGAACAAGTGTGGCTACTATGCGTTATTTAACCCTTTATAGTGGTTAAATTAATTATACGTCATTGCATCTATTGTCATAGTGGTTTCTTGATGTACACCATTTTCTAAAACGGTTATATAATATATTTTTTTTTTCACAACTATATGATGGGACACCTATTGTCCCAGTGAGCTTGAAAGGTCATACACATGTTTTAAAAATTAATTAATCTTTAAGAAATCTTTTTTGTTTTTGTTACAAATTTTTCCAATAATTTTAAATTACTGAAACACACTATGTCAAAAACTTAGTTAAAAAAAAAAAAATAAAAAAAAAAAAAAAAACTTTAACCCTGATCTTGCAATGCTAAGATCTGAGATTTTGCAATGCTATTAGAGAGCAAATTAAAGTGAATCCCCTGCCATTTTCCTGCGCCTGTCTCATTGGTTACATCACCAAAAGAATTATAGTAATATAGACAACTTGAAAACTTGATTTGTCTTTAAATTAAGCAAAGAAAATCGTGACTCAAACTCTAAAGTACAATAACGTGGCACACGTAGCAGATAAAAATAACAACGGAGCCCAAGTTGTCAAGTTATTCCGAGAAATGTAACTCCTCAACCAATATTTGAACCAAACTTAAAACGTCTACACGTATTTCTATGTAAGGAGATATGAATTTCAAAATCAACAATCACCTTTCCTTCATTAAAATTCAACACAGAACTCGTACACCAGTACTTACACTTGATAATTTTATCTACAGCAACTTTTGCGTTATCATAAAAAAAAAAAAAAAAAAAGTACCGACAGGAATTGAATAACCTGCACAACAATAGAAAGAAAAGCAACACTGTATGCCCGTTCTACTGTCTGTTATTTCAGCGCTCTGTTCCCCTCATACCTGTTATCTGTAATATCAAACACATCCTGTCTTATTTCTTGACCAAGTCGACGCTCACCACGTTTAGTAAACAACCAAAAACTTGATCTCTATAATAAATACATATTGACTGATGTTACAATGTTTGCAACATATTTGTGTAATAAAATGATAAATTTTGTCATAATATTATATATTTTGATATAATATAAATATTGTGGTTATTAGGGAAATAAAAAGACACGTGAAGCATTATAATATTATGATTTCTGATATAACTGAATTTTATTTATCATTGTCTTATAATTAGTAAAGTAATATAATTTAAACTTTTGTTTTACGTGTTTAAAAATAAATTTGACATATATATAATTATATATTTTTATCACGAAATAATCACTAAAATCGATGGTATATTTTTTTTTTTTTTTTTTTTTTTTTTTTAAGAAAGTGCAAGTGTATCTTATCTTCTAAAATTGCAACCTAAAAAAATATACCATGAATACGAGTTACAAATTCTTCTCGCGACGTAATGATAATAACTTGAACAGCATTCTATTATACTTCTAGTAGCGAGTGTGTCCTGCATTAGCTGCAACAACACATCGCAATTTAGGTATACAATTTATAACACTACATAAAGACTATGAAATATTTCAATTGCATTATTACATTTAATTGAAAATAATTTTAATATCCAGAGATTTATTAGTTCATTTGATTCACCAACTATTGTTTAAAATTATTTCATTGTGTATATTTTTTTATCGTAATATTTTATTTATATAACTTTTCAAATATTTTATTTTTTGAACAATATTCAGATAGAAAGAACAAAATTGTCAACAAAATATATCACATACAGCATGCATCAAGTCTAGTGAGATATTTTACCTAAAAGAGATGAGGAGAAGTAGAGGAGGGGACTTTTATTTTTCTTAGAAATAGCTATGTTGCCGGTTTTTTCATATTCCCATAAGGATAATGTATTGCAGGTTGCAGGTTATTCAATTCCTGTCGGTACATCGCGACGTGCTTGCGAAGAAACGGCCTACTTATTTTTGGCTACTATTGAGCAAAAGGTGTACTTGCAGTTGGCTATTTTCAAGCAAAGGACGCAATTGTAATATGAAATTTTATTTTTCATAAAAAAACAGAGAGAGAGAGAGAGAGAGAGAGAGAGAGAGAGAGAGAGAACTAAAATCTAAAAATATTGTTCCTTGAATTTTTGTTTGTCATTTAACTTCTTAGTTTTGTTGTTGACTTAATTATAAATTAAATATTTATAAGTTTATATATATATATATGATAAGAAATTTTCTCGGTGAAATAGAATTATTGTCTTACCTTCTGTGAAGACACTGGGCTTTACACTCGCTGCTATCACTATTTTAAATAACAATGAAAAAATAATAGTCACTTTGTACATAATTATAAAAACACTCAATTCACAGTCTTTTTAAAAATTACATAGCTATGTTATTTTGAAACCATTTGATAAGAAAGTACCATGTAATCGTACTAAAAATAAAGTCAACGTTTCGCTTGCACCTGACGAGGCGCGTACGCCCTCTCCTCCCCTCAGGAGGTCAGCACGGCAGAGAGTGAGAGTTTAGTTTTCAGTTCTGAGGAAGGAGACAGACAGTATGTATCATTTTTGATATATAGTCTCCGAAAACGTTAAACATTGTGTGTAAATAACATAGCTATGTAATTTTTAAAAAGACTGTGAATTGAGTGTTTTTATAATTATGTACAAAGTGACTATTATTTTTTCATTGTTATTTAAAATAGTGATAGCAGCGAGTGTAAAGCCCAGTGTCTTCACAGAAGGTAAGACAATAATTCTATTTCACCGAGAAAATTTCTTATCATCATGCAACCTCGCTCGAAATTCAACATTCGAAACACACACACACATATATATATATATATATATATATATATATATATATATATATATATATATATATATATATATATATATATATATATATATATATATATATATATATATATATATATATATATATATATATTTATATATATATATATATGGGTTAACTTTTAAATAGCATGATCTCTCTCTCTCTCTCTCTCTCTCTCTCTCTCTCTCTCTCTCTCTCTCTCTAATATTATTTCATAATAAACCGATATTTTAAATAATTATTTGCTTGTGTATGTATGCCATTATTAGATCAGCAATGTTAACTAATATTAAATTTAAATTATTTTTGCACTAACGTCTTATTGAAGTCCACATCTCTGGATCATGCAAGCGTGTAAAATAGGGTTAAAGTTTTTGTACAATAGAGCTTTGAAGCCCTCTCAACACTCTGCAATCCTATACGTTGCAATGGCAATTGGAATTTAAAAATATAAAGCAACTAATTTGTTTGTCACGACTGTACGATCGTCTAAAAATGTCCTTTATTTGTGGCAGGCTTGTCACTCGTCACTTCTCTCAAGGTAGGTTTTCCATTTGTATCTGCATCAGTTATTTTTAATTATCAGTTCTCTAACAGGAATGTTTGTAGTACAATTTTATAAAGTTTATCATAATAGTTTGATTTATGTAAAATAAATATTGCAGTTTTGGTACAAGGTTTTACTGATCCCAAGTAGGTTATTGCGGTCAGAAAGTCCTCGATAGAACAACCCCTCACGGAACGCACATAATTGTATTCACACATGAAGAAACTGACAAATTATTTTGCTGCAAGTGTTGCTATGATTAATTGCAATGAAACGTGTCAACTTTTGGATCACAAAGATAGCCACTTTTCACATGATCAATTTTGCGATATAATAATGTAGCTTACGAACCCTTGTTTATTTCGGCATTGATTACAAATTATGTTCTTTGTGATAAGGTGCCCTTCTCAGTTTAAACTGCCATTCAACATTTTTTAAAAAAATGTATCTGTGTGTTTTGATTCTCAAATCTTCAATGTATTATCATATATCAGGACAGACGGCAATTATATTAAATAAAAGACGATTACAAAAAATAATAATAATAATAATAAAAAAAAATAAAGTGATGTATAATTAATAAGTGAATTATCTTGCGCAGTTAAAGACAAATAACATTGCCAATTATTGAAGACCACACCTGACAAATTGATGCACCTGTCAAGATGATGATGATGTAAAACAAAAACGTGAGATTGATTCGATGACGTACTATGAGTGACTATGAAAACTTTTCAATGAGGAAGGTCGAACATGTATGTACTACATATAATCTGTTACTTCCTGTGCTAGTATTATGATACTACTTGAAATGACATAACTAACATTGCATGATGCATCCAATGTTTATGTCATCGCTTTGCATATGCATGCAGTCACCCACAGCAAAGTTCCATCAACCCCAGAGTCGCACCATCACACATCACACTTTTGGCTTTCTTCCTAAATTTTCACTATACAGTATTATTTTTATTTAAAAAAAAAAAGAAATCTTATTTTTTTTTTGTATACAGTATTTTTAGAGGACATTGCCCTGAATCGATTGATACGCAAATTTCTAATTTTTTAGTTTATTTTTGAAAAATGACGTTATGATCAGTACCTTATGCATGTAAAAATGACGTCATGGGTGTCAACTTATGCATGTGGGCATAGGAAAATGTTACCAACCGTGACGTCATTTCGCGACTTACAAAAAGTAATCAAAAATACTTAACGACTCAAAAATTAGAAATTTGCATATCTATCAGTTCAGGACGATGTCCTCGTTTAGAATATGCAATAAAATCACCCCCTTTTTTTTTATTATTTTTTTTTTTTTTGCACTCAGTTAAAAATGCTTTTTTTATTATTTACAATGATCTGAATTCACTGATATATGGAAATATATAGTCACTAAGGTGTATACAGAGAGCAAACAGCTTTAATTTTATAGACAAAAAGTTACTTTACTTGGCTCATTTTCAGCACAATTTGTTCAATATAATTTATGCTTTACTGCAAAATAACTATGCTACAATAGCATACACATTGTACAACATAATTATTTATGCAGTTTTGATTTAGTATTATTTATGCTATAATGGACTAAATGCAGCATAACTTATGTGCTTTTTTACTTTCCGAGAGGATAAAACTATTCCTATTTTTATAGGCTTTTTATTTGATTCATTGCATTTATTGCATTATTTATTTATTGCATTTATTGCATTGATTGTATTTGCTTGACCATTGACCGATAATATTAACAAAAAGCAAGTAGTAACACTTGCTTGATGCCATTAGTATATTTTTAATATAAATAAAATCAGTGGAAGGAACTTTTTGTGGCTTTGCAGCGTCCTATGGAGTGTTAAGCTCAAGTTGAACCTCTTTTTATAGATTTATCTCCTCCTATTAAACTTCATCCTCATTATATATTATGACATAAATGACATTACTATTATACAATCACAAGACATCAAAAATGCATCCGCTTTTTTAGGTTAATTGGTTCAACATATTTCAGCCTTTTAAATTGGGGGAAAAAAATGCAAAGTTTTTGTGTTTTAGACTTTTGGCTTACAGTTATCGCACGGACAAAGCTAAATATGTAGTAATTATGTCGTTTTCAGCACAATTTGTGCAATACAGCATAATCTTTGCAATACTGCATAATAACTATAAAGAATTAATATTATGGCATAATTATTCGTGTTATTCTAACAAGATATAAGATATTATTACGTTGCAGTATGTCGTTATACAGAGTAGAACAAGTCAAATAACACAAATTCATCAACAAATACAATACTAGCGTGTGGTTGTTACTGTTGCCACTAATTGTTGACAATCATTTTAGCAAGTTATACTTAACATACAAGATAATCAGAAACACTATAAAACATGTTATCAAGCAAATATCTCTGCACTTAAAAGAAACTAAAGAATAGCATTTTTTTTTTATATTATTGTAGGTAGTGCATTATATAGGTCAGTTATTATAGGTGCAGACCACGTGCATAAAATGTCTTAACTATACTGAACTCACTAAATATATATTATAGGCAGCGGCTTATTGAAGCTCATTATGTGAGTACAACACGTGTAATTACTGAAGTATTATTAGTTCCTCTCACGGGCACGTGCACAAGCCAACTCAAACTTTTGTTTTTATTGTCATTCCAGAAACAGGCAGTTTTACGTGCCCAGTATGGTGGTACACACAGAACAGAAACAAGTTACAAATATAAAATAGACACGACAAATTATACCATCAAACTTGATGCAATATAAATTACACACACAGTTTTGTTATGCATTGATAAGAAGCGTAATTTACTTACATTCTCTTCCATTGAATTGCATGTGCAGGAAGAACATCTTGAGATAAAACAAGTTTTCGATACATCATTGGTATATACTGATACACACACACAAACGTCGTTTCTTAAAGTTTTTTGTGGTACATTTATTTTTATTTATTTATTTTACAACCATTTTATACTTTTTTATTTTGCGATTACGTTATTGCAATTAATATAATATACCATTTATCCGAATACAAAATCGTGTCTTTCGTGTCTTTCGTTTTTTTTTTTTTTTTTTTTTTTTTTGAGTATAGAATTTTATCACGAAATGGCGCGACAAATGACCGGGGTGCTAAATTGTCATGCTTAAGTATGAAATATTATACATACCGTGACGTGGGATGTATACCACCAAGTGAAGCCTAGCACGAGTTATTGCGGTACTACTTAAGAAATACATGACAACACGGGAGCATATTAACCTTGCGAATCGGTGCGCTAGCTCTGCTCTCTGAATTAGTCTCCAAATTTCTCTATGCTATATAGTGAGCGTAACATAGAAGGAGAGAGAGGGACTGGATGACGGGAGTAAGTATGTGTGTGAACGACAGAGAGAGAGAGAGAGAGAGAGAGAGAGAGAGAGAGAGCAAACATTACAGTAACCTACCATCCTCACCCAGCCAATACTAATCGGTGTTCACTTTGCATCTATTAATTAGCCACTCAATACAATGCTCTACTATTACTATTATATTGCCATTGTATTATTTACTACTATTACCTGCGACAATTTGATAATCGTAATTAACATTTACATGACGGAATATACGTATATTTTTGTGTGTATATATATTATTCATATGTGTGTGTGCAATCATGATACATAATACAAAGTCAATAACATAAAAAGTGTTGAAACGTACCGTCTTTCCTGACAAAAGCTGATTCTTCATTAAATTAATTTGATTCCTCATATTATCTTCATACAGTATAGCCATATAATTATTTTCAATATGTTTATAGTGCGATAAAAATTGCCCTAATGAAGGTTGATAACTTTGAGTTTATTAAAAAATCAACAACCTTGGTAGAATTTTCATTGTTTATATTGGAGAGAAGCCGAGATTTGGAAAGGTTGCCTGCTAAGGACTTTCTTGGCAGATGACACTTTGACTGGTTCTTCAATTACGTAGCACTAAACGCAAACTGAACGATCAATCAATACTCGGAGTTGGGGTGATAATCGGGCAAGGGAGCGAATAAGAAGGAACGTAATTTGAAAAGCCATTAAGGAAAATATGAAAGTGTCAGACTAAATTACTCGCCTTCAATATGCTTACCTCTTTCGCTTTTGCATTTTTTAATATACAATCAGGCAGCACTTTGACAAATTGAGGGTGACAAGCATATAACACACAACACAAAATTGCGTTAATCATTCAATCCTTACAAGTTGACAACTTTGGAAAAAACATTTATAAATATATACATAACGACATAATTGAGAGACAAGCTTTGATAAGAAAGATGATTGGACCTTCATTTAATACAAGTTGGATTATCATGTGCATGTCATGTGATTTGTCAATATTTTGTTTATATTAAGCGACATATATCTAACACCAGTGCTAAAGTTATTATTTTCCTACTTCCAAAGTGAGAAAATGGAGATAATATTTTTGCAGTCTGTCTGAAGTGACATAAGCCACCCGTGTAACTGGATGCCTTACTTTCTTTCAAACCCTCGAGCTCTCTCGCAGACGAAACCTTGCAAGCTCGCGACTACTCTCTCTCTCTCTCTCTCTCTCGCTCTCTCTCTCTCTCTCTCTCTCTCTCTCTCTCTCTCTCTCTCTCTCTCTCTCTCTCTCTCTCTCTCTCACACACACACACACACACACACACAGCTACTCTACTATGCAATACACCATAATATATCAAGCAAAAAACATGTTTACATACTTTGGTTGGATTCTGTTTCCACTATAAAAACTTGATACCCAAATTGAAAACCAACATGGGAATTTTCATATTTTATACGTATTTGCAAACGAAAATTTGAAAGCCGTGAGCATGAATACATTAATAAATTTAATTTACATTAACAGCAGGATTTTCAAAGTAAATGGAGCAAAATTCTGCACGTGACTAAAAACACAAGCTCTTAATACTTTGAGGAAAAACACCGGGATGATTTGTAAAAGCATTTTAAATAAACCCTAAAATATAATATTAAAAAATAATAGACTGAAAGAAATGTGAAAAAAGCTACAAAAATATCTCGGTGCTTCCTATGAAAAATTGGACATACCATAAGATACAAATTTCCTAAATGAAGAATCCATTTCATAATCAACTCATTCTATAAGTATGCATTGATCACATTCTATACACTAGTTAGCAATGTCACCCTTACGAAATAAGCAATAATTATTAAATAATGAATAAAATATTAAGATTCAAAAATCTTCTCATTTATAAAGCACTCTTATTTATAATGTGAGTGTTTTTGCTTTGTTATCATCATACCTATACGGCAGCAATGGCCGATCAAACGAGTTGTAAGGTTAAGAGTTCATTGACTTTCAAGCTTGCTCTCAGCAGCTCTAGTGGACCTCTTTAATATTTAACAAACGCCTAGCCGCTCTGCCGCGCCACGTAAAACAAATTACATCTCATTTTTTCCCTCTAATCCTGAACCCACTTTTTTTTTTACTCATATTGTTTCCATGCTGTTTTGAATAAAAAAAAATGTATATAAATAATTATAATAATAAAAAATCAATAAAATAATAAAGACAAAACAAGACAAGACTGTGTAATGTTTAAAAACAAAAGGCTGTTACAACTAATGTAAAAAAAATTTAATAATAAAACGTGAAAAAAAAAAAAAAAAAATCTGTGGATAAAGTTAACAAATATAAAAGCTGTTTTATTTAAAGAAAGTGACTGATATTAACTGGTGAGATATAATACTCCATCTACTGCGTGACCTCTTGAAGCCAAGAGAATATTGAGATGAGACATACATGCCTCTCTATTCTAGTGGCAATACATCAACAAGCGCGCGGACAATTTCATATCCATTAACTCAATGCAGTTTCAAAGACATAAATAAGAAATAGAGAAACTTGGCAATATGCGAGTTTTAATCGATAATAAATATTATAAATTGAGTGAATTAGACTATTGAAATTTGTTGTTGATTGTTCTGCAATACTTCAGTTCTAAATGAAAACTTGCTAAATTTGTCATCTTTTGTATAATAAGCTATCCAATTTTTCAATTTTATATATTTATGAGATGATACGGAATTAAAAAAAAAAAAAAAAAAAAAAACGCTAAGTGAAATGAACGGTAGACTATTTTGTTAAATGTATGTAGTAGCTTTGCAGTACGTACAGGAAACTAATGCTAATTAAACACACGATTATCATAACAAAAGACCCTTCTTCTAATTATAAATTAAATGTAAAATCACAAGTGCAAGCTGGGACATTTCCCCTGCATCCTTTCCAATTCCCGGAAGTTTCCTCTTTTCTCTTTATTATTATTTATTTATTATTATTTTTTACTCTACTTCACGCATAAAAAGTTTGAACCCTTTCACCTATAAGCACTCCATTGCGCTCGATTGTCCATCGTATAAAAAAATGGCACTGATAATAATGCTTCTCAACAACGAGGAAAATAAAAAATAATTTGCCTAAAACACGTTAAAGTATGCCCAGTATCCCTCACTTAAATTTTCATGAACTTATGCAGTAGTTTTCTCAAAAATCGAAAGATAGACCAAAAAAAAAAAAAAAATAAAAAAAATAAAAATAAGTTTTTCTCTATAAGCGTATAATTAGGTATATAGCAAGGCATAAGCGTATAATAAGGGGTCCTTCTTCTAGCGCGCCTATCATGGTGCATCGTTACTTGTAGATCTCAATTTTATTTTTATTTTCTATATTGGGATTTTTTTTATTAGTTCTACGAGGGTTTGGAAAGAAGGCAAAAAGTTTGAAGTACTTCTCAAACATACTCAAGTGTATGTAACTTTTAAAAAAAAACTCCTTTGCTGAGGTATGACGTGACAAAAATGGTGACTTGCATTACCGTGAAAAAATGACTAAAGTTCTCTAAATTTATATTTTAAACACGAAGCTAATTGGAAATTTTAGAAGGAATCAATTTCTTGAATAAAATATATTTGCGTATAAGTACACGGGATTGTCACAATTGATTGCAAATTTAACTTGCCCAAAATGAAAGTGATTGAAATATCGAAAAAATAACCCTATAAGGGTGTATATGCATGGCGTCATACTAAATACGCTTCGATGCCATGATTGAGCAATGAATATAACATTGCTTAGCACAAACGATTTTTTTTTTCTATTTTCTTTGGAAAATAAGTTTATCAGTGCTCTCCAAAAAATTGCTAGGTATTTTTAAAGTGGCAAATTGTGCCAATACCGGCCCATGTTTCTTAGTACTGACTTATGGCGTTGACTTTTACATGAATGCAAGCACTCGATGAAAAATTGAACACAATTGTGCATACTGAGTCAGTGCACTCAAACGACATGTTAAAAAAAAAAGAGAACAATTTACCACCAATTTTTAATGTAATTGTAAAGTGACAACATCTATTTAACCGGTCAAAAGGTGCACCATAGCTTTCATTTTAACAAGGGATTCGACATCTGGATATATCCTTTCCTGCCTTTGTGATACCGATCCCTATTCATACTACTTATTTGCAAGTATAGGATAAGCTTTTTGGTGACCCTTCTCTCTCTCTCTCTCTCTCTCTCTCTCTCTCTCTCTCTCTCTCTCTCTCTCTCTCTCTCTCTTCTCTGCTGCAACAGCAATCAACTACACTCGAGTCACATCATATTTGGGTTACGTCATGCCTACTAAAGTAATCGCCTTTTCAATATTGATAAGAGTACCATCATCTAACATAAATGTTAAATTCTTTTACAATCCAACTAATTTTGAAAGATGAAGATACTATTAAGTGACGTATTTATTAAGCAATTGTAGAAAAGTGCATAGCAATGCACAGCATCACTTCCTCCCGAGTGGGCTATCAAAAACACTAAAGTTGGTCCCACGCCTCTCAACAAACGTAGCGGCATGCACACACACGCACACACACACACACACACACACACACACACAATTTGTTTATGATATGGCCTGCTCCCTTTTTGTCACGTTATTATAATATTTAAGAAACAATGCAACAACACATTATTTAACGGTGCGCTTGCAGTGTGGCGGCGCCGCTACTTGCTCTTCACTTCAAGTGAAATGAGCATCCAACAACACAGGCTAATTATCATGCATTTTGCCTAGATAAATGATTTTCACTTTGGCTGCCCGCTTCATGGCTACGTTTTAGCAGCTCCAAATTTCTCTAAATTCCAAACATACATAGCATTAGCGTTTTATTATTATTATTTTTTCTTTAATAATAACTTTTTAATATTTACCGAAGAAAAAGGGAAAAAAAGAGAGAGAGAAAGAAAGAAAGAAAGAAAGAAAGAAAGAAAGAAAGAAAGAAAGAAAGAAAGAGAGAGAGAGAGAGAGAGAGAGAGAGAGAGAGAGAGAGAGAGAGAGAGAGAGAGAGAGAGAGAGAGAGAGAGAGAGAGAGAGAGAGAGAGAGAGAGAGAGAGAGAGACAGAGAGAAAGAGAGAAAGAGAGAAAGAGAGAAAGAGAGAGAGAGAGAATTGAATGCTGTGCAGCATGACAAGCATGTTGCAAATTAATGATTTTGTATGCAATTTCAAACTATCACTATTTATAGTATATTGCATAAACACACAGCATAAATTATACGCAATTTTTAACATGTGTGATTAAAACTTGTTGCAAAACTTTGGATCGTGATACGTCAAAATGAGGATTTTTTTTTGATGGGCAGGGGATCCATTCAAATTGATAATATTTTTAAATTTCAAATCCATATGACCCCAAGCTATATTTTTTTCTCCCTCAAATGGTGATAGGCTCTACAATTTTGACCATTGGTTTACACCATCAACTTTTTTCCTTGTGTGTGTGTTTGTGTGTGTGAGAGAGAGAGAGAGAGAGAGAGAGAGAGAGAGAGAGAGAGAGAGAGAGAGAGAGAGAGAGAGGGGGGGGGGGAGGGAGAGAGAGAGGGAGAGAGAGGGAGGGAGAGAGAGATGGAGGGAGGGAGGGAGAAAGAGAAAGAGAAAGAGAAAGAGAAAGAGAAAGAGAAAATGATATTACAAAAAATTAAAAGAAAAAAAACGTAATTTGTGTTACATTGAAGAATTACTATATTGTAGAGCACATTTTGAAATAACATAAGTATTTATGCTGAACACGTTAACTATTATGCTAACAGTAGGTAGTATAATACTCTACATCACAAGTAACATAAATATGTTGTTGTGCATTGACTTATCAATGATTTAGTTTTATCAATCAAAGACACTCAATCCTCGTAGCAAGCTAACATCGTATACGTTATGTTGCGACTAATCAAGTCTTTTCCTTTTGTTTGCTCATTTTACAAAATATATTGCTAAATTTTTTCTTGGGTATTTTCATAATTTTTTGCACAACGCTTTTTTTTTATATATTCATAAAATTAGTGTAATTTCTATTGTAATATGTTTAAAATAATAACACTAAAGATATTTTGTCCTATTTATTTGTTCTATTTTGTACCTTCATATTTCCCTGACTTTGTTTCAATTATTTTAAAGGCCTAATTTTAAGAAACCAAATTTTTCTATCACTGCACACAATGATAATAAAAAGAACCGTGTGTGGTGAAAAGATCTATGAAAGCTTGCATTGCTCAATTTGACATTAACAAGCATGATTTCTAACAACTTTTTCAATTTAAGTTGACGTGTTTGTTTACTGCCCTCCACGCCCCCCACGCACGTGTTCAGTAAGGTCGAAGATTTTGTTTTTCCATACAGCAATGCACGGCAGCAGCATCAAAGCAAGCATGTGACATGTGGACAACATGAGCAGCCAACAAGTGGCAAGTCTCCACGACTGTCTGTTCACCCATGCACATTTTATCAAACTACTTGCATTGACCAACTTTGTAAAAACGATGAAGTAAATAAATTAATGATAATATAATGTTTTTTGTAAGGTTGAAATAAAAAAGTTAAAAGTTAATAACTGTAATGTAAATAAAATACGGAGTTTTGCGTGGAGAAGTATATATAGTAAAAATTTACTTGTTAGTTGCTGAGCTCGAAATTCAAAGTTAATCCAACGACTAACAAGTACATTTTTGTTTCGATTTTTTTGATTGACATCTTACCTTTGCTTAGTTTTGCTCAGTGACCACTGTCGTCCTGATCACTTGGACATCCACTTTTGTAAAATAATTGACACGATAAAATCCTGCTTTGTCCCAGTAAATTTGCGTGACAACACACGCACATGCATACACACTCACACCAGTGGGGTAACTATAGCTGGGCGAAATTGTGAAGAATTTATGTAAATCCTCGTAGAAAAAAAGTATCGACTCTTGTACTTTTGTCGTCTTTGGTCGATATATTGATGCTCACTGTGCAGGATTTAATTTGCTAGGAGAAATATATGGATGCACTGCCTGGTGCAACGTTTAAAAAAACATTCCAAGCTTGCTTGATATATACTGTATATATGTATATATATATATATATATATACTGTATATACATATATATATATAAAAATATATATACTGTATATATGTGATGTCAAGGTAAATTAGCACCCACAAGCCGTTGTATTGAACCAGCTGAACACTTATAGGACTTAGTGCGATATTGTAAAATTGAAGCGCGTGTTTTTTTGTTTCTTCAAGTGAATTGTGGTGCGAGTAGCCAACGTACCCAGCTCAGCTTCAGTTTCAAATGAACTCTGCTTTGGTCTCTTCTTTACTTGGGCCGACACCACGCCGCGCGCCACAAGGCGGGGGCGACCTGGGGAGGGGGAAGGGGGGGGGGGAACTCGAGGAACGTTGGGCTGTAGTGACTCCAGAACCTGATGATATAATATTAATTAACGCAATGTAACACTTTTCAAGTGTGTTTCTTTTAAACATGATACTTATTGATGTAATGTACTGTACGATACCTTGATATGTTGTATCATTAATATCATGTAATATTATATAATATAATATATATATAATGATAATAATAATAATAATAATAATAATAAATAATATATATATATATATATATATATATATATATATATATATATATATATATATATATATATATATATATATATATATATGTTAAATCATATGTAAACAACAAAATCTTACTTTACTTTCAAACTCAGTCAAGTTCCACTTTTCTTTTCACTTAGAACCCGTCTTCCCGTTCTCTCTCTCTCTCTCTCTCTCTCTCTCTCTCTCTCTCTCTCTCAAAACATACATTAATTTTTTAAATCAAGTTCACACTATACTACTCATACAAATTTTGCATTGGAAAATATCTCGCGACTTTTGTTTGTTTGTTAAGTCATGATAGTTGTTATCCTATTAAGTTAGTATAAATATGTTGTTGTTTAAGCTATTTCTTTCTTTGTTACTACGTATATGAACTGCACCTCAGTACAATAAACTTTCTGATTGCCTTTGTCATAATTTCTCCTTTAAACAAAACTTACACTGCTTCTTGTAACTCGACTAAAAATAAAAATGTCATTCTTCTTTAGTCCAACTTCCTTGTTATTATGAAAGTAACAAGTGCTATCTTGTTATGTCAATTTTACTTTACAATGAGTGCATTCATCAGTTTGAATACCAAATCCTTTCAATAGAAAAATCTTACGATATATTTCATGAAATTTTTCTTCAATTGTGCTACACACATGCTTTATATTTAATCAGAGTTAATAACTTTTTCTAAATGAACCTTTTCAATACTTTAATTTAAATATCATGCGATGTTGGAGTTAATTTGTGCACGGGCAAGACGTGCCAGATGTAGGACGTAACAATTTGCCAAGAACTCAATTCCAGATTAACTATTTCATTGTATCAATTTTAACACCCACTCAAGTAGCACTCACAATTGATGACGTAATATCGACAAACTTACTCCAATATTTTGGGTGCTTGCGTTCATATAAAAGTCAACGCTATATGTGAGCACTAATTAACTGGCTTGCTATGGCAAAATTACTCATTTTGCCACTTTTAAAATACTTAACCATATTTTTGAAAGCACAATTGAATTATTGTTATATTTAAGGTTTAGCTGGGGTTTCAAGTATGCGAAAAAAATAATAACAATAACAAATTACCCGATTTTCCAAAGAAAATATCTCAAAACGACATCAGTCCTAGCAATGCACCAGTATGGCCTCGAAGCGTATTTCCGAAGCGAAGATATTGTGTGACATTTTGGGCAGGAACCGGTTCCAATTCTTGGAACCACCAAGAACTGTTAGGAAACGTTTGCACTATTTTGAGAAACGTGCGATGAAGGGCACTAATAACACATTCTATTAAATTTGGAGTGATATAAGCGATGAAGAATGCCCTCCAAACTCCTTCGTGACATTTTTTTTTCTTTGTTTTTTTTTACGTCTTGCATATCACTTAAACTTTAATAGAGGTTGAAAAATCAGGCTAGTTTACTATTTTGGTATAAATAATATACACGACGGAAAAAATATGTGTGTATCGCGAATAGGTGCTGGGGCTGTGGTGCTGCGTGAATATCGCGATAAGGGTTCAGAATTAGGATATTGAATATTTTGAGTGATGTGCAAGACGGTCACGGTACGAATTGAAACCGGAATCGGTTCTAAATAACCGCTTTTGAGAAGAGGTTCTTGAGAACCGTTCTCGAGAACTGGTTTCAAAATCAGTTTTTGAAAACCACCTGTTCAAGAACCACCTGTTCTTGTACCTCAAAAATTGAACCTCAAAAATTGGAGGTGGTTCTGGTCCCTGAACTTTAGTTAGAATATTTTTGCTTCTTTTGAATGTTAATATATTTCACGCTCGACAATTCACTTCTATATAGGCAGCATTCCAAATTCCAAACAAGAGATATATTCACTTAATATAGATAATAATGATAGATAACATTTAATTATTTTATATTTTTATACTAATTAGTGAAATACCAGGGGTTCGGACCCGGACCCGGACCCGGACCCGGTTCCCGCCAAAACCCTATATTTTGGGCGGGTCTTTCGGACCCGGGTCCGGACCCGAAAAAAAATTATAGGGTCCGGACCCAGCTTCGCGGACCCGAATTTAAAAAAAAGGGTCCAAAAACCCGGACCCGACTTTTTTTTGTTGGAAAAAAAATGTTTTTATTTATACGTTTATTTTATTTACATTTGTTTATTTGCAGTATATAAATTTGCTAAAAAAAAAATCTATTTTATACTATACAAACACAACTAAATAATTTCTTTATTAAAGGTGTAGAACACCTTGAACAAAAAAGTTGTGTAATATCCTAACAAACCTGAAAATCAACGTTGATTTGGCCGGAGTCATTGATTTCTAATTTATTTTCCATTCACAAAATGCCACTGGCGGTCACTGACGTCACTAATATTTCAGAAATACTACTCGCAGTAAATTCATTATATTGTTTAAATTATTTCAAAATAAAGTTATACACATTATTTACATTAATATTTGCCATTTTTGAAATATAAAATAGCGATGATTCAGCAATTTACAGCAAATTTACTTTGAAACTTTTTTTTAACAAATAAACATAAATTATTATTAATCTGAGGTCCCGCGCGCCTTTTTCTAGAGCACCACTGATTGGTGGTACGTCACTTTCGATATGAAGCATTGTCACTGGACTATCATGCACTTTTAATTTTTAATTTATAAACAAACTAAGCAGCTATCTTTTAAATCGCTCATCAAACCAATATTTAGTATGTTATACGTATGTATGTTATTTATTTTTATTAATATTAAAAAAAAAAAAAATTAAAATTAAAACCTCAAGAGATTTTAAAACATAACTTTTCTTTGTTATTAAAATTGTCTTTCTATAATTGCCATCTTTTTACAAAGATATAGCAGCGCAGCAGCACGCAACTCTCTCTCTCTCTCTCCTTCTACGTAATTTATTCTGCATCTAAGTACATACCATACAACATAAAGAATGATATTTTAGCATTGCATCACTGCATCACTCATATGCATTGTTGTTATTGTTACACTGTGACGCATAGTTATTGTTCAATATTTCTGGAATTGTCGAAATCAATGTTGCTCAATTCGGACTAATATAATGATTTTTCATCTATTTCCAGGCAATTTTCTACTATTATATTAAACGCATCCTATAAGATCCGGATTGTTAAAATGTTTACTTTTGATCCTGACTGAAAATTTAAAACATAAGTAATATTTTAAAATGATTATTGTGTTAAATGTAGGGTCCTTCCTACCTAAATATAAATGATCTGACCCTATGAACTAAGGTCAGAATGTGTTAACCTAATGTGGAAGACGCCGGGTTGGGTTTGTACATTATTTTAGGATGGAAAAGCAATGGTGCATTATTAATATAATTTTGTTTCACGAAAATTTCCCTCACTGGTTGGATAATCATAGTTTATTAATACGAGATCATAAAAGGTACAAAACTTTGTTTCTTTTATATTCTTGCTGTTAGAGCTGTATATCATGAATAAAGTTGGATAATTTTTGCACTCTTTGTTGTACTTATTTATAACGAGTGTTTATCGGGCTCCCTCCCAGGAAGGGCGGCAAGAGTTGCACTGAAGCTAGCTTTCAATTACAAGTAGTTAAAAGCTGGACGCTAATTGTTACTGGCGATGTCAAGTGTGTATATCATATTTCAAACTTGTTTCTCACGAGAACACATGCATCAAGCTATAGACGGCCAGGCAGGATACCAATCATTGCATATTATGCAGGCACGCTGACGAAGGAAATGTTCACGTCATCGCCTAACTGCAATAATAACTTGTAATCATGACTAATTCATGTAATATGAAAATATGCTACTCATACTTCCTTACTGCATGCTCACCGCTGGCGCCGCCAAATACTTTGTTTCACTTCGAACAAACATCGTTGCTATCGGGAATGAAATTCGCTCAAATATATTAACTTACACTTAAAAGTCTGATAAGTATCCCTTATTTGAAAATAATGATAAAAATAATGTTATTGTTTTTGTTTTTTCCAAACATGCTAACAAGTAAGAGATTGATTTCGTAGACTAAAAGATACAGCAAATTAGTGGACCAACCAAACGATTGATTTCTGCGTATTGTAATATGACCTTTTGGTATTTGAATTTTCACTTTTCACACGAAAATACTGCTCTAATTAATCATGTATTATATTGCCCCAATGAAGCACCATAAATTACATAAATGCGGCATAAACTCTTCTTCTTTCCGTGCATCAATTGTAATCACTATATAGTGAAAACAAAATTCAACTCAAAATTCAAATATATTTATTCATTTCTTTCACCCTACAATCAAAATGCACAACAATACATATCCGCTCAGGTTATTATAAATAAAAAAATTCACAATCAGAAATGATAGTCAGTACAATACAAAAA
>OX439127.1:60114793-60121757 GCA_949318235.1 Ecdyonurus torrentis
TATAGAAATACATAGAATCTCATTTTCACCATGCACAATTAAAATTATATTTGGTGTTTATAAGCGAATAAAAAGTTTAATTATACTGTTTAATTATACTAATTATTTATTCTGATTGTAAGAACTTTGCCAACACGTGCTCTGTAGAGTACGCAAATAAATTAATTTACTGTAACAGTACATTGAATAATTATTATCTCTTAGAGCACAAATGTTGCTGTTTTAGAATAACAAAAGTAATTTTGCTAAATATATTAACTATTATGCTATGTAGTATAATTGGTTTACAATTTAGCATAATGTTGTTACATACATTATTATTGCTGTATTGAGTCAGCATAATTATTACGTAGATATTTGTGTGGTGTAGCTCGAAATAGTTGAACAAATCTCGAGATAACGCAACGAGGGCTAAAATGTAACGTGTGCATGATTGGGATAATGCATTTTATCATTCAATAACTCGCTCTCAATTTTCAACTTTATTTTAATGAGAAAAGCAAGCGCTGAATTTAAATGATTATGTAAAAATATATTATAAAAATTATGTGTACGTTATACTATAAAAAGAAGTAAAAAAAAAAAAAAAAACAGACGCTTGCACATTGTCATGTTCTTTCATTTTCCCTCTATTTTCCTTTTTTTTTTTTTTTTTTTTTTTTTTTTTTTTTTTTTTTTTTTCCCTAATATTTCTATCCAACTTTCCTTACCGTTTAAATTGTTTCAACATATTATTTGTTGTCTTACTGTATTGATTTGTATGTATTGTTTTAGGGGTTCATTTTTTAATTGCTGTACCAAATTTATGATAACGATTATTCCATAAGAAATGCATTGAGAATTTATTGAATGGTCTGCTGATGTTGGAAGTGGTCCCTTATTATTTACTTATTTAGTATCAACCAAAAACAAGGCCCATTAGATTGGTGGTACACACAGTACATATTATTATACATTATAATAATCATTTAAAAATTAATAATAAGACAAATTACTTTGTGTTAAAAAACGATCATGCAACATACAAATTACATTATGCATTAATTAAAAAAAATCATTGAATTATACGAATCATTAAAGATAAAAAAAAAATCGATCAATACTTAAATGATTACACATTGAAGTACTTCTCACAACAAATGAACTTTTTGAGACACCACCTGAACAAAGCTGCATTCCAAAAGAATGCTTGAATAGTTTACATTTTTTAGGCACATGAATGTTAATGTTAACACGTCATGTTAATGTTAATTCGTCAATATACGTAAGCCCTATAACGTATGCAATTTGCGTGACTATTCTTGTTTGTGACGTCAGAAACAGTTTAATGTTGAAGCAAAGTAATGTTATTTATGTAAGTTCCATCAAGTGTTTTCTTCTTCTGTATTCCTTACAATTATAATAATTTGCTTCAGTGAGAAGAGCTTTTGTATTGATGCTTGCAATTTAACAAATACAAATAAGTCTGTTGTCTACAGTTACAATACTCACCATATTTTGTGCCATTCAAATTCAGCGAGAGTTTTTCGTTATAATAATAACATAGCAAATGTAGCGGCAGTTTTGAAATGCATTTATGCATACCATGGTAAATCATACTATTATCATCGTGTGTACATACTTTATTTTATAATATTTAACATTAATATTTAAACGGCTCAAGAAACGACATTTTTTTTTCTTCTCATATTTTGATTTTATAATAAAATGCTTGCATTATTATAATATGTTTATTGCAAACAGACCAACAATTATAAGTGCAGTCAGGGCCTATCTGTGAACCAATAAATAAAGTGTGAGACGGCTAACATGTAATAATATGCTTTAATAAACATTATTATAACTTCCATACGTGTTTTAAATTTATAAGTACCACTGAATTGAGCATAATTAAATAATAGTGTACATTAAACGTGCTTATTACAAGTTAAATAAATGACCATTTAAACTACCAACATATTTACAGAGTTAATTTATTCCTTTCATGAGAAACAACTCAACTTAAATGTATAACAAAAGTATTAACTTAACAAATTTGTGTTCATTTATTTATATTTATTGGTTTACTGCCTAACCCATAGCAATATTTAAGTGCATTGAACACAAGCAAGTTGAAAGTAACTGTTAAAGTCGATCATTATTTAGCTTTTATCGAAACTACGGTATTTTTCTGATTTATTCCTCGGCAAACTTTATGTGTATTTTCAACTTCTCCTGTAATTTCCAAATAGTTTTGTACAAAAAATTCAATAAGCAATAAATATGCTGGACCATTTTCAGCAACATTACAATATAATATTTGCTATACTGCAAACTAATTATGTTACATGACATAATATTAATGCTGCTCCAATTTAGTAACAATTGTGCTAACGAAAAAAATGTAGCATGCATTAATATTACATCCAAACCACATCATCATTACTACTATTCATTTGTTCATGCATCAAAATATTGTCAGTCATTTCAAGAAATAGTTAACTAAATGGCAACATTTGTTGTTTTAAATCCAAATGTACACACGATCGTGTTTACCATTCAAATATCTCAGCAATTGTGACTTTGTCCTTGGCTGAGTCAATCAAGTAGAGCAACTAGGTAAACTGGATGGCAATTGTGGCAATTACTTTGGAAATGAAATTTGCCTCCAAAAGTGAGTTTTTTAGTTCAATTAAAGAAGAGGCAACGCGTTGATTGGCACGTGTGGTGGTATGGCATGATGGCACCGCGTGCGCCACAGTGAGGGTGTGATTGTGATATCGAGTGATTGTGACATTACGTATATAGTGTGCCTCAATACAAGCAAGAAAGCACACAAATCAATAGGCTTTAGGGGGGGGGGGGCATGCTGCAAGCAATGGATACTCACTATTTATAAAAAACAAGAAAGCTTCATTAATAAAAGAAAAGAAGAAGAAATACACGAGTCACATTTTGTCAAATCAATCGATTCTCTTGACCTATAAAAAGAAAATGCATTGTTATCTTTAAACCACGAGTTTGCCCCTCTGTTATTTCTTACTTGTATATATTGCAAGTTTTAGCAACATATTGCTGCTTATTTTTGGATGCATAATTCATTAATAAAATTATTAATTATAATAAAAGCCGAACCCAGAGCTGTATTTCTACCTTCCCCATAAATTAGCTTTCCATGTGTGTTTTTTTTCTTTATGTTATAAAATGTAGCTATAGATCCGCAAGGTGAGCGTCAGATCGGCAACATCGCGTTAGATTGTGTGCTAGTTACTGTCCTATTCTTAATTCTTCGTCTGTATCTTCGTTAATTATAACCTCTCTGTTTCCATCTTTCTGGTCTTCCTTTTCCACTAAAAAATCCTACCGCACACAATCTCCATTATCGTCATATCATCCTCAAAAGTGAACCCGGTAGGCGAGTACCACCAAGATGGCTGCCATCAAGGGCGCTCCACCATTTTGAAAATTAACCATGTGGGTTTGCAACATGTCAAGAGTTGTCCGCATTCCCAAAATTCCTAATATTCTTTCCTTTGTTTTAATGCTTCCTCTCCCCCTCTTGACTTCATCATCCATATCAACAAGTACTCCAACCACAAGTGCAGTGTATTAAAGTAGAAAAAAAGTGAATTAATTAGTAGGGTAATACCAATGCAAGATTTTGACCACCCTGGCCAACAATTAATTAACTAGACGTAATTAGCAGCTTATGGCTTCATAATCGCAAGATTTAATTAGCCTACGACAGAACAGATGTACGGAATCTGCAAGCATAATTCTGTTTGTTTTGTCACCATAAACAACCAACCTAAAATGTAGCTATACTAATAGTATAAACTATTTATACTAATAGCTACTAATATTATTTACATGTCGCGCAATAATGTATGAGATTATTTAGAAAAAGTGTTTCAACATTTTCTCAGGTAAAGCTTGAGCATTACACGTAGACTTGACTTTGAGGCTTTTTCTTGTTTTCATATTTGCAACTAAAATTAGAGAGCTTTTAGTAAGCAGCCTAAACAAACTTTACGTTTCAAATTAGAGTAATTTGTATGCAAATTAAGCGAGTAAACACAAATCTATTTATTTAATTTCTATATGGAATAAACTACCAAGTTTTTTTTTTTTTTTTTTTTTTTTTTTTTACACTTTAATAACATTACACAGAAAATAAAATGCTGTAGTTTGTTAAGTTAAGTTAAGTTGATTAAATTATAAAGCCTGCAAAGAGCTTGTAGGCCAGAAGCAAGACAGAAAGTGCAGTAAGTTTGGTTGGCAAGCAGCTGATGTGCGAGTCAAACAAGTCGAAAGCTACAGGTGGTGGCAACTTCCAATATTTATCAACATTAACAATCACGCATAATGTCGTCATCTCAAAATCTCTAATCAATTACATGGATGAAAATAACAACTTAATAATTATGCTAGCTTAATGTAGCAACATAACAACATGATTAATGCTATATTGTAAAGTGATTATATGTACTACATAACATAGCATAGCATAGGCATAGCATACATACATACATAGCATAGGCAGTATCAATTACGTTTGCTCATGTTTTCTGTGATAATATAGATTGGTGCTTAGCAGATAATGAATATTATATATATATAACAATACGAGTCTTTATGCAACCTTACTGGCCATGTTTGTTATCACTTTTACAAAATTTACTCAGAATTAAGTTGTCACTTTTCAGCGAGGTTGCTAAAATGTAGAAAAGAAGAAGTATAATGTAAGCTCCTTTTTTTCTTTTTTTTCTTTTTTTTTTTTTCTTTTTTTTTTGCGTAATCAAACAAAGAAGGGTTTTTAGTTGCATGCACTAAGGAGCTTTGCATGGTATGTTTGATCAAGTGTGATCGCTTACGTGTTATCGCCTTTCTATTGGCGCTTACTTGCGGTATTATAGGCTGACGATGGTTTGTTTTAACTTAACTCAATCTGTGTGTATAGCTTAAAGTGTACATGGAAGGAAGCACAATATTAGTCGCAATAAGTCGCACGTATTAACAACTTAACATGAAGCACTGGAGCAAAAATACAACCTCCCTGCAACAGAGGACATTTTTATCTACTTTTAAACAACCTTAGTAAAAAAAAAAAAAAAAAAAAAAAAAAGTAGAATTATCTATTAGTTGCTAATTAAGTTCTTGAATCCAGTTTTTAATACATACTCAGTAAGATCCATTTTGTAATACATTTCTACAGAGTTATTTTCAATTTCCAACGTAATTTGAATTATTTTATGAAAGTTGTGCCACGTGGTGAAAAAATTGTTTACCAAAACATGATACTTGTCCAGCAATGTTACTAGAGTTAACAAAAGTGTTCATTCAAAATTCAAAAGAAAAAAAAAAAAAAAAAAAAAGAAGAAGAAGAAGAAGAAGAAGTTTGCAATGTGAAAATAAAGCCTATATATCTAAATGAAATAAATAAACCTTAAGGGGTCGGAGGAATACTTAATAAACATATTTCAACAATCTTTGAGTTGAATGTTAGTGTAAGCTCCGAGTCTGCCTATAAATGCAGATTGCAAGGATGATCGCGAGGATTGCATCAAGTTGTTTTGGTGCCTTTTGATTCCTCATTTCAAATGAGGAGAGAATTGAGTCCCCCTGACAGAAAAAGTAAGAAGCAGCAGCAGCAGTAGCAGCGGCCAAGCATGCTTTCCAAAATCAATATCTTAGCTTCACTCGAAAGCGAAGGGAGTCCTATATCTTCTTCTGGTCGCTGCCTTACCTACCTTGCTTGCTTGCACTCGCTCGCGCTTCTTCAAACAAGCAGCATCCAGCACTGCCCCATTGCACGCCACGGCCACGTTGCTGCCCCCAAAGCTAAATTTGTAGCTTGAAAAATTAGATTAAGGCTTTACAGAAGCAGTGAAAATAGGCCATCCCAGCTACGAGGCAAGCCGGAGGGATAAGGAGAGAATATCGTATCATAATATCTTGCTGCAAATCACTGCCAGTACTTCACTGGCGCTCCACTAAGTGCACCATTGTAAAAGTTAACAAATTTCAAGTTAAATTGTTATGTACTTTGTTATTCTTTTGTGTTATATAACGAAGGGGGAAATATTGTATTTATTTATGATTATATGTTATTTATTTATGAGGCAGTTTTTTTATTTTTATTTATTTATTATTATTATTATTTTTCAATTTCAGAATTATATATAAAATGGCGAGTGCGCCTGCAGGGTTTGGTGACTATGCAACCTGCTCCACATAACTGTGTTTAGTTATAAAGTCTGCGTACCACCCAGACAGCAATTGCTCAAAAGGGCAATTAAAAAGGCAAAGCACGTCCAGTTAATTATCCATCAATAAAATGTTTAATAAAATAATATTTAAAATCTATTAAAATAAATTTGTATAATAATATTTGCGTATTTGTATGTAGCACTCGAATTGTGCATGTTTTAGTAAGAAAGACCACCCTCTCATTTCTGGTTGTCGAACAAGAACTACCCTGCTGATGTATATGTCTTGTCCTGATATATATGATGTATATGTTTTGTATATGGAAGATACAAATCATTGATTGATACAATCAAAGATTACACATAAGTTACAAATCAATGAACATACTTTGAATTTAAATATAATAATAGAGAAAAAAAATATTATTAAATACTATACTAATACTATATTATAATATAGTAAAATATGACTCGACATATTACACAAATACAGACGCTGACATTTCTTTAACAACACGCAGTTTAAAGGAAAGAAATTGTATCATTATAACAGTAAGCGTTGATTCTAGGTACAATAAACTCAGTAGAGTCACTATTTCGCCATCTGGTAGATTTTAGATCAAATAGTAGCAGAGAATACAGGCAAATCAACAATAATATTAAGTATATCTTAATGCAAGTACACAATATCCTGCCTATATAAGAAACTATTAATGCATGGAATTTTGCATAATAACATTAGGTACTCAATTTTACGCCATTCTTATAATAATTTG
>OX439127.1:60121957-60269457 GCA_949318235.1 Ecdyonurus torrentis
AGCGTGCTTGCGTTCCACCAAACAATTCGATGTTAGTAAATGGTCGAGAATGTTATACACTGGCTATATTGTTGAATATACCTAGTTTAACTTGTATTGGGTATTTTTGTTATTAAAGGAGTGAGATGGTTAGCTTGAATACGCTCATCATACCACGTCGCCTGTCAACAACTATGCTAAGAAGTGGTTCTCAGTAATGGAAGCAATTGTTTGACAACATTCAAGTATACATTCAATTGACGTAACAATAATCCTCGTTATTACGTTACTGCCATGGCATAGCAAACAATTGTCACTTGATTCAATATGATGCAAAGTGAAATATGGCAATATATGAGCCGAGATAAAACAATGAAATGCTCGAGGCTTTCAAATATATGCTCGCTTCCCACATATATATATATTTTTTCTTGCAATTTTAAATATACTTTATGCATACATATCAATCATTTCTCACACACTGCATATCGTATCAGCCTGTAGCTAAACTCAACATTTTTAATATACAGTGTTGTTTAAAAAGTAATATATATATATATATATATATATATATATATATATATATATATATATATATATATATATATATATATATATATATATATATATATATATATATATATATATATATATATATATATATATTTCATTCAAAATACTACTCCCAAATAATTTTATTAAAAATATATATATATGAATCATGAATGATAACTTTTCGGGAGCCTAAATTTGTTTGAAATGTTATATACTGTACATAGATAAAATGTATTGTGTTTGTAAGTAACCCAAGCTTTTCGGCATATTAATTACATTGAATGTGATTTTTTTTTACCTTTATCCAGAAGTTTTTATCACTTTATAGGAAATATTATGCTAATTAAATCATCAGCTATAACATTTTGAACTATAACTAGAAAAACTTGCTTCAAAATGCATTTATATATATATATATATATATTTGTATGTATGTATGTATGTATGTATGTATGTATGTATGTATGTATGTATGTATGTATGTATGTATGTATGTATGTATGTCGTATGTATGTGTGTGTGTGTGTGTGTGTGTGTGTGTGTGTATTGAATCCAGAGCTTAGTAAAATGAGGAGATAATAGTAGAGTAGAGCACTACACTTCCAAGACGCACAAGTTGCCTTCTTTTCTATATTCTAATGTTCGCCCGAGCGTATAATTGAGCAATCCAAATAGGTCGTTATTGTTGTCAGATGTACCGATTGATTTGTTGCTGTTACGCCTCAATACTTGCCTTATATTGCACATGTTATTGACTCTGGTATAATTGCCTGTATTCAAAAACATACAACAAAATACACTTTTGAAAGCGCAAGAGGTTTAGACCTGCCTATGTCTGGCTCACTCTTACTCCTAAACCCTAACCAAATTTCTATTAAAGTAGAATTTATTCATTATCAGGGCTCTGCGGCGAGCGCAAAGCGCGAGCCGCAAAGGGGGTGCGGGGGGCAGAGGCCCCCGCAATTTTTTTTAATATTTATTTATGTAAAATAACGTGATTTTGTATTACTAATAATAAATGAATTTCTATTTATCTTTATGTTTCATATTCTTGTATTATTGTTGTACAGGGTCGGGCCGACAAATCTGGAAACAATTCAGTCTTTATTTCCCGCTGATCCGTTTGCGCTATTTTATTTTTTATTATTATTATTTTTTTTTATAAGTTTCAGATTTTGCATGTACAAAATTTCACTGTACTTTTCTGAAGGCGAAAAATTCATAGTAAAGGTCAGATACCTTTAAGAACAAAGAGCATTTAAGAAAGTAAAGGGCAGAGGACCCGTGAAGCCATCCAGGCTAAGAAAAAAGGACCTATAGGTTTCAAATGCTATATTAAGTAATAAAAGGGCAAAATAATTTAGGGACAAAATTACAATCAGCACCACTACAATAGCTTTTAATGCAGAAGAAGACCTCCGATAGCATAATATTTTCTGTCATTAAGGCGGGAAATCAGGTACTGCGGGATTTGACTAAAAAAACGTAAGGAAAGAAGAACGTTAAATTTTGCAGGGATATATTTTGGGATGGTATTTTCAAAAATGTAAAAAAAATTGGGGGGGTCACCATGCTAGATTTTAAATTATGATTTTTTGAAGTTTTAGTCCCATAGAAGAGCCCATGTTAATTTCAATAATTATTTTCTCTTTTATCTGATGATCACGAGTTCTGAAATTTTTATCATAGCTGTTACTATTAACTTTGAAATAGCAATATAAAGTTTGCAAGTTTTCTTTTTAGATTTTGAGATACAAGCCATCTGAATAAAACCTTTAAGCTTTGTTTTTATTATTACTTATTTCACTAATTTGTAGAAGCACTTATTAAACTAATTTGAAGAAGAGTAAATGGTATTAAAAGTTGCAAACTAAGGGATTTAAAATTTCCAAAAATGGAAAATTGGCAATATTCATTTTTTTTTTTTCAAATGTTATCTTCTTCTCAAAACGCAAAAGAGACTAACAGATGGCTCGATTATAACCTTGATGAAGACCCTTGGGTAGCTAGGACCCAAGTTTCGCGCTACTAGTTTCCACGTCCTAGCCGCCCTTCCTAGCAATAGTCGGTCGCGAATAAGAACTGTACTGAAAGTTCATCTACCAACTTTAATCACTTCACTTAAAAATTCCGGTGCTTTGTGGTTATGTATTCTTTCTACATATCATGGGCTTTATTAAAAACTAAACGGAAAGAAAATCACGCAAACAGATCTGCGGGAAATCAAGGTTAAAATGTTTTCAGATTTGCCAGCCTAACCCTGTATGCTTTATATTACATACCTTATATACACTATTTTGTATTATATACAAGTAAACACCACTTAAACACAAACATTATACACACCTGTATGCTTTATATTACATACCTTTTATACACTATTTTGTATTATATACAAGTAAACACCACTTAAACACAAACATTATACACACCTTTTTTTAAGACTTTAGATATTACACACATCACACTATTAATTATTAGATAAAATATTTGAGTGTGTGTGTGTTTCCTTAAAAATAATTAAATAAAAATATTACAAAAGGCACTAAAATCTTTATTTTAAAATTTTCACTAAAAATTAAAAGAAATTTTATTACCGGGGCTGAGCACCGGCTGCTAAATTATTACCGGTGCTGAGCCCCGGCAAGCCCCGGCTTACTTTTAGCCCTCAAATACACAATCAGAAGAAATAGCTTTAATACAGCAAGACAGAGAAATAATATATTGAAACAGTTTGAATTTCATGAAAAATATTGATATGTGCATGGAGAAATAAATAAATAATATAAAATAATGAAAATAAATATGTGTTTTAGTGATATATGTGCTACCGTGTATAGGGTGGCATGTATTAAAGTCAACACCAAATACCAACACGCAATACCAAAGGTTGGTAAAGGAAAATGACAGTTTAAAAATAGTAAACAATATTTTTGAGAGCATATATAATGCAATTAATAGGTTGAAATAGTATCTCAAGTATGCGAAAACATTAATAATAACAAAAAATGAACCAACCCCCCCCCCCTCCAAGCCAAAAATGAAGTTTGTCCTATTCTGAACAATGTTGTTCATTGATGCAATGGCGTTGAAGCACAGTCAGTGTGACGTCATGCAGCTACATATAGTGTTGTATAGTGTGGAGCCAAATCAGCATTATCGTAGAGAAATGATGTTCTGTACAATTTTATGACACACATCGATTCAAACTACATTCAGTGTTTGTAAATGTTGTCTTTCGATGACAAAATAAAATTTTAAATAATGCTGCTTAAAAGTTGCAAAAAAATTGTAGCAAGTAAAAACTAATAATAGTAAGTTGCCATACTTTATTGTATGGCTGAAATATAATTAGTAGCACGAAAATGAGACTATTTCGAATAATCATGAGCCATTTTTAGTTCGGTATATTTGTATTTCCTGCCTTTGCTTTTAAAATAATTGAAATGTCAGTTTTACAGCAGCTAACCTGGGTTTAAAAAAAAATCTTCTACTTATTGTCTGTAAATTCATTTCTAAAATTTTAATCCTCAGATTGTTCCATTGTTTTATTAAAACTCGTATATACAGCTCTTTTTGAGAGGTACAAAATATCACGTTAGCTGACAAAGAAGGATTACGAGCAAATAATCGCTGGCAAAAGAATGCAATGCAGCAGTTAAATCATTTCATCAAATATTTAGTATATTTGAAAATAAGACAATACTGTTGAGTTGACGAAAAAAAAAAAAGTGTAACTGTGCAAAATTTTAGTTTTGTTCCAGATTTAGTGGCAAATACTGTCGATGCTTATTTGATTTGTGTGGGGGACGACAAGCTGCTCCTAACTCCGCAAGCGCGTCACTTCTCCCAGAGCTCAAGTTGATAGCCACAACCTGGTGACATGCACCTCCTACCAACGTACAAATTCATTCCAATACAGTAAAAGTCACATTTTCTATGTTTACGATGCCAAATAAAAGATAAATTATATTACAGCCATGTCAAAGGGAGAAAATAGTGCAGATATAACTTGGGTATACATTGCAACTTGAATATCATATATTTATAACGTACGTAAAATGAGAAGATATGTTTGGTTGTGCCTATAAATTCCATCGGAAGAACATCAGTTAACGACTGCATTGTATTATTTAGTATCAAATTAAATCTCGACGTCATGTTGTGTGCCTAAGCTATAAATAATATCAAGTTAATAAAGACTATAAATATCACGACATTGCGAGAGACAATTCCTACGTTTTATTGCCTGTTGCTCACAGTATTAAAAAGAATATTTTTTCATTTTGCTTTCTTAGCCAACTCTCTTGATAAAAAAATAAAAACACAACACAAGTCCTTGTCTTCCCACAAAGTTAGGTTAATTAAGAAAATGCATATAAAACCAAATAAAAGTAAATACAGCCTAAAGTGCAGCACAAGGGTTACTTGTGTTGACTGAAATTAAATGTGCAAATCAGCGAGTCAAGTCACATAGGTTAAGTCAAGTAGATCAAGTTAGATGAGTCGAGTCCAGTGGGTCATGTATGTGTCAAGTGGGTTGAGTCCAGAGGGTCAAATTACGTGAATCAAGTATGTGTCAAGTCAAGTGGGTCGAGTCCAGCTCGTCAACTCCTCATGTTTTCTGGTATGTAACTGCAGTATTACGTTTTAAAGAAAGTTATGGTGATTTTATCGTTGATTGTAAAACTAGACAAATTCATAGGCGTGATTGAAGTTAAATCAAATCTACGACAAATCTCGTTTTATTATTGTTAAATTGAAAAGTAAGGCATCCAATTTTTAAGTTATCCTCATAAACTTTGAAACACTGTAAATAAATGTTTTAACTTGAGCTTAAGTACAGTCTTCAGATTTATTTGACATTTCATAATACCATTAATTTATCATTTTTTAATTAAAATGAATGAGGCAGGTCTGTGGGCTTTATTTTAATCCTAATATATAATGTAGTTCAATATGCTACACTCAATTATCTTGGCATTTCTGATTAAACCTATTTTGTATTATTTATGCCTTTTTGTTATATATTATTATAAATATTTTTAACTATACAGAAGGTAGGCTATATGAAATGATAGACAAATTTTTTTGGGAGCAACAACTCATCAAAAGTTATACTTGAATATATTATGCAACGGAGTCAAGTGGTATGTCTGGTAATTTTATTCATTAAAACACGTAATGTGTCTCAAAATTCAAAATATGTTTATTCATTTCTATCTCCTACAATCATATACAAACATTGCACATTAGCAGGTTCTTGTTCAACAATTAAAACAATGAGAAAATATTTTTGCAAAAATATGTGGCCTTGGTGCAATACAATATTGTTGTCTCTAACAGGATGTTTCCGCAATACTAAAGGATAGAAACCACCTGTGATTGGCTCGTGCGCTACGCCGATAACATCCATTATTTGAATTGATGCGTGCAACAATATTATGCATAAATATAGATAGTGAAATATAACACCTGTAGGAGATTTACAACTTCTAAGGTGCCGACTATAGGATCATATACTTGCTTCCTCTTTAACGTAGTGCGCATGCGTAGCTCTTTATATCGGATATGAACAAAAATTTATGTAGTCGGCAGTTCGTAAGTTAGCTTTCTTTAATCGTCAATGAATGCTTGTACGATGGAAACGCAAGTGCGGAAAAGGAAACCACGTGGTGTTAAAAGTGATAAAGTTAAAAGCTGAAAGTGAGAGGTGCGGCAGTCCTAGCTTGCTGCTGGCTCCAAGTTTTCTCTCACTTTTACCATCAAATGATTTCCGTTTTCAGCACTTCGTTTTCTGGTTTTTGGATGTTTACATAAGCACCCAATGACGTGCGAATAAGTTTTCCTCGATTTTATCATCCAATATTAGTTTCTATATTAGATAAAATAGATGAGCACATTAGACCGGGTCTGGTATTGTACCGTTGTAATAACTTTGCTCTATATGTTCAATATGACATTATTCTTACAAGAAAATAAGTGCGGTATTTAAATGTAAAATATTCAATCTTGTTTGAGTGTGCATGGAATTCTTAACAATAATAAGTAACTTTATTAAGGCGTTGTGAGGGCTTGACAAAACCTTGACCACAACATTACATGAGAAAATTACATAAGCAAAGAAAAAACAAGTACTACAAAGAGAATACAATAATGCTAACCAATAATACGCAATACATTTCAGAATATTTAGACATTCAGATTTCATTTCTTTTTAATATATAATACCAGATGCATATAAAAAATAGCTTTTATTTTATTATTTAAACTTAAACAAGAATTAATTAAATTTAAACTTAAACAAAAGGTTAATAAATTTGATGCCACTGATGATCATGCAAGAGGAAAAACAATGACGACTTTTGCAGCATGAGTCTGCAAAATTATTTCAATTGTTTCGAGGAAGGAACTATGGACAATATGTGCTGTACAATACTGTACAATATGTACAATGCATGTATGTATGAACATTTGTACAATACTGTACAATATGTACAATGCATGTATGTATGTACATTTGTACAATACTGTACAATATGTACAATATATGTATGTATGCATGTACATTTGTACAATACTGTACAATATATGTATGTATGTACATTTGTACAATACTGTACAATATGTACAATGCATGTATGTATGTACATTTGTACAATACTGTACAATATGTACAATGCATATATGTATGTACATTATTGTACAATACTTTACATGATTTGTACAATACTATACAATATGTACAATGCATGTGTATGTGCATTTGTACATATTGTACAATGCTGTTCAATCTTGCACTGACTAAAAACACGTGGTACTCAAGTTTTGCTTAAGTTTAAAGTTTAAAGATAACTTTCTATACTTGTATAAGATACGGTGCATAAAATAAAATAAAAAGGGAGAAAAAAATGGTCAAAATTGAGAGAAAAGAGAACGAAGCACTTGTTGCTTCCTCTGTTGCCAACAGTGGTCTATCCTAAACGTTTGGTATTATAATAGAAGCTAGCTATTCAATCCAATTTTATGTGTGCTATGTTTTCACTAAGGTTCAGTCCCTGTATCAATTTAAACTGCAACATTGGTTTGTGACGTACAGTACATAATAAAATTAACACATATTGAAAATTTTGTCACTATTTTCTAAATACCCAACCTCCAATTCTTTCCGAACCGTGCTACCTACCCTAATGGTAATCAATTTCCTCTGATGCATAAAATATATCCAGAGATAATCATTAAAATTATTTAATTTTAATTGTAACTACGTATGATTATGGGTTAAGTGTAAGAGTGTGCCAGACATATATATATATATATATATATATATATATATATATATATATATATATATATATATATATATATATATATATATATATATATATATATATATATATTTATATATAAATATACACACGCAATATACACACATATATACATCATATATTATTGTATAAAGACAAGACTTTATTCATAGTTTCGACGTATAAACTCAAACATAAAACGCTCTAAGTGTTCTTATAAGATAACCAGAAAAGTAAAAGAAGAAAAAAAAATAATAAAGACTTGATCCCAGCGACGTAAGCTGCTTGTCAACTTAAGCTTTTCAATACAGACCACGTTTAATACAAATCGATTCTTCAAGAATGTACAATAATATGTATGTGTATGTGTGTATAGTATATATATATATATATATATATATATATATATATATATATATATATATATATATATATATATATATATATATATATATATATATATATAAATGCAAACGATCTGAAGGGATTATTTTATTTATGAATAAAGATGGAATCTGTAGATCCCTCGCTTAGCTCAAACGATAAAGCATGCAGCAGCACACCAACTATATGAAGAAATACGCAAAATGTATGTCCTCTTTTTCAATTGTCATATCAATTCATGAGCATGCGCTTGAAAACTACGTTCACCATTCTACATAAGCATAATATAATTAAGTTGTTAACGTTTGAATATAAATTACATAAAATTATTATCTGACATTGTGTTACAATATTATTACAAGTAGTTGTACACACGATTGAGGTAATCAATTTATCCTTCAAATTTAGCGCAATTTTTAAATTTCTTTGCATTATTATTTTTTTTTTTCATGAGAACGAAATTGCAAATTGAGTTTTTGAATGGTAACAGCAGCTTAATGCAACAACATTTATGATAATTACATGTCTAATAATTAAGATATTGAGCATAACATTTTTTTATTACAAAATCACAACATTTGTGCCCAATTATTTAATGCAGTGTACATTTAAAATTACGTTATTTATTGTGTCCGTGCAATATAAATTTGCAATATTATTATTATAAGAAAAACACTCGCCCAATTTAAATGGTAAAACATTATATCACAATAATCGTACATGTAATATAATAATAAACGTGTACACAATCGTACACAATCATGTGTACTGTTCATACAAATTTAAAGTATGCAAGTGAAAAGCAGTTGCCTTATGAACTTGTCCGATGTTATTAGCGCATTAAGTTTTAGGTGCAGTAAATTTTGCGTACATAATCATGTTTGATTTAGCTGGCACACTGACGCCACTCATCGCTAATTGCTCTCAAATTAAATCTCTTCGCACTTAACACCCGACTTGGTCATAATATTGAAAGCTTTAGCAATTTAAAGTGAGGAAAAACATGCAAACTCTGTGCCATCTTCAATTTACAGAGCTTCCAGGGGATGTGATAACAACAGATCGCATCCTAGATCAATGCTAAACTGCGTGTACTATTTTGAAATTCTTAAAATGTATTTCTTACATATTTACAAGTCAGATGACACAGCTAGTAAGAAAAAACTGTGAACAAAACCAGTACGAGAACATTTAACAACTCTATGTTACAATTTTACAATTTTACAATGTTACTATGTTACTATGTTACTATGTTACTATGTTACTATGTTACTATCAACTATCGGGTCAAGAAAATTTCTCATTTCTCAAATATACTTTGCTATATTCTAAAATGTTATATAATGGTTCCCATTAGTCATAATATATATATGATGTAGTGTTACTGTAAACTACCTATGTATAATACATAAAATAAAAAAATAATAAAAATTATATTAATAAAATAAATAAATAAATATAAAAAGTTTAAAATATTTAGACTCTTGCTAAAGTCAACTCTTACAGAAATTTATTCACAATGCCTGATGGCTTGAATGCAATAATAGGAATTATTAGAATAAGTTTTAAGCTTTTAGTTTTACAAATCCAAAGTGTATTAAATCACTCCAATCAGGCAACAATATCACGCACACCATATGAAAATAGTTTCAATTTTATCTTTCGTGTTTTCTTTGTATATTTTTACAAATTAAAACGGAGCAATAATATGAAGCTATAGTAGAGTGGTCTTCTGCTATGTTATATGGAATATGCATTATTAATTTAAATCAAAAGTTTGTCTTATGATTTCACCTAAATATAAAAATGTTTTCCACATTAACAAATAAAATACTTCAAATTGTTTCAAGAATAATAAAATGTCGATTATACGTGTTTTGAAATATGTAATTCCCCAAGAACAATTTTAATGCTCAAAGTACAGCACGAGTGATAGCTTGAATACTTTTCAAAATAATCCAATTATTGAATTGACTTCATTTGGAGTAAATCAGCAATAAATATGAGCTCTTGATACGGCCTGTTTTACATTATGCAATAAATTGGATTGCGAGTCACTTCAATGGTTTTAAGTTAAAATCGCATGCAATTATTGTATATATGACGAATTTTCTCTGACACTTGACAGACAAATGGTCTCTCTCACGTCAAACAAGTTTTAACTGCAGATATGGCAGTTTATGCAGATATGGCCGTATGTGCAGATATGGCAGTATTATGCAGATATGGCAGTATATGTAGATATGGCAGTATATATGGCAGTATGTGCAGATATGGCAGTATATATGGCAGTATATGTAGATATGGCAGTATATGCAGATATGGCAGTATATGTAGATATGGCAGTATATGCAGATATGGCAGTATATATGACAGTATGTGCAGATATGGCAGTATATATGGCAGTATGTGCAGATATGGCAGTATATATGGCAGTATATGTAGATATGGCAGTATATGCAGATATGGCAGTATATACAGATATGGCAGTATGTGCAGATATGGCTTGTTTGCAGTAAAATTACCATGCAATTTCCTCACACATTTTACTGGAGGGAAGTATGCTGCTAACGTAAGTTTTTAATCTTTAGTTAAAAGGGTTTTAGTTTGTAGGGGTTGTGTGTGTGTGTGTGTGTGTGTGTGTGTGTGTGTGTGTGTGTGTGTGAGAGAGAGAGAGAGAGAGAGAGAGAGAGAGAGAGTGTAGTGACGAAAAGTGTTAACGTTCTAAAATTTGGCCAGTTTATTAAGATAGAAGATAGGGTTCACAAATTTGCATCGTTACATTATGAGATTATGAGAACGAAGGACGGAGAAGAAAATAACATTTTAAATGAGACGGCTCTTCTCAGTTAATTACTTGACTATTAAGATGTCGACGGGAAGTAAGCGCAAAGAGTGTTGCTTGCTTGATAGCTCGCCGTCACACTCAGCTTTCCAATCAGCGCCAGCAACAATTTCACTCAAGTGTTAATAAGTTGACTTCAAAATCAATATTAAATCATTTCAAGCTGCATTATAAAATAAACAACAGCAGCAAGCCTTAGCAAGCTATTTTCTTATATCAGCTATTATCGACGTGATGCATTCTTGCTCCGGAACAAACCACAATTTATCAACAAATCAAATATAGAAACACACTTGTGTTTTTTGTTTTGTTAATTTTTTTTCAATGTTGTAGTTTATGTGCATTTAAAAATAGCGCAGGTATTTTTAGCCAATATTTAATATCAATAAGTATTTTTGCTGTCCTTCAGCTAATATAGCTTTTTTCTTTTTGTAGAGATAAAATAGATTTTTGTTATTAGATTATCGTTTTCAAGATTATAAATAAAAAATACGTGCAGAGTATTGCATTTTCTTTACCAAATTATGTTGAAAAATTTTGCATTTGAGCTTTCTCTCCTTTTTTATTTAAACGTTTATAGGTACATATTTTATTTTTTTACTGGTGCAAAATACATTAATTTTTTAAATTTTTAACAGGTAAATACTAAATAGTGACGTTGTATTTAATAGATTTACTGTATTTTTATTGTTTCCTGTTGAGTTATGAATGTATAATAAACGTGTACTAAAATGTTATAGCTGGAAGATGATTGTTTATTACGAAATTGCACCGTGTAACTGAGTTTAATTTAATTTATTATTAACAGGCAATTTTACAATATTGGTACACATTATAAGCAAATATCATATTTGATGTGAGATTTTCAAAATTGTTACAAGGTCAGAGGGTAACCACTTTAGCTTGAGGGGGGTAGAGAGAGAGAGAGAGAGAGAGAGAGAGAGAGAGAGAGAGAGAGAGAGAGAGAGAGAGAGACGCCAAAGTTAGAAAAAAGAGAGAACTGATTTTGAAGCAGAAAAAAAGCGCAGCAATGCCGCCGCCACACAAAGCAAAAGTTAAAAGATGCTATGAAGCACGTCATTGCTAGCAATTCAAAAGACAACGGCTTGGCAAACAGAAGCAAAGCTGAGCTTAGCCTAAATATGACAAAATAATAACAATTAAATCAATAGAAAATATATCAACGAAAGTTATCTCATTATTTAGGGGGGGGGGGGGGGGGGGCGAAATAACGCCATGATTTTTTTGTTTTGTTTTTGCTTATCGTTATAATATACTCTAAACATTTATTGCACTGATTCATTCGAAACACACATAAATTTCATCCAAAACACAAACATGGTAATAACTGCAAGTAGTGATGTTTGCAGCATTAGATAAAATATAAATATGTAGTCTCTCACACTCTAAACCACTAAATATTGTAGAACTTTAAATCTTGTTTTATATTAAATCAGGTATGAATTTTCCTTTCGCCTATCAGTATACCGTGGACAAGTTGTGGGTTCGTGCGGTAAAGCAAATAAAACAAAAACATTCAATTGCACACTGTTATTTTTATTTTAACAAAGAAATTTTCAAACTTGAATGTCTGCGTTATTGTTTCTCACATTCTGGTAATATATCAATAATATAATAATAATATAATAATAATAATATAATGAGTTTTTACACTTTTTAATATTTCAACACTGGAAATAATAATAAAAATAAAACTTAGCCATTCGTTCTAGAGGCTATATTTAAAACAGGTAAAATTATGAGAACAGTAATTTATAAAGTTGTTTTCAAATATCTCGGCTTTATGCATTATAAAATTCAGCCCATTAAATAATTTGTTGTGATGTTATGTAAAAAAAAATGTGTTAATATGAAAACACGTTAAGAGAGAAAAACTTGTCCGCTATTTTGATATGATTGACTCCTCAGGAATGCAATATTGTATTCATATGAGTTGAGTGTCACAGCACACGTATTAATCCAAAATTAAGCTAGCTCACTTTCAATTATATGTTAACTCTACTTCACTTCATCATAATCTGCGGTATACTGCACAATAACTATGATACATAGCCGTACATACATACATAGCATATAGCATATAATGCATATACATACATAGCATAGATACATTGAGCATCAATTTTATGCTGTATTATTATGCTTTATTGCAAAATTACAACACAAAATATAAAAATTTAATATTTACGTGTATTTTGGATACAAATTTTTGGCAGTACTGTTTAATTGTTTTATGAAATATATTTTTCTTATTAAATTTTTAATTTAACATAGTCTTACTAGAACGAGATGGAAGGGACGAGCAAACACATTGCAAAAACTTATTATTAAACTTCATTAAAAAATAATTTAATTTAAACATTAATTGTCAACTCCTGCACAAAATGTGAAATAAAATAAGCAATCGTCAAATCTTTGTTGAGCATAAAGAAATAAGCCGTCAGCTCTTGATCAACTTTTCACCTTTTTTAATATTCCAATTTATTGAAAAAAATTAACAATTATTTAAAATAACACTCCAGCACCTGGTGAAATTTTAAAAACTTTGTACACCAACATGGTGCCCTATAACATTGTTAAGGAGAAACGTTCAAATTTAAAATTTTCACACGTTTAGAAGATAGCTTTTAAAATCGAAGCAAAAAATTAAATGAATTGAAAATTAAAAATTAATTATAACTAAGTTTTTCTACAGAAATTGAAATTTTTTATAAGAGATGTCATCCCTTAAAATTTTAAAATTTGGACGTTTTTCCTTGGAATTCTTATAATGCACATGTTATCATATGTTATCACATGTTATTATCATATGTTATCAAATGTTATCATATGTTATGATATGTTATCACATGTTATCACATGTTATCACATGTTATTATCATATGTTATCACATGTTATTATCATATGTTATTATATGTTATCATATGTTATCACATGTTATCACATGTTATTATCATATGTTATCATATGTTATCATATGTTATCACATGTTATCATATGTTATCACATGATATTATCACATGTTATCATGTTATCATATGTTATCACATGTTATCATATGTTATCACATGTTATTATCACATGTTATCATTCCGCAAAGTAAAATAATTTTCAACCTATATAAAAATGACGCTGTTTATCCAGAACAACGCGTCTTATTTTCAAATAATTGATTTATATTTTTTTCCTAACCTCCAGTTCAACAATGCTACAAATTTTAATATTGAAAGTTGTCAAATGGGTTCCATTTTAAAATGAGCATGGTATCGGTCAACACTTGAAGTAGTTGCACCACTACGTAATTGGAGCATACGTGCACCCAGTTTTAATTCTTAATTTCAGTTGGTTTGAAACTTATCAATATATCGCATATTGCAAAAATTATATATCAGTATGAAATTTCCCTCCCTCTCTTCATATTTAAGCGAAAGTTATTTGTGGAGTTTGGAGCTCGTAATTATTATGACACGTCACATTCTGCAACATCAAATGCATGATTGAAGTCTTTATGCTAGCAAGTGTATAGAAGACGGAAATTAAGTTTTACATGGAAGACACTTTTGCTTCCCTCTGCTGCTTCAATCAAACTTTTTAAATTAATTTTTAGCATTTTTAGAGAGGGCATACCATACACATTCTCAATGCATAATTTTTTAAATATCTTTTAATCCTGAGATTGAATTCATTACAGGCTTTAATATTCTCTCTCTCTCTCTCTCTCTTAAGAGCGATGCAAATGTAGATGGTATACTGCGCTTTCTAAAATGCATTTCTAAGTATAATAATATTTCTTTAGCCACATCTAAGTGGCGCAATTCAATTCAAGCCTCACTTGGAACGATAAAGAAACTTGAAAACAAGAATATCTCTTATGATAAAATGTCATCTCAACTCCTCAATTATACTGTTATACAATTATACTGTGCACCCCACAACAAACGCAGAATGCAAGAGTTGGATAATATTTCCAATATATTTGGTATATATATTTTTTTTTGCACATGTGTCCAGTGTCAGTTCGTTAATATATTATTTTTATTAAATAAAAAGCTCAGTCTTTGCCATGATAGCGTAAAGAAACCATGGAAACAATAAATATGCAAGCGCTATTTAAGAAGTCATGTTAATGAGCGTGGTTAACAATAAGTCGCGCAGAATTGGAAAGCGCTTCTTGCACACACGGCTATAACGTTTGGCAAGTGTAAGGGACAAGCATTGTGATGCTATCAGTCACAAAGCAATAGCATGTGATGATGCATGATAAGAACGTTTGGCAAGTGTAAGGAACCATCATTGTGATAGGAACCATCATTGTGATAGGAACCATCATTGTGATAGGAACCATCATTGTGATAGGAACCATCATTGTGATAGGAACCATCATTTGTGATAGGAACCATCATTTGTGATAGGAACCATCATTGTGATAGGAACCATCATTGTGATAGGAACCATCATTTGTGATAGGAACCATCATTGTGATAGGAACCATCATTTGTGATAGGAACCATCATTGTGATAAGAACCATCATTGTGATAGGAACCATCATTGTGATAGGAACCATCATTTGTGATAGGAACCATCATTGTGATAGGAACCATCATTGTGATAGGAACCATCATTGTGATAAGAACCATCATTGTGATAGGAACCATCATTGTGATAGGAACCATCATTGTGATAGGAACCATCATTGTGATAGGAACCATCATTGTGATAGGAACCATCATTTGTGATAGGAACCATCATTGTGATAGGAACCATCATTGTGATAGGAACCATCATTGTGATAGGAACCATCATTTGTGATAGGAACCATCATTGTGATAGGAACCATCATTGTGATAAGAACCATCATTGTGATGCTATCAGTCACATGTGATGATGCATAATAAGAACGCCACATACAAAACAACCATCAAATATTGAATACATTTTTAATATACATATCAAATCATATAGTATATTTATTAGTAATACATTTATGTTAATTGAGTATAAAATTGGATCCTTTTCACAACACCGTATCGAATAATGAAGTCCTTTATTTTTGCAATTTGTTGTTTTCAATTGTATCAATATTTTCCAATGACGGGAGACATAATTAGTGAAGCAAAATCATAGTCAGCGTTTGGAAGGCAAATTTTGCTTTAAACAAACAATGCAGAAATGGCGGTAGCAAAGTAGCAAGCGGAATGAGCTTGCTAACAAAGGAACCTATAGAACTCGAACATATTATATATATATATATATATATATATATATATATATATATATATATATATATATATATATATATATATATATATATATATATATATATATATATATATATATCCCGGCTTAAGCTTAAGGCTTTAGAATTAATTTCTTAAATGTTTAATTCATATATATATATATATATATATATATATATATATATATATATATAGTGTTTACAGATGCGATATTTGTCATACAAGTTTAATTCATAATGAAAACTTCTTCTTTTTTCTTTCTTTCTTTCTTTCTTTCTTTCTTTCTTTCTTTCTTTCTTTCTTTCTTTCTTTCTTTCTTTCTTTCTTTCTTTCTTTCTTTCTTTCTTTCTTTCTTTCTTTCTTTCTTTCTTTCTTTCTTTCTTTCTTTCTTTCTATAATAATAATTTTTATAATTATAATATAATATAATATAATATAATATAATATATATAATATTTTAAAATAATGTATATAATAATTTTTTAAAAATATATAAATTATATATAAAAAATATTTGTATATCAAAAATGGAATAAAAAAGTAGAAAAAGAGCAGAAGAGAGAGAAAAAAAAGGGAAGAAGAAAGGAGAAAATATTAATAAAAAAATGCGGTTATGTGTTTGCAAATCGTCGTTATTGATAAATACGGAGGTATGCGGACATTCTTCACCATCTCAACGTGCCTAAAAGTGTTTTCACTCGTGCCTTGAAAGGGTGACATAAGTCTCATTACGTAATCAATTTTAAATAATTCTCCTGTATAGAAGTTTATATTATAACAACGTTTGCAAATATTTAAAATGCCTCACATTATTATCTTACAAATAATAATAATTCTATGCAAAAGTTGTGGTAAACAAAGATAGGAAATTGTTCACTCTTTTTACACAAAAGTACTCGCTTAGCGTGCAAAGACTTGAGCGCTAAAGCTTCGCAAGATTTGATAGTTTTGAAGCAGGCGAGTAGCCACCACCTGTAGAATTCATTTTAATCTCGCAAGATACCAACCTGTCTTGCAAATAACAATAAGCTTACTATCCATTTGTTCTTTCAATTAAAACCAATACTGTCCACTTCCTAACTTATTGGATATTAAATGAACAACTAATTGGCACGCGCTTGACACTGCGTTCAGTTTATGACATTTAATGTAATTACTTACAGTAGTTGCTGCGATGGACCAGACTGATCATCGTCCTTCTCATCGCCGCTCAAATCTCGATCTTTGGCGACATCCATATCTTTGTTCTTTGCAAGTGTGAGCAGACGGGCAGGTAGGCCGACACGTGTTGCGATGGAGTTGATGGTGGAATTGAGAGAGACAGAGTGACAGACAGACAACGATGGATGGCAACACACAAGTGTTGCGGCGACTGCGCTCGCTCGCTCTCCCGCTCGCACGCGTACGCCACTGGCTGTTGCACCGCGACTGCGAGCTGAGGCGCAGCCCGGCTCCACACTATCAGTATGCTGCTGCAAACCCCCACTTTTCAACCTTACGAGCGAGCATCTCCAAGTTGATAATTAGCAACCTGACGTGTTATACAGTATGTCGCACGCGCCAACACTAACTTAATAACAATAACTTTATTGTAGGTGTTATTGTTGTTGTTCCCACTTTTATATGGGTTTTCTCAGTCGACAAAATTGTTTATTGTTCACTATCAATTTGCTCCAACAAATGCGACACAATTTTCCCAAAATATAAAATATAATAAGAATAATTAAATTAGCTTCCGTTACTAACAAAAGTTGAAAAGATCTTTTTCGTTTTGCACTTCTAAGAGTTGCTTTTTTATATTGAAGGTCATATTGAAGGTCATTATTATTTTTAAAATATTATTCTCTTCACGCGATGGATTTTTATGTCGTTGTAAAAAGTTCTCAAATTTAATTAAAAAAAAGCTTGAAGCTGTGAAATCTCTTGTTGCTTTCCATTAACAATTTTACAGTCCACTTTGTTCACTACTCCGCGGTCAACATTTTGATGTCATCACTTACTTGACTAAAGATTTACGTGTCGCTAACTTTAACATATCTCTCGTAACAGAAGTGAACACGTACGTCACAGCAGGAACAAAGAGTGCTTATGCCCGTAAGTTTGGAAAATGTATCACAGCTTGACTGTTTCATTTGTCTCTACATGAAGCATGGGCTGATATCTCCGAGCAGTAGATTGTAGAACAAAAAGCCTACCTATGAACTCTGCAGGCGTAATAGTCTCACATTGCTGATTGCTCCTTATGTATCTCAGCTTCATTGTTTCATATTTGTCTGTTACGTGAAGCATGGGCCGATATCTCCGAGCAGTAGGTTGTAGAACAAAAAGCCTACCTATGAACTCTGCAGGCGTAATAGTCTCACATTGCTCTTTAAGAAAATGAAAGACAAAAATGTTCCTTCAACTCGAAAGGATCCAGAAAAGGGTTCAAGAGCAACGCTCATCATTTAGTTTATCATATTATTTTTAGTTATTTTAGTTATTTATTATTATAGTTAAATAATATCTATATATTATATATGTAAATTGTATTGTTTCATTAAACTCTAAATGTGATAAAGTGATTGTGATGATTGTACTTATTATTCATTCATCATTTGTCAAGTTAATTTATATTTTGGTAAATGCTACTTGAAGACTGATAATTATATGTATTGTGGATAATCAAAATTATGAAACACTCTGACAAGTGATTCTTGATTTTGGCCTCTTAATAAAACCCAATTCTTGTTATTATTAATGTTAAAACAACTGCAATGTACAAGTCAATATTCTAGTTATGTTTTGTGACATTATTTCAAAATTGTAGAGCAATCTTAGCGTTATGTCATTATATTTATCATCTCCCCTTTGCTCAATACATTAAAAACTTTGTGCACCCAAACTGTGTATTTCTATATAGAAGTGTGTACCATTATGGTTACAGATACCAACTAGCTGCCACTTGAAGGATCCAACCATCTAACGCTGGATCCTATCAAACAAATAACACCATACATAATTATAACACTCGTAATAATTCCAAAGTAGCTGTACCAAAACATTCATCTAAACTATTTGAAAGAAGTCCATATTTTGTAACTGCTAAAATTTATGATAATTTGCCTTCTATCTTAAGAAATGTAAATAATGATAATCTTTTTAAAAATTTGCTTAAAATTGTTTTGCTTTATAAAGAATATTATACTTTAGGATCCTTTTTTGATAAAAATTCAAAAATAGATGATATTGATGTATTAATGTTCACCACCCATACAACATTGGAATATTATACAAATAATAACGCATTTTCTCAAACTTCATTATAATGTTTGTACATCGTTTAATAGAGCTCTTATGGTTGTGTGATTCATTTTTTGTTTTGTATTCTTGTTGTTGTTGTTTGTTGGTATTATTATAACTTTTGTTTCTTTTTTTTTCTTATTATTATTAAGTTTTATTTGACAAGACAAATGCAATTGTTGTAACTTTGATTGTTACTATGAACTGCCTGGGTCAATAAAGATGCTTATTCTTATTCTTGTTACCTAATTGCTACTTTACCAAGGGAAATTTTTTTTTTTTTTAATTTTTTAAAAAGCTTTAATTTGTTACAAAATAGAACACTGAACACACAAAACATGATTAGAATGGATGACTGAGTAAATACATAATACACGGAATACACAAGTAAAATAGATAAAGTTAAAAAATAATATCTCACGTGATTGAGTGATTTAAAAACATGAAGAGAACAGAAGGTTTTAAGTTCTTGCAACAATCAAATTTGCAGTAAGTTTTAACACTTTTTTATTTAATGAGTATCGATGAATCTAGGGTTCCAAGTTACAATAAATGATTATTATTTCTTTTTTTCGTTGGTTCATGATTGAGTCCTACAAAAATCGATGCAAATAATCATATATGGTTATTTTAAAAGTGTATTTTCCAGTTTAAGTTTTGTCCCCTAAAAGTAATAGAAAGAAAACGGGTGCTTAATTTGTGTTACTTCTTTGAACCTAAAACTTTCTGCTGCTCCGCATGCTTTGTTGATATAAAGACTCGGACATTTCAGATTGCTTTATTGAATCTTGAATTGCCAAAGTAACTCTTCATTAGAAGCTAAAAAACAAATGTTTCAATTACTCACATTGCATTTAACGTGAATTTCCTCCCAAGCAAACAAACACACAAACTATATAAGGTAATGCCAAAGTGATAATTAATATTGAATGCAAGGCTTCGTCAATAGCAACAATACAAAATAGACCAACAACATACTTTAATACTTAGGCTCAAACCAAACTGATGCTGTACTGCATTTTTAACATAAAACATTTTTTTAGAGTTAAAGTTTGATGTTTCCCCAAACTAGACGTATTTATAGCTATAGACAAGAAAGATTAACTAACATTTCAGTTTACTGTGCATGTCGCAACTTAATGTTCTGCAATTTTTTTTAAATGCTATTTCTGTATAGTACACGGAATTACGTAATTTATGCTGCATTTATGTCATTTTAGCCTGCTAAATTAGATCAACACCATAATTATGTTGTATACATAATTGTAAATATATATTTTACCATTCCAAAAAATAGCGCTAAATTTAAATGGCAAAATATATTATCACAATCGTATGTAAAACATAAAATGTGTGCTTTTTAACAAAGTCATTATATAGTATAGCATAGAACAAAGTGTGCTGAAAAGAATCTAGCATAACAATTACGTATTTATTATTATTCGCGTATTGAATTGTATATGTCTCATAATAAAACTTAATTAACTGTTTTCTATTTGGTCGAAATTCATGCCGTTTATAATTTGATTATTTATTAATATCATGACTATTATTTAAATTCAAACATATCAACCAATAATAATACAAGGGGATTGTCCGATAAACATTTAGGATCTTCAATAAAAAGCTAAAATAATCGGAGTGTGTATAATTGGATAGTAAAGTTTTCACTTGGCGTCATACTGCTCTGCGAGAGGTAGCCGATCTAGTTCGGACTTGCTGAGGTGATTGACCAAGCCAGCACCAAGGGAGTCACCCAACACGTTGATCATGGTACGGAAGCGATCTCTGTAAACATAAGGAATTGTCATGCGTGCCCTCAAAATATCAAATTAGTCTCAAAAATATTAAATCAAAAACATTAAATTAAGTTTATGTCCTTCATGTCCCTCACAAACTGGGTTTAAAACTGTAAAGTAGGCAACTTAAGGACTTTATGACGTCATCAATTAGAGGTCTATAATAGAATTAAAACTACAGAGGCATGAATTTTATGTCCAGAAAATAAAACAAAATTGAAAGAAGAATAGAAAGCGCCTAGAAGTTTATATTATTGCTTAAAAAGAATGAAAATAGAATATTATAATAGAATAATAATAATTATTATTTCTAAAAAATAATATCATACGTATATATATATATATACGTGAATATATATGATGAAGAGAGGCAGACAAGTATATAGTTTTATATACGCCCTCGAAAACGTTACAATTGTGTGTGAATATAACATAGCTATGTATATAGATTTTTAAAAACTGTGAATTGAGTATTTTATTAATTTATATAGTGACAAGTTTTGGTGTTGGGTGTTATTTTTATCATCAAATTAAGCAGCGAGTGAAAGCCCAGTTGTTTTACAGAAGGTAAGACAAAAATGAAATTTTTATCATATATATATATATATATATATATATATATATATATATATATATATATATATATATATATATATATATATATATATATATATATATATACGTATAAAAGATGGCACATCTGTCGTTATTGTATTTCTGCAATGCTTGTTTTGATATAGTTAGCTCATTTCAATTTTACATGTTTGTACCCGATTTGCTTATTTGAATAAAATTGTTATAGCTACTATTTATATCTACAATAAAATTCCTATTGACCTCGTAGCAAAAGATAAAATGTTTCCAATATATAATTAGCATCATATAATATGAAAGGTATGGCAACCGGTTTTGATGGCGATGCACATTCTCGTTGGCGCGATGTTAATTTTGAGATGGAGCCTGCTTATCTCATTAAAACACCGCATTTGAATTTAGAACAATAAATTAAATATTTTCTGCATAAATTTTAACATGAAGAAGCAAGGTCATTTGGGACGTTAAAATAATTATTTGCAAACATAATAACAGCCTCATATAATAGGACGTATTAAGTTAAGTTAGCAAATATTTCTAGTTTTCTATTGCGTTACTTACAGCAGCCAATCCACGGCGAGAATGAGAGTGACGTCCTCTGCAGGCAAACCCACGGTGTCCAGCACCATCACCATGGTGACCAACCCAGCCTGGGGGATACCAGCTGCACCGATACTTGCCATGGTAGCCGTGATACTACAACAAAAACAAATTAGATTAAAACACTTTAGGGAAAACTTATTCCGTTGCTTCACTTTGCTTGCTCGATATCCGACCGTTTCTGAATTTTTAGTTTCAAAGTTGCTGCTCTGTGTAGTGTAGTTCGTAAGTCTAGTCGTAGTCTCTGGTCTAGTGTGTCGTAGTCTAGTTCTGGTCTAGTCGTAGCCTACACGAATTCTAGTCGTAGAGTAGTCGTGGCGTATATACGAAGTCTAACTGTGGTCTAGTCGTAGTCTATAGTAATAATCTAGTTCTGGACTAGTCGTAGTATACGAAGTCTGATCTAGTCGTAGTGCAGTCGTAGCGTATACGAAGTCTAGCTGTGGTCTAGTCGTAGTCTAGTTTGAAATCTAACAAAGTTTTTTGTTGCAACGCTTGAGACGGGATAGTTAAAAAAAAATTTATTTCCATCATAATAATATGTCTCTTTTCCCCAGCGAAATTAAACAAAAATAGTCAAATAAAATATGTAAACTATAAATATAAAATTATAAATAGCAAAAAAAAAATAAAATAATAATAATAATAAATGAATAAATAAATAAATAAATAAATAAATAAATAAATAAATAAATAAATAAATAAATAAATAAATAAATAAATAAATAAATAAATAAATAAATAAATAAATAAATAAATAAATAAATAAATAAATAAATAAATAAATAAATAAATAAATAAATAAATAAATAAATAAACAAGTAAATAAATAAATAAACTTAGTTATTTATGCTGCCAAGAATGATTGATAATTTGTAATTTTAGCATAGAATAATTGCATTATTTCAATAACTTATGTTGTTGTGCATTCTTGCTACGACACAATTATAACATTACTGCATAAATTACGTTGTCAGGACGTGTTGTTCGTAAGCCCTGCTCTCTTGCACCAAAGTTACATTTAAACAACCAGTTGATCGTCGTTTTAGGAGCAGAGAACAGCTTTTACGAACAGCATTATTGTTACTCAAGGTGTCCGTAAATACAAACTCATGTCCAGCTATAGAAAGTTGGAATTGCAATGTTTGCAAAGTCAATGCTAACCTGATAGCCACGATGTTTCCAATAGAGAGAGGTACATTGCGAACCTGCGCAATGAAAATGGCAGCCACGGCTTCATACAAGGCAGTACCGTCCATGTTGATGGTCGCACCGATGGGCATGACAAAGCGAGCCACGCGAGGGTCAATTCCGTTCTTGTCCTCTAGTGCGGCAATCGCGATGGGCAAAGTAGCAGAGCTGGTAAAAGTATAACAAACCCTTGTCAGTTTCATATTTTCAAACACTTCGTACTGCCACCAATTACTTTTATCTTAATTTATCTTAATTATCAATTGCAATTATACAATTTTATTGGATATCTTAAAATAGTTTTTTTCAACTTCTCTTTTTCTTCCCAGAACTAATGTTTAATATCAAGATATTATGTTTGAAGATAAAATATCAACATGCGATAATTTCTACGTCAAACTTTGATGAAAATTATTGCTATATTTGAAACCAAAAATAGTAAGCCATGCTCGCAAGACTCAGTCTAGCAATACTCGAGCGATACTAGTACTGGACAGTAGATCGACTACTTATCTGAGTCGTTAATAAACTCATCGCCTCAAATAAAATGTGCATTTAATAAACATGTTTTAATTTTTTTTTTAAAACACAATTTGATCTGGTTCCTTTCTTAAGATGGATGGCCAGATTATTATAAATGTTTAGAGAGCCACAGAAAGGACCCCTATATTGTACATTTCCGTTCTTTTATAAACACTTTGAATTTTTGCCTTGTTATTTCCTCGTATTATGACTATGCTAAATTTCATGACTTTAAAAAAATTCCAAATGATTTTTAACTTTTAAAGCACTTTTCATTATGATATATATGATATATATTATGGTGAAAATACTTAGTATTTTGACAATTTCTCTATATTCTGCTCTACTGTATATTTTGCACCATTGATATTCTATTTTTTTTTTTTTTTGAAGTTTAAAAACTGTAATTTCCCCAACATGTTATCCCATATTTTATGTGGCAGTGAAAATTAGCATAATAGATAGTATTTTCGTCCCTATTTCAGTATTATAAATGTGAGATATTGTTTGAAAACTTGACTTAACATGTTGGTATTATTTGAGTGACATTCTCACCTTGAGGCTGTACTGAAAGCTGTAGCCAGGGTCTGCGCCATGTTACCAATGAAACGGAATGGCAATTTTCTTGTGAACACAAAGTAAACGATTGGCAAAATGACGAAACCATGGAAAAATATACCAAACAGAACTGTGATGAAGTACATGCCGAGTTGACCGACGATAACTTCGAAACTTTCCATTTCCAGTAACTTGGCGGCAATCAAGAACAGCACGCCGATTGGAGACAGCCTGCAAATACAACACAGTTAGGCTGCTGATAAATTATTTAACAATGTAGCCTAAAAAAATAACAATTAAAAAAAAAAGTTCTCTTGATGATAAATCATGAGGTGGCACTATCACATCCTTGATATAATAATAAAGCTATTGTGTCCTTCAACACTCTCACAAACTGGCGACAAAACTTGTAAAGTAGGCAACTCACGCTACAATTTCTATTGTACACTCGGAAACGTCTAAATTCCTCGTGAATTCTTAAAGTTCCTTACTTTATAGTTTTTTAACCTCCGTTTATGATGGTACAGAAGACTAGAAATTAAAGTTACGTTTAGTAAATTGTGATTTCAATATTGTGAACAGCTTGGTGAGACAAACCCTCAATTGGTGATGATATTAAAGTCAAGTTAAGTAAATTGTGATTTCAATATTGTGAACAGCTTGGTGAGACAAACATACCAGATAACCCAGCTGGTGATGATCATCATGGCTTGACTGACACACGTGAAGAAGGCCAGCAGAGGGGCGCCCCTGGAGCCCATCTTGCCGAGCGTTATGCCGAGCACCGTAGAGAACACCACCAATCCCATGATGTTGGTACCGTGTGCGTACTCTTGTTTGATCTCCCAGTCGTACAGATTTGGAGGAGCTAAAACGTAATACTTCTCAGTCAAAAATCAAAGCCATTTAATATTGATTTATTTTTAACTTCCAAGCTTTTGTATTTGCACAATTTCATAATTAAAACAGCAATTTTATGCATCAGGTGTCTAAAATAATGAATGCAAGTGAGAAAAGTAAGATATTTTTTATATATAGAGTATATACTGTTAACTTTATTATTGTTCTTGCAACAAAATGAAATGTGGTTATGTTAGTTTTTTCTTGTTTTTCCATTATTATTTTATGATTTTGGAAAATGATCTTTTGTATTTTGTTGCAAACATGATACAGCCACGGGCAATCACAGCTAGCTATCTCGTGGCTCAATGTAATGGAAACCAGTTTCTCTCGCTAATTAGTTATTGATTTAACACGTCATATTTACTGACGAAAAATATTAAAACAATACTATGATTTTTTTTTTAAACTTTCAATCAATTAAGGGACTCACGTGGAGCTGCAGTTGAAGGTGGAGCGCCATCTGGTGTCAACAAGAATGAGTTGCCTCCGTCAGTATCCAGGACTGCGCTTTCATTGACTACTGGAGGTGGAGGTGGCACCAGGACAGTGCGATCCTAGCACATAAACAAAGTAAATAACTGTATACATGTACATCTCATGTGTAACAATGAGAGTCCAGGACTTTGATTGACTACTGGAGGTGGAGGTGGCACCAGGACAGTGCGATCCTAGCACATAAACAAAGTAAATAACTGTATACATGTACATCTCATGTGTAACAATGAGAGTCCAGGACTTTGATTGACTACTGGAGGTGGAGGTGGCACCAGGACAGTGCGATCCTAGCACATAAACAAAGTAAATAACTGTATACATGTACATATCATGTGTAACAATGAGAGTCCAGGACTTTGATTGACTACTGGAGGTGGAGGTGGCACCAGGACAGTGCGATCCTAGCACATAAACAAAGTAAATAACTGTATACATGTACATATCATGTGTAACAATGAGAGTCCAGGACTTTGATTGACTACTGGAGGTGGAGGTGGCACCAGGACAGTGCGATCCTAGCACATAAACAAAATAAATAACTGTATAGGGCTGTATGTGCATGCTGCATATTCTAAATACGCTTTAACGCCATACTGGATCAATGAACAACATTGCTTAGCATATAGGACAAACTTCGCTTTTTTTGTAGTTTATTATTATTATTATTATTTTTTTTTATTTTCTCACATAGTTGAGATACAAATGCAATTAACAGCATCAATGCTTTGAAAAAAAGCATTGCTTAGTATTTTTATACTGGCAAAATGAGTCAGTCATTTAATTAATTAATTAATTAATTTACGTCTTTTTATTGGGCGAAATTAGACTACATGCAGACCTCTCAATTTGACCCAACTGTTTAACTCAGTCAGTTACAAACTAATTACAAATAATTATATTCATAATGTGATACAAGTTGAAATAATTTTAATTTTAAATATAGTTTAAGAGCCAGTCATTTTCCTAAGCGTCCCATATTAATTGAGTGATCCAACATGTTGTCAACTTTAACAACACGAGTGCATAAACTGTATAAAACTATTATTAATGTTCCTAGAGCTAATTATAAAATGTATTCAAATTCATTTAGTGCACGGACAAAAATACATACATACATATGATGACGTCATAGTCCCTTCCAAAGTAAGACAAAAATAAGTAAATAATAATTATGCTAGCCCATTTTCAGCACCACTTATGCACTACAACATAATTTATACTATGCTGCATAATAATTATGTTGTAGTGCATTAATTATGTGCCATTTCAATATAGCAGATGAAGATGCACAATGATAATCACAGTTTTTGTTTACTTGGAGGTGTATCTATCACCTCTTCCTAAGAAAAACTCATTCTACTCATATATCTATTATCATATATCATATATCTACTCAATAGATATTCTTTGAAATCACAATTAAAAAAGCATCTATCTATAATTTCAACTGTTTCCTTTTCTTTTGTTTGTTTGTTATGTTTCTGTGATTAATAAGTAATAGCAAAATATTTTACTGTCACTGACCTTTTGCTTATGTACCATAAAAAATAATAAAACAAAAATGCGTTAGGTGTGCACATTTTTTGCTTCATATGAAAGATGAGTAAGCTTTCCTGCCCTACTGTATAAATACTGACTTTTTGTAATTTATAATACAGTATGTCTTATACTAAACTCAATGTAATACATTTTAGTAATACTTCTAGAACCTACCGATAACACGTCATGCCTTGGTGTGACTAAATGTAACCTTGGATAGAAAAATAATAATAATAAAAAAAAGTCATAAAAAAATTAAAATTTTATCGCTACTTATATTGGCCTGATTTGAATTAATTTAATAAAAATATGTATTTCACGATAAAAAATAAGTAGGCGTATTATTGTGCAAATAAATTTAAAAAATAAATATTATTTATCAATTAAAGCATTGTTATAAAACTTCCATTATACGTAGAAGCTAAGGTGACCAACTGGAAATCGTTAAAGAAAGAACTATATTTTCAAAATAATTTTTTGTACAAAATTTATTTCCAACAAAACAAACACTATAATTTTCAAATTAAACTGAGTAAATTGAAAATATGTTTTTTGTTTTTGTTTTGTTTTTTGTTCCGAAAAAAGTTTTAATAATATTTTTAATTTTGAAAAAGTTTCTAATTTGACTAAAATGTGAATTTCCACATTTACATGTTATCTTAAAAGTGTAACAACTTAAATATTTGATCGTGTTTTCACATGTTTGACGTAACTAAACTTTTAAGTACATTTTTTCTTTAATTTGCGTTAATATTATAATTCGCGACCGTCTAGTTTACGAGATACCAGTCGGTCACCTACGCCCTTAATACAACAAAATTGTTTAAAAAAAAGTTATATAAATGAATAATTTTATAGCATTAAACCATTATTTGAATTTTAAATTTATCAATATAATTTGAAAATTATTTATAAATCCGATTTTTTTTTTATTTTTTTTTTGTTGTAACTAATGGTTGGACTTTGAGACAGTTAAGTTAAATTGAAAGGTTTGTAACGATTTCGCCAAGTAAAAGCCGTTTATTATTATTATATTGAATAAATTATGTAATTTTGATATTTTAATAATACATGACTTTCCATTATTGCACAAGAAATTACGTGTATCTAATTTGTGATGCTATTCTAATTTGTATATACTGCATGTTCAACATTTTATTAAGCTTTGCAGCATAATTATTATTGAATATTGCAAAAATTATGTTGTCCTAAAAACTGCTGCTGAAATGAGGCTAATTATATTTTGTTGCGGGTGGGTAAGATTTGTTACACATCAAACATGTGATAACAAGCACAACAGTCACAGCAACAAATGGCAGCAGTTGGCAACAGTTGGCAGCAATAATAATAATACAAAAAGGATGAAAAATCATTAACAAGTTTTGAAGAATTTGATGAGATGAGAAAGTTTGGTACATTGATAAAAAAATTATGCTTACATATTATTATTATTATAATAATATTACTTATATTATTATTATATTACATATTACTTATTAAAATTATTATACTTACATGGGCGACGCATGCCTGCACAATGTTCGGGGGAAACATTTTTCTGAAAAAATAAATCATTAAAATTAGATATATATATAATATATATATATATATATAAATTGTATTTATATTATAAGTAAATTAAATTATACATATAGAGTACACTATATAGTATACTATGTATATTAGTACATTATAGTATATTATAAGTATACTATGTATGTTAGTATATATTATAAGTAAATTAAAAAATAAATTATATAGTACACATAATATAGTACAGTATAGTATAAGTATACTATGTATGGTAGTATATTATATTATAATTAAATTAAAAAATACATTATATAGTACACATATACTACAGTACATTATAGTATATTATATTATGTATAGAGTAGTATATTATTTATAATAGGTTTTAGCTTTATGATCTACGTTGATAGGAATAAAATCGTTAAGAATTAATATAATAATGATTGATAGGTCTTTTTTTGATTAAAAAAAAGGAAAAAGACCCACTATCCTACTTCTTTTAAACCATATTTTATAATTTCATAATAAGGTTAACTTTTACACATAAATACATTACTTGAGAGTTCCAAGAAGTAGAGGCTAAATATTGCCACTAAATATTTGGTGCATTATCTGTAAACATTCATAATTATGCTTATACAGTACATTACACTTACGCTAAGAGAGCAACTAAAATGAGCCAAAATTCGATATTATAATAGAGATTAAACATTTTAAAATTTTACTCACTATTAATAGTGCGTGGGTACTGTCTAATAGTGAAATATGGTATACTGCATAATGTTAAAACTATCTTTTTACATCGACACTAGCCTCTACAAGATTGAATAATTTAATGAAAATGCACTCGTGGTTTGACAAAGCATTTCTTACATATTCTAGAAACATTTGTCAGAGTTAACTTTGTTTGCTGTGTCTTACTTTTAGTTTTAAGAAATCCATGTTTTACCATAATATACCAATATAAAAATGATATACTATTACGATTATTACAAAACGTATTTTTTATAAAAACATGTGTGAAATATCTCAAGATCTGGAAGTCGAGCCCAGAATATAACGTTCAATAGGCGTAAAGTTTCAATATAAAGTTGAAGGCCAGAATAGTGTGATAACGGGTTGAACCTGAGGTCTGTTAATCCTTACATCATATATATTAACAAGGTTTAATCCTGGCTTACACCGAAAGTTATTATGGCGTCATGATACTTGCTTCCTTTTTTATTTTTCATTTATTTATTTTATTGAAGGGGGGAGGGGGTGGCAGATTAAGCGTAAATCAAGTTTGTGAGGAAATTGTAGTGGTTGATTTGTTAGCTCATCGTATGTAAGTGGCAAATTGTTGTAACAAAGCTGTGATGTGAATGGGAAATGTGGTTTAATTGAATTAACTTCCTTGACTAAAAGTGCATGAAAATGTTTGGCGGTGGCAGGTGGCCAAAGATGTCAACTTCATGTTTTCTTTAAGAAACTATTTTAAGCTGTGCCACAATAATCATGAAATAAGAAAATATTTTCACTACGACAAGTTTTGCGAGACTTTCAACACTCGTGTAATATCCAAATAATACCAATTACATATTATCAAATAAACAGCCCGCACTTTATAAACTTGACAAAATAATATTTTTATTTATAACAAATATGCTGAAATAAACAAGCTAGGAATCATTTATTAAAAGCATGAATTATGTATGAAACTGTAGATAATTTAAACAACAAAATTAATGTGTGTATATATATATATATTCTTAACCAAGCCAAGGACATTATTCACAAGTATAGAATTTCAAAGAACTAATTTAGGCAGAATGGCTATATTAACTAAAGCAACACATTTAATGAACTGCCTAATCAGATAAAAAGATGTAGTAATATAATGCATATAAAAAAAGCGTTTTTTTTTTTTTTTTTTTTTGTTAAACAAGAGTATAAGAATGTAAAGCTTCTATTTCCTGTCCTAAAAGATAAATATACATGCGTTTTTTTCTAATAATAATATTTTATTTACATGCTAAAAAGACACTTCTTCTAAAAACGAGAAATTTATTTAATTATTGTTAAAATAACAAACATTCTTTTTATCTTTCTTTTTGATTTAATTTTATAATTTGGTTACGCTTCAAAAAGAGCTGTGCTCTCGGAAATATGAAATTTGAACAACATATCAGTTCGTTCTATAAACTACACACGTACAACTCTTGAGCCAGCTTCGAAATTTTTCCTTTGTGAAAAACATCTGATCATGACATCGTTACCTGTTTACTACGTTTATGTATGTTATATCATTGTTATTTCTTCGTTTAGAACTTTGGACCTGATAAAAATAAAAGGAACTCATTAAAAAAAAAAAAAAAAAAAAGGTCCATACGAAACATGCAACTCACTTTTTTCGGCTCAAAAAACAAGATCAAGAAATGAATGTGTCTTATTTTGTTGGTCAGCCAATCACTGTAAATGAGATTTACTATACTTTACAGAACAAGCTATCAATGTAAATATTATAATTTATAACCCTCATGTGTTTGATTAAATGAATAATTAAACATAATTTATAAGTTTGGCATATAAATCTCAGATAAACGCAATCATGAAAAAACATTTACAATAAAAGTGCAATACACAGACAGTTGAATTATAAGTAGTTCAATTAAATAGCCTAATCTAAACTTTACTCTAAAATAAATAATATTATAAACACTTTTAGTATTTTGTGTAAACTATGAGTCCAAATAATTATGGATAAAAATGTGTATAACTAAGGTAGATAAAATATGACCAGGAGTTTCCGTCCATGACATAAACGGGCTTCTCAATGAGTTGACGCTACGTAGCTCGATACTGGCCAGTTAGTGCCATAAATCAAAGTACACCACGAAGGTGAACCACGGGACATGTGGTGTAGGAAGACTTGATTATATTTAGCTACGTAAGCATCGGTACAGAAGGATCGTATTTCCTAGTCTAGTCTAACAAATACGTTATCAGTTATGAAAGGTGTCTAGCCATTGTATTATAATTCACATTTCATTACTATTCGAAACATGGAATATAATGGGCTTAAAGTAATACAATAGTTTCATAACTTTAAACCTACCCATATAACTTGCATTAAAGGTTTTAATTTAGAAGCGAGTGACATGTCTCTCCTACGCAGCAAAATTGATTTTTTTAATATTTTCATCTTAAAAAATAATAATAATAATAAAAAAAAACTGTCTGCAAAAAGTTATTTTCCTTGTAAGAAAGAAAGGAAAAAAAAAAAAAAAAAAAAAAAAATGCCAGACCAAAATAAAAACGTGCTTATTATGGTAGCAAACTTTGAGCACACTTTGTTCAATACAGCATAGTAACTATGTCACAACAAATATTATGTTGTACAGCATCGTACAGCATCATGTATCGAGATCTTCTAATTTAGCAACATTTACGCTAAGATGAAAAAATACAGCATAAAGTACGTAGTTCAACTATAAAAATTTAAGTGAAAGGAAACTTAACTTAAATTTTAAATTTCTACTTATTAAATTAATAACTTTAATTAAAATTTATCAAATAAATTATTAATTTAATTTTCATGCTATATGTTGATGTTACAATAACACAAATTGTGCCTGATTACAAGTACATTACTTGTACTTGATGTGCTATATGTTGATGTTACAATAACACAAATTGTGCCTGACTACAAGTACATTACTTGTACTTGATGTGCTATATGTTGATGTTACAATAACACAAATTGTGCCTGATTACAAGTACATTACTTGTACTTGATGTGCTATATGTTGATGTTACAATAACACAAATTGTGCCTGACTACAAGTACATTACTTGTACTTGATGTGCTATATGTTGATGTTACAATAACACAAATTGTGCCTGATTACAAGTACATTACTTGTACTTGATGTGCTATATGTTGATGTTACAATAACACAAATTGTGCCTGATTACAAGTACATTACTTGTACTTGATGTGCTATATGTTGATGTTACAATAACACAAATTGTGCCTGACTACAAGTACATTACTTGTACTTGATGTGCTATATGTTGATGTTACAATAACACAAATTGTGCCTGACTAGACTGTTAAACAGTTGGGTTAAATTGAGAGGTTGTACGCCTCATTTCGACCAATAAAAAAGCCGTTAATTATTATTGGTTTATATATAGCAAAAATATTGCTAATAATCAATTATGCTATTGGTAATATACTTTCCATATAAAATAACATAAATTATCCATAAATTGAGCTGAAATTAAGCGATATGAACAGTCTACTTTGACGGTGAAAATTTATCTCTTTCAGTTGTAACTGATTTTGCAACTTGTTGAATGTATTCGTCGTTACAATACTATAGGGTGTGTATACGGATGACGTCATATTTAATGTGTTTGGACGCCATACTGGAGTAATGAATAACATTGCTCAGCATAGGAAAAAACTTTGATTTTGGCTATTTTCTTTGGGAAATTGGTAATTTTTTTATTTTGTTCCTCACTCACTTGAGATATTAATTCAATCTTTTAACAACATCTCTCAAAAATATTGTATATAGTTTATATATATAGTACTTTTAAACTGGCACAATGATTCATTTTCCTATGTGTCCCATCTTAAATTGAGTGATCCAACATGGCATCGACTTTTTACATAAATGCATGCACCCTATATGACAAACGTTTAAGTTTGGGGAATACAATTATATTTGCCAAACAGATAGGATTCCTTTAACTTTGACGATTGTATTGTACAGCGAATAGAAAACAAAAGTTGCCATTTCAGTGTCCAGTCCTCACATCAACGATACTCGCAGACCTAATATATTACAAAGCAGCCACTCTTTCTAAGTCACAACGAACCACAATACTGTCTCCACCTTACATATAATGTACTACCCTCATAAACAACTCTTACTTACAATAGCTTCAAAATTAAGGTGCAACAATACTTAATATTAGTATATTAGTATATATATATATATATATATATATATATATATATATATATATATATATATATATATATATATATATATATATATAATATATAAATAACACATATAATATTATAATTATATAATGTTGACATTTTCTACACTCTGTAAAGGTGATGGGACGTATTTTATTAAAAATTATATATATATAATTCTCTTGCTATATTGTGTTATCGTGCAACACCAATCCATAGTCCCCTAAATACATAGTCTTTTTGACAGGTAAGGACTTTCCAATACATGAAAAGCACACACACAGGCCGCATCTTTAAGATGGATGTGTATACGTTTCAAGAAATAAATAGCACAAAAATTAGCAGTTCGGTGAACGAGAGACATAAAGCATGGCAAGCATGGCAAGCATGGCAAGCATGGCAAGCATGGCAAGCATGGCAAGCATGGCAAGCATGGCAAGCATGGCAAGCATGGCAAGCATGGCAAGCATGGCAAGCATGGCAAGCATGGCAAGCATGGCAAGCATGGCAAGCATGGCAAGCTGTCACGCGGATACGACTACTTGAGCAGACAATACAGCTTGTATTCTAATCACAACTATAAAAGCAAACAAACAACATAACATAATATTTATGTAAAGCCCGTAATTGAAAAACTACCTTTTTTTTTAATACGCTAATGTTTATTTCTTTTCTTACATCCGTGCTTTTAATTTCCAAAATTCTATAAATATATAGGCAACCTCCAGAAATTTTATTACGTGGAATTGAAGTTGAGTACAGTATATAATATTACTTTGGGACTATCAATATAAATTATATAACTGAGTCATTTAATAACGTTCATTACACTGTATATTTAATTGGCTGTTTTGCAGTCTTCTCCTTATATATTTATTGATTTGCACCAATATCGATATCGATTGACGTGTTGCTTGTACGTAGTTAATTAAACAGACTAAAATTGTGACTGATTACAATTGCACGTTTGCAAGTGACCTTCGACCCTATTATTGATTTGCACCAATATCGATATCGATTGACCTGTTGCTTGTACGTAGTTAATTAAACAGACTAAAATTGTGACTGATTACAATTGCACGTTTGCAAGTGACCTTCGACCCTATTATTGATTTGCACCAATATCGATATCAATTGACGTGTTGCTTGTACGTAGTTAATTAAACAGACTAAAATTGTGACTGATTACAATTGCACGTTTGCAAGTGACCTTCGACCCGGCAAGGCGAACGCTCGCCACTCGTATAAATACATAAATAAACCTCTCTATAATGACGTAACTGGTGACATCATAACTTATAATAACTTTTATTTGTGCAGTTGCTTAATTAATATCCGGTTCCTGTGCATAAATGATAGAGGCATGAGACTTTTTTTTTCTCACAATTTAAAGTAATAAATTGATTAAGTTAGATGACCGTGTCGCACGATTGCAATACACTGTACACTGTGCTGTACATGTCTTCACCACTTTCAGCTACAATTAACTATAACAAATACTGCTCGTGGGATATTTTTAAAATAAGTTTAAAATAATTAAAAAAATATCAACGAAAAGCCAATTAAAGCAACTTAAATGTTTTTGTCTTATATATATTTATACAGAAAGTTAACTGCTAATCGCACTGAGCGCCCTGCAATATTATTTTCAAACTATAACACATTTGTCATTTAATTTGCCAGCACAGGGGCAGGTAGCCTGCAACGAGCAAAACTTCCTCAAAAATTACACGATTTCTTGTGTTTCTGTTTATTACTTGTATTTATCTACATTGTGATTACTCTCGTTACCACTTGGGAATAAATTTACTTGTTTTAACACATTACGTATTATTTATGTAGTGTCATTATAGCATACAACATAATATTTATGGCATATATAGCATATACTTATTATCAAGTATAGCATATTAATTATATTATAGTGAACTAATTGTGCTGAAAATGAGCTCTAGTATTACGTATTTAATTTTCTCCTTTTAGAAAAACCATTATTATTATTTATTATTACGTTACAAGAAAATTACATAAATATTGCAAGCTAAAAGTTTAGTTTTAATGTGACGTACTCATATACATACAAGTTGCCAGCGAGAGAGAGAGAGAGAGAGAGAGAGAGAATTGTACGTGTACCCTGCAGTATCATAGAAAACGTTTCTCTATAATGTTGCATGGCAGAGCCTGTGCATGATGTCAGCTGCACTTTGCTCAAGATGACACAAGCTATGATGCAAGCATGCACTTTCTGCTGCTACAGCTGCGTGGGATTGTCATAATTTTAATATAATATATTTTTTATCAATTATATCTTATAAAATATATCATATATTATTATTATATATATATTTATCAATTATATAATGTAAATTATTATAAATAACAGCTGCCAAGAGCTAAATTTTTAATTTTGACAGTTTTGTGATGAACTGTCGTTTAAGCATTATTTTACAATGCCATATAATGCAATTAATGTCATAACTTTGATCAGCAATATCAGAGGATCACTACATCTATCGATCTAATGTATCAACAAAGTAACCGCACTTTTCGTTCGTACGTTTGGTTAATTTGAGATGAAGTTATTTCTAAATCATTTTGAAACTACGAAGAATGCAGGGCAAAGTATTGCAAACACTACAATACAGTATTATGGTATACATGTTTCTTTTCCATTTCTAAAGTATGTTATATTTTTATTGAATAAATGGTGGATTTCAGAAATATTATTAAAGAAATTACCGTGAGTGTAAAGTTATTTTATTTGTAGGTTAATACGCCGTAGTTCCGGTCAGTTGAACGTGTGTTACTTCCTGCATGCACTTGCTCACCTGATGAGGTCCATGAGGGTGTCCTCCGTGGTGCCGTTGTAGGACGAGCCACCCCGAGCGATACTCGAGGAGTCCCCACGCCCGGGATGAATCGTGATAACGAGAATGATCCCCAAAATGACGGCACATACAGTAGTTGTCATGTAGTAAATAATAGCCCGAGCTCCAATTCGGCCCGACAGACTCAAGTCCAAGGAGCCAATAGCAGAAATCAATGAAGAAACGATCAATGGTAAGATGAGAGATTTTAGCATTCGAAGAAACAACTCGCCGATAAAATTGACGTACATTATTTCTCTTGGTGACCATTGTTCATCTCTTGATGCTCGCAAAGTAATGCCAAGAACCACTCCACCAATCACTCCCATCACGGTGAAAATAGTAAGAGCATTTTCTCGTAAAGATTTGACACAGCAGTCTCGACTCGGCTTTGCCATCTTGCTCTGAAACAAACGGAAACAAATATTTCAAACCTCAAATTTATTATTTTGTGTGTGAGACATTGCTATACTTTACAGTAATATTGCCATATCTCTTCATTTCAATAATAATAATAATAAAAAAAAAAAAAAAAAAAAAATCATGTGATTTATTTTGGTGTTATATTTTGTTTGTGTATTAATAGTAATACAGTTAAAGTTCAACTTTGAACCTCTTTTTTTCCCCCGGGGCCTCGTTGCTCATGCAATTATACTTGTTTGCATTGCAAGATAAAAAGTCATTTTTATCTTACCTTCAATAAGACATTGAGCTTGACTTAACATAAAATAACACAAAATAAGAAGTCCCTTATATGTAACAATAGAAAACACTTAATTCACAGTTTTTTTTTTACAAAAAGTGTTCTATTTAGGTTGTTTACACACAGTTGTAACGTTGTCAAAGGCAGTATATTATTTAGAACTGCCTTCGTCCTCAGCTTACTGGCTCTTGGTCACCTGCGTTCATAAGGTAACTGACAATGGAGATTTTGAGTTATTTTATTGCAAAAAAAAAAAATAATAATAATAATCATGTCATCTAGCTCGAAATTCAAGTTTTTAAACATATATATATATTATAATATGTATGTATATATGTTGGCAACCATTGCCGAATTCGCTCATTGGCCGAAATAAGTGACCACGTCGCGGCGTGGCAATGCATTTTTGCCAAGATCCGAAATTCAGCACTTGTGCATCGTAATGTTGACCATAGACAATTTTTTTTTTGTCAAATTTAATAAGAAATAATTTTTATAAATTTATAAATATTTTAATTAACTGAAAACCATAATATAAAATGATGTGTTATAATAATAAAAAAATATATGATATTATTCATACTTATACCGAATATCGTAACCTGCGTATTTAACATTTTGACCACGCTGCAGCATGGCAATTATCAAAAACCACTCCACGAACTGGCTAAAATGTATTTGCCAAAAATTTGGCATTTGTTAAAAACCACTCCGCAACGAGGTCAAAATTACGATGCATTTCGGATCTTGGCAAAAATGCATTGCCACGCCGCGACGTGGTCACTTATTTCGGCCAATGAGCGAATTCGGCAATGGTTGCCAACATATATATATATATATATATATATATATATATATATATATATATATATATATATATATATATATATATATATATATATATATATATATATATATATATATATATATATATATATATATATATATATATAATATTAATATGTGTGCAAAAAAAGTATGTATGTATGCTTTACAACATAACATTATGCTGTGCAAAATAGTTATTATGAAATATAGCATAATATAGATTATGTTGTATTGAACAAATTGTGCTGAAAATGGGCTAGCATAATTCTTACGTAATTATTTTGGTCCGTGTGTGTGTGTGTGTGTGTGTGTGTGTGTGTGTGTGTGTGTGTGTGTGTGCTTCTTTTTTGTTGAAAAGTATACTTATAATTTGGTATATTTTGTAATTTTAAGCAAACTATAATTGACACAACTAACTGCACAACAGCTGAATCTATTTTTAAAGTTGGTCATGTGGTTTCTGCTAACCTTGATGCAAAATCAGAATATTTCTCGTACAGTATGAATGAAGTAATTAGATAATATGAACTTTATACAGTCCATTAATAAAATCCATTGAATGCGTTCGTGGTTGCTACGTATGCATATAGTTGAGTTTCTCGCCTCAAAGAGCAGCAAAATAATGCGGGCTAAACACCGAGGACCACAGATGTTGCAGAGAAACACTCTGCCAACTCTTAATTAAATCTTTGCCACTTTTAGTAACAATATTGACACATCCATTCTTTCACACAAAACATAATATATAGTCGAGGAGCAATAAGTTGCACTATGTTACAAATTAACTCCAACAAAATTTAATCATTTAAAATGAATATTCCATTCAATAAAAATTATATTAAAACGTGAAAATATTGCCCTGTGTTAAAATGCATATTTTTGTGCATATATATATATAAATATATATATATATATACACACACATACAATATGAATATTGTGTGTGTGCTTGCTAAGAATATTATGTATAGTGAAGATAGTACAAAATGTAGAAACTTTTGCACAAATCCTATAATATCGATATCTTTGATGTCATGTATGAATATGTGTATTTGAAAGTTGTTCAATATTTATTTGCAGTTATCAATTATATGAAGCTTTAGTCGATAATTATCCTTTGTGCCTCACTTGTGTAATTAATGCATCGTCATGTTATTTGTAATTTGACGATATTTTTGTCGTTTGTCATGTAAGCCTGTCAGATATCAAGTTTGACGTGACATCACTTTTGTATCCAATTGATCTTAATTATAACAAGTTGCCAATAATGCAAGATTTTGGAATACAATTTGGCGTGTTTTCAATAATTATTGGTAATTTAACTGCTACTGGTTATTGTTTGACAACTATATTTACAAAGAAATCAATCAATAAACATATTTGTTATAGAGCGAGATTTATATTCCTTGGCATTAGTATAACCTACCCTTACCCAATTAATTGGAGTACAATTAATGAACACATCTATATTGCAACTTAAGAAATAATACATACCATATGAATATATAAAATTAAAATATGTGAATTCTGAAACAAAAATATCTAAATCTGTATGTATGTACGGCAGTTTTTAATCATTTACACAATTTTTTAGTCCCAAAATTGTATAATAATAAAAAAAAAAAAAAAAAAAAAAAAAAAAAAAAAAAAAAAGAAGAAGAAAAATAATGGTAATAAACCTCTAATATGCACATAATACAATTTGAAGGAATTTACTGACATATGACATATTCAAAGCTTATTAAAACTGATGTAACGCACAAAGTTGCAGAGAACTTGTTTGTATATCGTTGTGCTATTGACTATTGGATTTATATTACTCTAATATGTAATCTTGTGATCAATACTTTTAATTATTGGACTTATAGTTATGTAATTGACATGTTGCACAGGAAATTGTGTTTCTTGTCAGTTTATTCACTTTCTCTAAAACTCCACTTATCGTCCCTCTTTGCTTGAGCTTGGGTGAATGACACAACATTGATTATAAATCAATTTTTTGTAAGGAGTATGCAAATGCTAATCCCTAAATTAAATGTCATTAAGAGACTGTGAGAAATTCATTCTATAAATTAAGCATTAAATTTGTTGTTTGGAAAAGAAAGAGCAAGTATAAATTTGGTGCCACCTAGCTCAATATAAAGTGTGCTGATCTGGTAGATTGCCAAAGAGGCCATGCCACCCATTGCTCTCAAACGAAGAATACTCCGCAGAGTGAGTGGCTGGCTGGCGAGCACAACACCCTTGTTGTTGTTGCATTGTGTGGATCTGTCTGGCTGCTGGCCATTTGCCGCACTTTATTGATATGCAAATAGCCAGCTTCATTATTCAATCGTACACCCCCTGCACAAGTTATTCCAAAAAATTACATTGGATTGCACGCTAAATAAGTTATGATATACCAATTGCCACGATGTTCCCCAATATCGTAAGAATTATACAAACTATAGTTCTCTGTTATTGCTCAACATTTCCCCAACATTGCTTCGAAGTAGATCACGGAGAATAAAAAAACTAACGCAGTAAAAAAACTTAATAAAAAAGATGAGAAAAAAAGAAGAAGCATTTTTTAATATTAACTCGTGACGATATGCTACAAAAAATTAATGAACTCAGATAAGGCATGTACGATAATGTAGAGCATTCAAATGATGTATCGAATTTCTTTGCGCATATGGTTTGCACAAGTTGAGTTGTACTCAATCAAATAAAGCTATTCAACTACTTGAGAGGGACATAATAAAGTTTCGGATGTAATTACAGTCATTTTAGCACAAAAGAGACTGCGGTGGCATGATGAATATTCGCGAGGAATAATTAGCGACCAATTGATGTTTGTGCTTGCGTGTAAACAGCTTCACCACCAAAATTATCACATTTTCGCACGACTTAATTTGCAATTCCGCACATACGAATTATGCAACAAAAATCATATTAGGAACTCACAGAAAGTAACAGAAAGTAACTTACGTAACAATGTTATTGTAAAATGCATATTTATACATATATATGAAAACGTAAAGATGTATTTGATTGGGTGATGCATACACAGTACAAAGTTTTTAAGTAAGTACTTAATAAATTTAAAATGACAGCTATACTGTACATGCACGAGGAAAGACAATTCTTAGATAACGTGTTGCTTAACAAAGAATTCTTATTTATTTAATTTTTTTTCCCGCTACAATCACCATGTGTATTTGATCCGTTTGATAATCAGCAAACAAAATGTAAACATTGTACAGAAACTGCAAAATGCCAAATGCAAAAAAAAAAAAAAAAAAAAAAAAAAAGCAAATTAAAAATTGCAGATATAGTTATAAAATGCTATTTCCAAAAACAAATAAGACACTATGCTATATAATAATAATTTTCATTGACACAAAAATGTTGTTTGCTTAGCAAATATATTCTCCCTTTAATTGTTATTGTCAATATATGTATATTATTTAAGTAAATAATGATAAAAGTAATAAAGTTATTGACCTATATTATATTTTTGTTAGTTAAATGAAAATGGCGCCAAATTAAGTTGTGATTGTGAGTTGCGAATTGAGGCAAAGTTTGTGTAGTGGTGTTGGTGCTTGCTCACCTGCTCGTGGTGTTCGCAGTTGTAGAGATCCCTCGGCAGTAACTCGGACAACTTGCCGCCACGCAGCAAATTAACGTTTGCTTGCTTCACTCACGCTCTGCTCACGCCTGCCTCTTGCTCTCTGGCTGGCGTTAGCTTCTCTTGCTCCACCGCGGCGCTTTTTTTTTTTTATTATTTTTTTTTTGTCCCTTAGAGCGGGAGAAACATTGTAAAGTGACGGATAAAAAAATTCACTAACTTTATTAATGAATTTATAAGAGCATCATTGCGTTTGTATTGCACATCGTAGAGTATATTTGGCAAATACAATTTTGAAGTCACGTTTTACTACCGTCTTCTAATTTCTGAAATATAATTTTTAAGAAAACTCTCGAATGGTCACTTTGCAGTCATTCGCATATTGTTGCAATAAAAAAGGAAGATAGTTAAACTAACAATACATAGTTGATCCTTTAATATTGTCCTATTTACTTCATTTATTATATCGCACAAGAAAAGAAGGACGTTTTAATTGTGTTGCTTTTTTCTCAATTACTCTGAATTCAATGTTTTTTTTACTTGTATATAAAAAGCATTTTCTTTTCGTGTACTTTGCATCTTTTATAGCTTTAATAGTTTAAAAATACGAACAAAAGTTGCAGTGAAATTGCAGATAAAATGTTATTTCCTAATTAAACAACTCCTTTAAAAAAAAACTTTCACGATTTTAGTGCATGTGACGTTTGCTAATGTACTTTCAATAATAATTAATGTAGTTTATATAATATTTGCTGGTTGCTTGTTGGAACCTTGACAAGTTGCATACTATTAAACATTTTCCTACACGATACATAAAGTACTGTTGAATGGAAGGCTTTATTGCTGGCATTGGCATTTTCTTTTGTTCATATACTTTAAGCATCTTTACTCTTCTTCTTATACCATTGCCTTTGTTGCTGCTGTGTTTTGTGAGCGAAAAATAAAATCTTTCAAGATTGTTTTTGCTCACATGTGGTGACTGATGCAGATTGAAGCATATTACGCGCAATTGCTGAATTAACATTCATATATGTATGTCTAATTTACAAAAGAAAGCAATCTATTCATCGTGTTTGACAATGTCAATTCCAACTTGTGTCGCACATTCAAATCATATCACGAATCAAAGTTGAGCTGCCTTCGTGCACAAAGTTTGGTCACAAACCTTATTGTATTTCCACACAAATAACTTGACTTTGATTTTTTTTTTTTTTTTTTTTTTTTTTGCGTACATTAACAAATTTATATATTGAAAAGTATAAGTTGTGGTGTTCCTTTGGGTTTTTACATGCAACAGTGTATGTGATAATATATTTTACCATTAAAAAATTTGCAATTAATTTGCAATGTAATTCTTATGAGAAAATTACGTGGTCAATTTAAAATTTGTTAACATAGTTGCGCGTACATCTTGTCAAAAGGAATACCGACCACGACTGGGACGAAATTCCTTTGAACATTTATTTTTATACTGCTTTCCCCAAGCGGCGCGCAAAAATACGAAAGATTACTTTTGAAATCATAATAAGCGTGCAGAATAATAGGCACAAAATTACAAAGTCTAAATTTATTATTAATGTTGCGCTGTCCAAACGAAGAAATAAATTGCAAAGCTGGCTTTAGTGGATATGTTATGATAAATGTGTGTGTATTGGTGCCATGAAGAGATACTGTATGTCAACGTTGACTAACATACTTTTTGCCAACAACGTAATTATTGTTATCAACTCAAAATTGATAAAATGTTTTTAGACAAAGGATACATTGTGTGTATCTCGACATTGTGTATATGTAGAAATAAATTTTGCTTCAAATACGATATAGCAACCACTTATTTAATTAATTATATATCTGACGGAACCGTTGTTACCTATGCTGATGACACTAATGCTATCGTTACTAGTAAAAACAGGCGGGAAGTACAGGAAAAAGCAAATAAAACTGCTAGTCAATTTTATTTTTGGTGTTATAATAAAATATTAATATCTAATTCCAAAAAATCAGTCCTCATGGAGTTTCGTACTCCACTTACAACCTACGATTCAAGCCTATTAATTAAATCCTCAATGTCCTCACTGGAATGTGTCAATTATACAACATTTTTAGGTCTTATAATAAAGGATAGATTATCATGGGATCGAGAAATTTCAAATCTCTCTCAAAAATTAAAGTCAGCTAACTTCGCATTATTTTCAATTAAAAATGTCGTATCACAATCTACATTAATGACGGTTTATTATGAATTTTTATTCATGTTAACACAAATATTTTCACTTTACCCCTGATACCATGTAGCCCCATCCTTCCATTTTTATCACAGAACATGTTAAGAGTGCTATTAGTACCTTATTTATGCCAACAGACCCCAAAAAATGTTGTTTGCTTAGCAAATATATTCTCCCTTTAATTGTTATTGCCAATATATGTATATTATTTAAGTAAATAATGATAAAAGTAATAAAGTTATTGACCTATATTATATTTTTATCATTGCTCATATGTGTGTTGATAGTAAAAAAAGCAAATTTCTGATCACCTTTGCAGAAAAAAAGACGTTTTGAAAAAAAAGAGTGCACATTTTTACGTTGAAGCTCGGTGCAAGAAAACCGGTCACTCAATTTTATTTCTAAGGATATCTTATTCTTATCTTATTAATCAAGTTGAAGTTTAAGTAATTGACACAAATCAATTTAAAATAAAATTGTTGTAGCCATTTATTGAATTACATTTGCCTTTCTTTTGTTTGAAGGTATGCATGCATTTGTCCATTTGTTAATTATGTAGCAAGTGGCTAATATCAATAACTAATAATTTTTATTAATAGTTAATTATTAATTAACTATAATATTAATATCAATAACAATGTTTGTTATTGGTGGTGACGTAGAGCTACAAAAAGACACGAGACCCCTAGCTCTATAATTTAACATTTTTATTTAGGTGAGAAACACACTTTGTAACGACTTTCGAGAAATCTTTATAATCAACTGGAGATATAGGCATACTTTACCGTGTATCAAGCCAATAGTTTTTAACGTCGGTGTATTAAGCATTGAGCGGTAGAAAACAACAGCAAGTATGTAATGCTCATTAAACATTACTATTATTACTTGTTTTACTCTCAGTGTTTGCTCGTCATGTTTAACAATAAGAACAAATGGTTTTATTTACAAATGTATATGCAACCAAGCTCCCAAATATATATATATATATATATATATATATATATATATATATATATATATATATATATATATATATATATATATATATATATATATACACGCACACAGACACAGACACATACATACACACAGCTATAGCTAAAGAAAAATTATAATTCACAACGTGTGCTGTATAATTTTTTTTATATATATTATGTATAATTTGATGTATTATTTTCCTGTATACATGAAAATATACCTTATACTATCAAAGTACGATAATTTGTATTATTTTTTTTCCGCTTATTCTTAGAAATGTTAGAAAAATGACACAGGTTTAAAACGATTGTTAATTTAAAATTTAATGTTCAAAGAGATTATAGCATTTGGCACTATTTTAGTGGACATTTAATGTGCTTGAATGTGAGTTTTGTGCTGACAACCACGGAATACCAACTTTAAAAATACTTACTGTATTTTTACTTGTATATAGTTGTCACGGTCCCAACCTGAGCGTCTTCTCCTTTTTTTCTAATCACAAAATTGCAATCTTTAAACTGACGTAATTAAGATGAAATAATAGCAAACGACGTGGCTTTACAATATTATACTGTAATGGTTTGGAAGTTGGAAACTGATAATATGAACTTGAGCTATGTGCATAACAATAAAATATATTATCAACTAACGGAATGAAATTGGAATGGATTTTTAATATTAAAATATTTAAATTAGCAATAGTTTATTTTGCAATATTCTACAGTCAAAAGCAGCATACAACACTGGGTACATTTTGTTAAAGCTACTTTTGGATAACGTCATCAACTATCTAAAACTAGTACAGAGAGAAAAATAAAACATTAAAAATAATAAGAAAGTTAAAACCCAACTGGGGTGAAATTTTTTAAAAATTTAGAGCTATTAATACAATGCCTAATAATTTTTACAATTATTATAACACTAGAAAAAACGATAAAGTTGTTATACCAAATTACCATCTAAAAGTTCTGGATACAAGACCTTATTATCAACCGGCAAAAAAAAAAAAAAAAAAAAAAAAAAAAAAAAAATCAATCAAGTAGGATTTCGGTGTTGGTGTTAATGGTGTTACAGAAGAAGAAAGAAAAGAACTCATAATAATAATAATACTTAATGATTAATGGTTAAAAGCAAGAGAAAAGTTAAGCCTCGAGGACAGGCATTTACGTGTCATGCAGAAAGCTGGCAGTTCTTGGCACAGCTAACATCGTGTGCAAAGTGCTTAGTATGTGACCCCTCTATATACCACCTGCAGTTTCAGACATAATTGGTACTGCATTATTTTCACCTTCACCTTGAATCAAGTAGGATTCCGGTGTTATAGAAGAAGAAAGAAAAGAACTCATAATATGATAATAATAATACTAATAAAAAAATTAATAAAACATTATTTCTTACCAAATGTAAAGAGGTATTAAAGTCATTGCATTGTTTAACAATCTTGTAAAAAAACAAAATATTAATTTGCAATGATTATTACAGTGTTAAAAATAATTTGGACTATACTAAAATTGTTAGTGAAAATGTATTTGAGTTTATTAAATATGAAGATGTGAAAAACAATTGCTGAGCTTATTCAAGTTGAGATTTGAAACATTTGCTGCGCCGCATGCAGTGTAATTAACATATTTTATAATGATGTTACTGTAATCTACCTGTGTGTGAGGCACACCATGTAATCACAAGTAAACTGCTGTGTCAATAAACATAATAAATAATATTGGCAAATAACAAAGTGACAAAGGAGGAGGATTTCATCTTAAGTACTCTAGGAAAATAGAACGAAAGGACTTTGATACATTAGCACCCTCTCAATCATCAGTAAGTAATACAGAGGAACAAAGGTAACATCTCAGTACATTTCTATTGCAAAAGTGCGTGTTTGCATAACTGCGTGTGATGACGATAGCTCTTCCTGTCTCGACAACTCATGGCTGGGGCCTCCTCCTCCTTGCGGAAATACCTTTGTGTTTAATTTGTCAAAACTACAACTTTTAGTGTAATCCTAATGTTACAACTACAACCCTATTTTTAGTGTAATCCTAATGTTACAACTACAACCCTATATTTTTAGTGTAATCCTAATGTTACAACTACAACCCTAGTGTAATCCTAATGTTACAACTACAACCCTAGTGTAATCCTAATGTTACAACTACAACCCTATTTTTAGTGTAATCCTAATGTTACAACTACAACCCTATTTTTAGTGTAATCCTAATGTTACAACTACAACCCTATTTTTAGTGTAATCCTAATGTTACAACTACAACCCTATATTTTTAGTGTAATCCTAATGTTACAACTACAACCCTAGTGTAATCCTAATGTGACAACTACAACCCTAGTGTAATCCTAATGTTACAACTACAACCCTATTTTTAGTGTAATCCTAATGTTACAACTACAACCCTATTTTTAGTGTAATCCTAATGTTACAACTACAACTCTATTTTTAGTGTAATCCTAATGTTACAACTACAACTCTATTCTAATATTACAAAACCAATTTCAATATACTAGCAAGCAAAACCTCATCGGTTGAAGTGCTATAGGGTGTGTTGCATGACGTCATAATAAATGCGCTTCGATGCCATGATTGAGCAATGAAAAACATTGCTTAGCATAAGACAAACGTGGGTTTTCGCCATTTTCTTTGGAAAATAAGTTTATTATTTAATTATTATTTTTCTCGCATACCTGAAAACCTAATTCAACTTGTTAACAGCATCAATGCTCTCAAAATAATTGCTAATTATTTTTAAACTGGCAAAATTTGTTATTTTCCCATACCGGCCCATGTTTTTTAGTACTGACTTATGGCGTCGACTTTTACATGAATGCAACCACCCTATACGTGGTTCTCGTAATTTGGAGTGTAATATATGGGTGTGTACGCATGACGTCATTCTGAGTGCTTTTCGATGCTCTTCTTGAGCAATGAATAACATTGCTCAGCCCAGGACAAACGTAGTTTTTGGCTAATTTCTTTAATAAATTATTTTTTTGTCATTATGAATAATATATATATAATTATAATATATAAATAATATATTATTTTTCTTGCATACTTTTACTTTAGGCTTGAGGTACTAATTCAACCTGTCAACAGCATCAATGCTCTCAAATAATTTGCGAAGTTATTCAGTACTCACTTATGACGTCGACTTTAACAAGAATGAAACCACCCCAGCTTTAAACAAGAAGAATAACAAATCTAGAAAATAACAATTAATTTGCTTTACACAACTAATATAATATGAAAATAAAAATTTGAGTTTTGCGTGTTATACTCTCTATGAAAAATATTAAACTATCTTTTCAAATGTTTAATCTTTGTTGCTGGCTGCTGCATAACTATTTTTCATAAACATGATCAATTCTTGCAAAAATTTTAAAAATCATAGCAATAATGCTTTTTTTTTCACTTGCATCAAGTTGGCGCGATTTATAGCTAATCAGAAACGAGCTTTGAAAAACTTAATAACCTATCAGGAATCAGCTTTGTAGCTTAAAATAAAACAAGTTCAGTCTAACTCCGCCATAGGCAGCACTAAATAGCAAATCTTAAACGTGACTAATGACGTCACAAAATATCAAAGGTATAAATACATAACAATTTAACTTAAAATCAATTTTAATAAAGATTTTTAAAGGATGAAATATTTTTAACATCAGCACAAGTAAACTTGGAAGAAAATGAAAAACAAAGTACATTTTTGCAGTCTCATATCAACGACTTCTGTCCAAAACTTTTGAATGATGATTAAGAAGTAGAAAAACGTTATTTTTATTTCTAGTATTATAATTGTGAAAAACACTATTATATGTATTGTATATACGAAGACATAATATAGACATAGTATATTATATAGTTTGCAATCACTTTTTGAAGTTAAGAATTATAATTTTTACTATCGTAAATGTGGCTCGTAACGCTCGTAACTTGGGGGTTGTTCGTTCGTTTGTTTATTCAATTAGTTATATATTTTACTTTTTTAATACATTACGCAACTAAAATCATACAAAGAAGGCATTTTTACAATTGCAAGCTATTATGTGTCTGCTTTTAAATAATTTGGTCTGTTTAGTGTTGCTATCATTATTTTATTTACCATTTTTATGAATATTTTATGTATATCATCACTTTGTTTAAAGGTATTCATATTTCTTAAATGTAATTATACAATTTATTAAATATGTCCTAGTGCATTTCTTTGCATAATGAGGCAGCTCTTGGGATACACGATTTTATTGATACATAATTTTTGTAGAGATATATAAACACAGGCTGTTCTCTGTGGACACTTATTGATATTTGCCAAGTTATGACAATATTTATTTGTGTTACAATCCGTGGCATATTGCGACAATCATCAATTTTGTTTCATAAAATTTTATAGGAAAAAAGCATAATTTTATCTACGTCTATTTTGAACATTTTGAACACCATGCGCACGGATCAAAATAAATACGTGTGTAATTTTTAAGCCAGCTCATTTTCAGCACATTTTTCCCCCACATAGCATAATTTATGCTATGATATATTGCATAATAAGTATGATACATAGCATAAATATAATGTTGTACAGTATAATTATTTATGTTGTTCTAATTAAACATTGTTTATGCTAAGAATGACATAGAGCACAAATTTCGTAATTTATTATTCCGTGTGAGAATGTCTAAATTCGCCTGCAATTTAATACGCCCTCCACCCTGATTCTGATTGTGAAGTTATAAAGTTTTATAAAAAGAGCCAAAATTTAAGTTGTATGTAATGATAGTAAACTGCAATAGAAATATGTCAGCGTCTATGTTAATTAATCATGTAGTGTAATTAAATTTTTTATGATCATTCTATTAAATTAAAAAAATTTTGTTAATGGATAATTAGCTCCATATGGACTGTACCTTTTTATTATTTTTGTGAGCAATTGCTGGAATGTTTTTTAAACTTTGACTGTTGTAATTTGTTTTGCTAAACACGGAAATAACAAATTATTTAATTTATGCTGCATTTATGTGATTATAGCATAAAGTGGTAAGTTAGAAGACCAAAATATTTAGAGCATAATATTAATGCTACTGTAGCGTAATGAAATTGTCATGTCAAAGATTGTGCTATTTTAAATAAATCAACATAAATATGAAGTTTCTTTTTTATTAATAAATTTGTATTATTATTATTATATTCAATGTAAAAAAGGTCTATATTTTATTTGCATACAGAATTTTTTTCATTAACTTTACGGAAAACAGAAACTAAAAAGTTAATTTTTAGATGTTTTTTTTTAATAAATTTGCTATATAATAATAAAAACACACACATTATTTAGCGCTCAAGTATAACGTTTATGTTACAAGTTAAACTCTTCAAACTTTTTTTAACCAAAATATTGGTTTGTAAAGAGTTACATATGAATATAAATAATTTCTTAACTTTATGTTCTCCCTGTTTATTTTATTAATTTTATGCACATAAAGAAAGTAAAGTTTCATACTTTTGCAAATGCAGTGCAAATACAACAAGATATTGCCTGCAATGGATTGATAATCAAAGTTACAGAGTGAAATATTTATACAAACATGTTAACTACAAATATCTACATTTTAATCTATTACACAATATTTAACTCATACTCATCATAAAATCAGTTGCAGTAAGCGACATTATTACAGATAAATGGCAACTTTTTTGTTTGCAAAAAAAAAAAAAAAAAAAAAAAAAAAAAAAAAAAAAAAAAGGGTTGTTGCTTTTGTAATTTTTTTTTGTCATTTTTACAAATTCAGCCTTACAGTATGGCATAAGATATTTAATATTCAAACATGCATTTGAAAACTTGGCACCTTATACTTTGAAAAACATTTGCGGTTTATAATTTAAATATATAAACTTTTATTTGAGTTATAATGCTTTGTTATTATATTCATACCAATATTTTTATTGTTATATTTTCTCTCTCCTTCTCGACTCTCTCTCTCTCTCGTTCTTATATTTTTTGGTTTTTATTAGCCTATAATATTATGAAATTATAGCATTAGCACAAATATTGCAAAATTAGAAAAACTCCAAAAATTGTGCTGTACAACATAATATTTGTGCTATATTATAGAGTTATTATGCAGTATATGGAATAACTATGCTGTATTAAATAAATTGCATTGTGCTGAAAATAAAAGCTACACCTATACAGCAAAACTCTGACAAAATATTCAACTAGCTGTAACTCTTTTACAAACCAACTATAATAACTATAATAACTCAGTTGACAAAAGTTTAAACATAGTAACTTGTTAGTACAAACGTTATTTCTTCAGCGGTAAATAGTTATATAGCTCTTTAAATTTTAAAATACTTTGTTTTATATCTAACAGATTGTAAAAATAACAATCGCAACTCTTTAGTGACTTTTTTCCGTGCAGCAAAATTATTTTACGTATAGTTATTCATGCCCGATTTAATTAATCACGCTATTTTTGAGAATTTTTAATTATAAAATTTTGCTCACGGAAAACTGAGGAGTAGAGTAGACGAACGAATTGTTGTACAGCAAAGTTACTGTTGAGCCAGTTCTGCTGCAAGCTTACAAAAGGTAAGGGCAAAGGTAAAGGTAAGGTACGTCCGTTCCTACACTCTACTTCAAGTAGCAAATAAATTAGAAATCAATGACTCGCCAGCCAAATCAACGTCTGTTTTCAGTTATGTTAGGATATATTGTATGGATCACCGAAGTTCAGCAACGTCAAGCGTGGTCAGTAATTGGATGGGTGAACGACTGTATAAAGTCTCGTACTCATTCAAGTGGTGAAGCGTAGCTGTACTCACATGATGGCAAGACCATGTGCTCCCTTAATTGGTTGCTGCCATCATGTGCGGCCGTTAAAACGAAAACACGATTTCACGATAACGAGCACTGGTCCGCCCTTATTACATACATTTGGTATTTGGAGCCCAAAATGGTGTAAGTGCGGCGTCTACGTTTGTGATGTAGAAAGTTGATATATAGCAGTTAATATGAAAATTATTTAAAAATTAGCATTCAATCGCTAAGAATGCAGTAATATTTACACAAATCCGCATATGTGTCATGTGTGTGTGTGTGTGTGTGTTGTGTTTATGTGTGTGTGAGTGTTACAACAACAACAAATAATACAAACTTATGATTAAAAAAAGTTCTGTCACGTCTAAGGTTAATCCTTAAAAGTGAAACTTAAAAGTAATCACAAAATTTGATTTATTTTATATATATTTTTTAACTTTTGATATGAGTTTTGAATACTCAAAAGAGTTTCCAATGTATAAAAGAAATATATTTATTATAGTTATAAATGTAAATTATTTGAATTTAAGACAAATTAATGTTGCATAGAAAATATAAGTCAAGATCTCTAGGAAAGGAAAATAATTAATAAAATTAATTAATTATTTTATAATTTATTATTGTGCCAAATGGCAACAAAAATATATATTGGCAGATCACATTTGTTTTCTTCTTCTTCTTATTTTTAATTTATTAATTAAAAAAAAAAACAAAAAAATAATTTCAGTATGGAATAAAAAAAAAAATTTAATACAAAAAGTTTTTTTTCTTTTATCTTATTTATATAACCTCCTCGCCAAAGCTGAAATAAAAAAAAATTAATATTTTTAAATAATTCTTAAGGAGTGAGTATATTTGTCATTTTCTAGAGACTCTAATTTTGATATCTGACAAGCTAAACGCTCACCAAATATGATATTGAAATGATAAAAGTACTTTGTTCAAAGCGGTAGAAAAGTAAGAAGTCCCCTGTAAATCATGCAACTTATTGAGCTTTGATGGATGACAAGTTGCCTAACTCGCAGGATACACACGTTAAAACTGAGGACCTTTATGCCCCGCTAACTTTACAAATAAGGGTTGAAATTTAAAACTAACCACAGATTCGTACTCCACGGACCTTACTTTTAGTTGGAAAATATGTCTAACTTGATTTTTTCAAATTTTTACAAAAATTATTTTTCATTAATAATCTTTTAACCACAAAGGAGAATATTTATGAAGATTCCATATTAACTTCCATAGAAACTTACAGTCTAGAAATTTTAATTAACAATAAGCGAGAAATTTGCATCTAAAAATACTAAAAAGTGAAAGTTTGGAAATTACAAATTTTTGCAAAATAATATGACAGTTCGTTGACGTGTTCATTGGAGCAACGATTTTAGTTGTCAGAATTTTAAAATTTAAATTAGATCACTTCATTGTTACATTATTAAAAAATTGAACTTCAATCATTGAAATCTCTATAATAATATATGTTGAATGCCTGCAAAATTAAATCACATTCTACCCGACTGAGTCGCTAGCTAATGGCCGACCTCGGTCACCAAACTCCCTTAAATAAATTTCAAACAATATTTGTTTGATATTTTTTAATAAATAGCATTGCTAAATGTAAAACTAAAGAATGTATTGCGTTATATTTTACAGAAGTTGACTTAATTTTGGTGGGAGCCGTGGGAGTAATTTTCATTTTTTTTTATTTTTGCTGTTGATTTCTGCAGCATTTAATACTTCTTTGTGTTATTTATCCTTTCATAGCTTTCATCTTTTTTGCTGAATACTTATTTTTTTTTATTAATTTGATCGATTATCTTGCTAAAAATAAATGATTTGGCGGGTTTTATTTGTATAAGTAAGTTAAATACAAAATGTTCAGTCTGACTCCGCCAGAGGCAGCACTAGCCAGCAGTTGATAAATGTAAACAATAACAAAACAACTAGCGCTACAATTCAAACTAAATCAGCTGATTTTTTGTGATCGCAAAATTTACGCAACTATCCAAATTTTTGTGTCGCTTATTGTAAATTATGCACGATATTTGGTGACACTGATTAAAACAGCAGGCAAGTGTGTTGTGCAGCAGTGCAAGTTTTCATTATTTTTTATCAATATTTGTCAATAACAAAAGTAAGACAAGCGAGAATCATGTTGTATTCTAGAATGATAACCATTTTTTATATTTTTAACAGTTTTTGATGACTTCTATTGTTAATTTGTTATTGATGTACATAATTGTTAAAAACATTAACTATTACATAGGGTGACTACAGTGCTACAGGGTGCTACAGAGTGACAAAAGTTAATAAATTATTTTGAATTTGAAGCATAAATTTTCAACAGCAAAAAAATAATTGCCATTAAAACCCCTGGGAAAATGACCTTAGATGAAAGGTCCTACCTGTGCGCAGAGATTAAAATACAGAAAGTAAATATGCACATTAATGTTTTATACAAATCTCCTCAAGCTAATATAAATCAATTTCTTGAATTCTTGGATAATTGGTTATCAAAGTTTAATAACAAAAAGAATGTTATTTTAATGGGAGATTTAAACATCAATTTATTAAAACCAAATAACAGTACACAAATACTTAAAGAAATTGTGAATAATAACAACATGTATTTTGAATAATGATCCTACAAGAGTCACTGAAACAAGCCAAACTTTGATTGATTTAATTATTGCTAACTGTGAATTAACTCAAACAAAAGATGATAAAATAAAACTTTCTGATCATGAAATTATTAGCTTCAAATTAAAAATATCAATTGAACATAAAAATAATCAAAATATGATAAAATCAAAGCTAAATAATCAGATCATGAACCTAAACTACAAGAATATTGATTATGATATACTAAATCAAGATATTACAAAAAACTTAAATGAATGTATGTAATGCAAATAATAATAATGTTAATGAACTAGCAAATCAATTAATAAGTCTATATAGTCAAAAAGAATGTACAAAAACAAACACAACCACAAATAAAAATGAATAAATTAATTTCTCATAATTGGTTAAAGAATCCAGAATATCTGAAAGCAGTAAAAGACTATAATAATGATTGGAATAAATACATTGTACACACATAAAAAGGACATGCTGCAAAAACTAAATTGGCTGAGTGTCGTAGGAAAGATTAAATACAAAATTCTTTGTTTTATACATAATTTAAACACAAGCAAGGATGAAATCTATGAAGAGTTTTATAAAAAAAATATTGAAGTGCATAAATATAATACAAGACAAGCAAATGATTTCCACATGTTCAACCAGTCAAAAAGAATAGGTCAGAAATCTATTTTTGTAAACGGATTGAAACTGCGTACAATGAACTAAAGAAAGAAGTTAAAGAACTGAACATGAAGAAATTCAAGAAAGAACTCTTGGAATTAATTAAACAAGAAGATCAGTGATAGTTAACAAACCAGATAGAACTTGAAAGAGAAGAACTGAAGTGAAAAAATAAAATAGCATTAAATTGCTAATACTAAACCACTACTACTACTACTACTACTACTACTACTACTACTACTACTACTACTACTACTACTACTACTACTACTACTACTACTACTACTACTACTACTACTACTACTACTACTACTACTACTACTACTACTACTACTACTACTACTACTACTACTACTACTACTACTACTACTACTACTACTACTACTACTACTACTACTACTACTACTACTACTACTACTACTACTACTACTACTACTACTACTACTACTACTACTACTACTACTACTACTACTACTACTACTACTACTACTACTACTACTACTACTACTACTACTACTACTACTACTACTACTACTACTACTACTACTACTACTACTACTACTACTACTACTACTACTACTACTACTACTACTACTACTACTACTACTACTACTACTACTACTACTACTACTACTACTACTACTACTACTACTACTACTACTACTACTACTACTACTACTACTACTACTACTACTACTACTACTACTACTACTACTACTACTACTACTACTACTACTACTACTACTACTACTACTACTACTACTACTACTACTACTACTACTACTACTACTACTACTACTACTACTACTACTACTACTACTACTACTACTACTACTACTACTACTACTACTACTACTACTACTACTACTACTACTACTACTACTACTACTACTACTACTACTACTACTACTACTACTACTACTACTACTACTACTACTACTACTACTACTACTACTACTACTACTACTACTACTACTACTACTACTACTACTACTACTACTACTACTACTACTACTACTACTACTACTACTACTACTACTACTACTACTACTACTACTACTACTACTACTACTACTACTACTACTACTACTACTACTACTACTACTACTACTACTACTACTACTACTACTACTACTACTACTACTACTACTACTACTACTACTACTACTACTACTACTACTACTACTACTACTACTACTACTACTACTACTACTACTACTACTACTACTACTACTACTACTACTACTACTACTACTACTACTACTACTACTACTACTACTACTACTACTACTACTACTACTACTACTACTACTACTACTACTACTACTACTACTACTACTACTACTACTACTACTACTACTACTACTACTACTACTACTACTACTACTACTACTACTACTACTACTACTACTACTACTACTACTACTACTACTACTACTACTACTACTACTACTACTACTACTACTACTACTACTACTACTACTACTACTACTACTACTACTACTACTACTACTACTACTACTACTACTACTACTACTACTACTACTACTACTACTACTACTACTACTACTACTACTACTACTACTACTACTACTACTACTACTACTACTACTACTACTACTACTACTACTACTACTACTACTACTACTACTACTACTACTACTACTACTACTACTACTACTACTACTACTACTACTACTACTACTACTACTACTACTACTACTACTACTACTACTACTACTACTACTACTACTACTACTACTACTACTACTACTACTACTACTACTACTACTACTACTACTACTACTACTACTACTACTACTACTACTACTACTACTACTACTACTACTACTACTACTACTACTACTACTACTACTACTACTACTACTACTACTACTACTACTACTACTACTACTACTACTACTACTACTACTACTACTACTACTACTACTACTACTACTACTACTACTACTACTACTACTACTACTACTACTACTACTACTACTACTACTACTACTACTACTACTACTACTACTACTACTACTACTACTACTACTACTACTACTACTACTACTACTACTACTACTACTACTACTACTACTACTACTACTACTACTACTACTACTACTACTACTACTACTACTACTACTACTACTACTACTACTACTACTACTACTACTACTACTACTACTACTACTACTACTACTACTACTACTACTACTACTACTACTACTACTACTACTACTACTACTACTACTACTACTACTACTACTACTACTACTACTACTACTACTACTACTACTACTACTACTACTACTACTACTACTACTACTACTACTACTACTACTACTACTACTACTACTACTACTACTACTACTACTACTACTACTACTACTACTACTACTACTACTACTACTACTACTACTACTACTACTACTACTACTACTACTACTACTACTACTACTACTACTACTACTACTACTACTACTACTACTACTACTACTACTACTACTACTACTACTACTACTACTACTACTACTACTACTACTACTACTACTACTACTACTACTACTACTACTACTACTACTACTACTACTACTACTACTACTACTACTACTACTACTACTACTACTACTACTACTACTACTACTACTACTACTACTACTACTACTACTACTACTACTACTACTACTACTACTACTACTACTACTACTACTACTACTACTACTACTACTACTACTACTACTACTACTACTACTACTACTACTACTACTACTACTACTACTACTACTACTACTACTACTACTACTACTACTACTACTACTACTACTACTACTACTACTACTACTACTACTACTACTACTACTACTACTACTACTACTACTACTACTACTACTACTACTACTACTACTACTACTACTACTACTACTACTACTACTACTACTACTACTACTACTACTACTACTACTACTACTACTACTACTACTACTACTACTACTACTACTACTACTACTACTACTACTACTACTACTACTACTACTACTACTACTACTACTACTACTACTACTACTACTACTACTACTACTACTACTACTACTACTACTACTACTACTACTACTACTACTACTACTACTACTACTACTACTACTACTACTACTACTACTACTACTACTACTACTACTACTACTACTACTACTACTACTACTACTACTACTACTACTACTACTACTACTACTACTACTACTACTACTACTACTACTACTACTACTACTACTACTACTACTACTACTACTACTACTACTACTACTACTACTACTACTACTACTACTACTACTACTACTACTACTACTACTACTACTACTACTACTACTACTACTACTACTACTACTACTACTACTACTACTACTACTACTACTACTACTACTACTACTACTACTACTACTACTACTACTACTACTACTACTACTACTACTACTACTACTACTACTACTACTACTACTACTACTACTACTACTACTACTACTACTACTACTACTACTACTACTACTACTACTACTACTACTACTACTACTACTACTACTACTACTACTACTACTACTACTACTACTACTACTACTACTACTACTACTACTACTACTACTACTACTACTACTACTACTACTACTACTACTACTACTACTACTACTACTACTACTACTACTACTACTACTACTACTACTACTACTACTACTACTACTACTACTACTACTACTACTACTACTACTACTACTACTACTACTACTACTACTACTACTACTACTACTACTACTACTACTACTACTACTACTACTACTACTACTACTACTACTACTACTACTACTACTACTACTACTACTACTACTACTACTACTACTACTACTACTACTACTACTACTACTACTACTACTACTACTACTACTACTACTACTACTACTACTACTACTACTACTACTACTACTACTACTACTACTACTACTACTACTACTACTACTACTACTACTACTACTACTACTACTACTACTACTACTACTACTACTACTACTACTACTACTACTACTACTACTACTACTACTACTACTACTACTACTACTACTACTACTACTACTACTACTACTACTACTACTACTACTACTACTACTACTACTACTACTACTACTACTACTACTACTACTACTACTACTACTACTACTACTACTACTACTACTACTACTACTACTACTACTACTACTACTACTACTACTACTACTACTACTACTACTACTACTACTACTACTACTACTACTACTACTACTACTACTACTACTACTACTACTACTACTACTACTACTACTACTACTACTACTACTACTACTACTACTACTACTACTACTACTACTACTACTACTACTACTACTACTACTACTACTACTACTACTACTACTACTACTACTACTACTACTACTACTACTACTACTACTACTACTACTACTAGCTCGCTGAGACGCTATACCTTAAATCATACTATATTTACGGCTTCTCTTACAAGAAAGATCGTCGATTTTTTTTCCATTGCTATAAAAAACCCGTTAAAAAAAATTCAAAATTACATGTGTTGTTATGGAACCTTTTCGTTTTTGATCCGTTGATGCTATAAGATTTCTTCTTATGGGTTGATCTTGTAGTAGGAACGACCGTTAAAATATAGTTTGCTGTACTACCTGTGCGCGAAGGCAGATCCTTTTATCCGAGGACCTTCTTTCAGACATTTATAATAAGATCTGCGAGATAATTTACAATGGGATTTTTTAAAAACATTTTTCCCCAGAAAAAAACAAAACACCAAAATTGTCCAGGTCATCAAAGTTTAATTAACATCATAAGTTGATATACATAATATGATGCTAATTAAATTTTATATCTATGATAAGCTGTAACTTAATTAAAATCTGAGAAAAAGGAGGTTTGCTGTTTCTGCAGTTGAAACAACCTCTGCTCATCTTATTTTGCCAATGGTTTATGATATACATAAATTCATATGTGCTGTGCGTGCCTTAAAAATGATAGTAATTTCTGTTGTTTTTTTCCAATCTGCAGAAGTATATAAGTCTGCGAGCTCGAGCTGTCACAATGAGCGTCAGCAGTGAGTTAGCCATATCTCAGGAATATCTCAGGTTTAGAAGCAGCGTGCCCTTTGCGTAAGTTATTTGAGGACACGGACATTTCTAAGGTAATATATCTACATCAATATAAAGGTGTATAATAAAAAATATCTATCCTCTTCAGTCCACGACTTTTTTATAATTATTTGCTTGTTGCCTATTTTAACCACATTTTTGTGCGGCTCTCAGAATGACAAAACTATGTACAGTCAATTAACTGGGGTGACTTTGAATGTCTTGGGTCACTTTGAACACCCAATTATCTCTCTCTTGGGGCCTCCTTTTAGAAATTTGAAGATTCTTGCTCTAGTTCAAATTTGATGTTGATCAAAATGACATGTTTTACAATTTTGAAATGAGTGCCCAAAGTAGAGATAAATGGGTGTTCAAAGTCACCCCGGTTGACTGTATCTTTTATCAGTTTACCCGATTTACCACTCGCCAAGTCACGGACACGTGTTTTGCCCTATACCCCCTCTCAAAATATCGTGTTTCCATGAACTTAAATATCGAACTGTTAATTAGTAATTAACAGAAAATAATTCATTCAGTGAATTACGATACACATCAAGTGGTTCCGTGGCTCTTCAGCGCAACGATCCAACAATTACGAAGCACAGATACAAAGATGAACATGCATCTCTGCATCTTTACATCTGCATAATTATATTATATGATTATGCATTTGCGTAGGTTATTGTTTATCTATCTGTAGTTGCCTATTGTTGTAATAAAATAAATAAACAGTAGACTCTTGATAATGAGAAGTCTATTGTTGATCCCGACCAAAAGGATAGGCTTTTCAATATCAAAGACTTTTGATTTTGTGAAATTACCATTTCCTGGGTCCCTGTAGTTTACTGTATTTAGTAAACCAAGGAGCATGCATGGGTAGTGGCAGTATCTAATGGTTGTTCCATGTTGCAGAGACCTGGCAGCTTGTAACAGGTGAGAATCACCTGGTGAAGGTGGCTGACTTTTGGCTGGCAAGACAAATGATAGACGACACTTTCACTGCTCACGCTGGAGCAAAGTTCCCTATCAAGTGGACGACTTACGAGGGTCTAGCCTATAATAAGTTCTCCACCAAGGTAAGAAAGATAGTTAGTACCTACTATGATAAAGACTCAGTTGTTGGTATGCCAACACCTTTTTACTACCTATTTAAATGGAAAAGGTTGAGTGTTGAGTCCCAATTGTTAGCACATGAGAAATATTGAGTTGAGAGCAGGGACGTACGCAGGATTTTGTAACGGGGGGGGGGGGGGGGGGGTCCAAGCCCAGCATACTGAGGGGGGTGCGGGGGATACCCCCGCAAGAAATTTTTGCAATTTAAATGTAAAAATACGTGATTTGGTACCCCTTTTTAATATATTTTTAGTCATATAGCATGGTGCAACTACAGACAATGCGTGATACAAAATTTGAATCATTGTCGCATATGAAAATACTGTCCATATTAAACGCATTGCTCCATCAAATATTATAGCAATTTCATACGGTATTACAATAACATAACATTTCATACTCTGTTTTTTTTTTTTTTTATTTCCTTCATGTAATTGAGTTGTTTGAAAATTTTAAAATAAGTAACTCGGCTCGTTTTTGGTTAATATAAAAGATGAATTTCTCTAAATTATTATTTTGTACATATTTTAATTTATAACTGAATGCGAATTAGAAGTAGATTTTTTAAAGTCAATAAGTATTTTTTTTTATATGTTTTTACTGAAAATGAGGTATTTTGGGATTTGATTTGGCCATAAAGTTATAAGGAGAAATAAACAAAAATAATAAATAATTTTGAACTTATTGAACATCTATGTAAAGAAATGAAACTCTAACTTGTAAGTACGAGGATACAAATTTTATTACACCACAATACAAAATTTTGGCAAACAAATTTTTGAAAATTTACTTATATAAAATAAAGCTAATTTTAATTTGAATAACCTTTCTTATCTGATGATCGCGTGGGTACTGCAATTTTTATCATCAGTAGTTGTTGCTATAAACTAACTTTCAAATGGTTTAAAAAAAAAATTACATGGTCAACTTTTTAGTTTTATAATTACAATCCTGTACTGCAATAAACAATTTCATATGCACTTTTTTTCCAACTTTGAAATACTTTTAGCAAACTTTTTTTTTTTTTTTTTTTAATTTGTACGATTTTATTTTTTTGATTAACTATAGTAATTTAAAAAAATAGGGGTCTGCAACATGTTAATTGAAGAAAATGAAATGAAATATACTGTAGTAAAAAATTCACTGGCGGGGGAAAAAAATACGTTTGGACAAAATGAGGAAAAACATGCAATTCAAAATTTTCATTTTCAAAAGTTGAAAAGTGAGATATACCGCGATGGTTAAATTTAAAGTTAGAAAGGCAGGAAAAAAAAAAAAAGAAAAAAAAAAAAAGAAGAAGCAATAATACAATATTTTTCAAAGTTAAAACAGATCAAAATTATAAATAATATATATATATATATATTTTTTATAACCCTCAAAATATTTCTCTGATTCAAAGCCTATACAATTTGATTATCAATAAATTAAATATTTTTTGTGATCAGGTAAGGTAACGTATACCATAAAAAAGAATTATATATTGATAATCAAATTGAAAGTGTTTGGCTTTCATGTTACACCGTGTTATAAAGTATAAGCAGCAAACTGATATTGAAAAGGAATTCGGCTCGACCAAGACTCGAACCAGGATCTTTGGTTTCCCAGACCACTCCACACTTTCATCAAATCTTCCCGTGTAAAATAGTTGTTAAATTACAAACTCTATGATAATCAAATTGTATCGACTTTATATCAGAGAAATTTTTGAGCGTGATACCCCAATTATTTAAATTAAATGTTTTTGGTTTTTGAATAATGACATGACCGGACATGGCGAATTATTTGATTTAATTTTAATTTAATAAACTGGTCAAATGCTATGTATATTTTTTTATCATCGGTAGTTGTTACCATATTATGGCTTTCAAACTTCAAAAAATAGTAAGGGGGTCAACATTTTTTTCATTTTAGTTTAAGGGAATATGCAGTTCCTAACGTCATAATACTTACATAATACCACCATGTTAAATAAAATCACAATTTTATTAATAAATTAGTTGGTTTTGATACCAAAAAGAAAACAAAACTTTGGCACCAAAGACGCGTTTTTTTTCCCTCAAAGTTGCTATTTTTAACCTCAAAAAAATTTCCTCCTCGGACCTGACGGGGGGGGGGGGGGGGGTCCGGACCCGGAAACCCCCCCCCTTGCGTACGTCCCTGGTTGAGAGTATTGTTGATGCCACCATTGAGTCCAATCCTATACCCTGGGTATCCAAATTTTCAAGTTTCAAGTCTCTATAACTTTATTGGTTGAGGAGATCATAATGTTTTTAAATGTTCATTAACCCATCTGCCAACAATCGGGACCTGCTTACAACTGGGTCTGGTCCATAGAGAATTTTAAGCAGAGAGGTGTGCTCCCCAAATTTAGGCTTCCTGTATAACAAAAGGATCTGAAAGCACTTAAAATTATCAAGTTTTGACTAAAGAAGTGATATCCTCATATTTAAGTCTGTCTGATTTAAGTACAGTTTCAGACAAATTAAAGTTTAATATTTAAATATGTTGCTATTTTGTGCGCCTCAAATTTTATGTGTAAACGATATTCACGTGTTTCGTTGCATGCTTAGGTGTAATGTTATGTATCAGGTAAGCTGCTTTAGGTGTAGTGTTATCTATCAGGTAAGCTGCTTTAGGTGTAGTGTTATCTATCAGGTGAGCTGCTTTAGGTGTAGTGTTATCTATCAGGTGAGCTGCTTTAGGTGTAATGTTATCTATCAGGTGAGCTGCTTTAGGTGTAGTGTTATCTATCAGGTGAGCTGCTTTAGGTGTAATGTTATCTATCAGGTGAGCTGCTTTAGGTGTAGTGTTATCTATCAGGTGAGCTGCTTTAACCGCCAAGCCAAGCACTCCTCTTGCTGCATGTGAATATATATTGCATACTAATATAGTTTCTACATAAAATTTGAGTTTTGCAAAAGAGCAGCTAGTTTAAATAGTAATCTTTTATTTGTGTGAAACTGTACTAGTCTGGTTTAGTGTGGTGTATTGTGAGTCAGGTTATACCATGAGGTTGAGGCTGCTCTGTTAGAGCTAAAGTAAAGATGATAAAGATTACATACATTTGTTGCTTACAGTCTGACGTGTGGGCCTTTGGTATTCTGCTGTGGGAGATTGTGACGTACGGCGTGTCACCTTACGCTGGCATTGAGCTGACTGACGTGTACCACAAGCTAGAAGAAAGACTACAGGTGAGCAGTTTTAAGTGCTAAGTGTCTGGGACAGTCTACAAAAAACTAGGGGCTGGGTCTTCTTAGGAGTGGTAAAAGAAATTATATACAGTTTTTTTCTAAAAGAATTAATTACGTTTAAAAAAATAATTAGAAAATAGTTGGTAGAGATTAGAGCACGTTGAATTGAAAATTAATAAAACGCGAAAATTCTCTAATTTAAATAGTCAATTGGGACTAGGGATGCAAATTATTCTAGCTTGCGCTATATAAAAATAGACGTTAAAAGGGATGAAGGGTATAGTGTCAATGTAAAATACGATATACCTAACATCTCACGTTCTCACATTACATCAAAGGCACAACATTATAAAACAGCATCAGACTTACTCTTGGCCTTAGACCGGTTTCGTCCGTTACCTAGGACTCATCAGTAAGGCTCGGCAGAGAGCACTGTACAGCTAGAGATGGCTCACACCACATCTGCTAACTGACTGAGCTGAGGAAGCAAGTGGCAGCCGCGTTTTTATACCCGATGCCCCCGCAGCTGCTCGCGCTGATTGGTTGAACAATCGCGCGCGCAAACCCGGCTTGCTATTTAAAACCTCTCATCCTCACACTGTAATATAATATTGTGCACTAAGAGGGATGCAAGACTGGCTGCCAGCAAGCCACATGTGCCCTCCCTCACTTCCTAGAGTTCCCCAACTCCAGAAAGTTCGCGAGAGCAATGCGCCTGCCGGCCGCCTGTATCGTGATTAAGCTAGTTACATCGTTTAATATATTGACACCGGGGTAGGAAAAGTAAAAAAGATGATAGAAATAGGAGAGATAGGATAAAAATATATGCGCTTTGGCATATTTTGAATTTAATTAATTTAGTACGTGCTCTTATTGGCGTTGGCAAGTAAAAAGGGCCGAGAATACAATATAAATGAAAGAATCTTATTTACAAAAGCTTAAATATTAAAACAAAAAGATCGACATTGCGATAAATATAATACATATATAGGAAAAAACCATCGCGGTTGGTATTAATTACGTTTAAAAAAATAATTAGAAAATAGTTGGTAGAGATTAGAGCACGCTTGCCGGGTTTGCACGCGCGATTGTTCAACCAATCAGCGCGAGCAGCTGCGGGGGCATCGGGTATAAAAACGCGGCTGCCACTTGCTTCCTCAGCTCAGTCAGTTAGCAGATGTGGTGTGAGCCATCTCTAGCTGTACAGTGCTCTCTGCCGAGCCTTACTGATGAGTCCTAGGTAACGGACGAAACCGGTCTAAGGCCAAGAGTAAGTCTGATGCTGTTTTATAATGTTGTGCCTTTGATGTAATGTGAGAACGTGAGATGTTAGGTATATCGTATTTTACATTGACACTATACCCTTCATCCCTTTTAACGTCTATTTTTATATAGCGCAAGCTAGAATAATTTGCATCCCTAGTCCCAATTGACTATTTAAATTAGAGAATTTTCGCGTTTTATTAATTTTCAATTCAACGTGCTCTAATCTCTACCAACTATTTTCTAATTATTTTTTTAAACGTAATTAATACCAACCGCGATGGTAGTTTCCTATATATTATATTTTTCTAAAAGAAAATAGTTTTTTTTTCTCCAGAATAAATTTAAACTTAATAATATGATAGTAGTTCCATACTGAAAAGTATGGAATAAAAAATAAAAAATTGACTTTGCTATAATGAAATTTCTTTATAACCAGTTTTTCCTATGCTTTTACATGTAAATTTTGGTGGGACTGTCGAAATTACTTCTCTACATCAGAGTTCGCTATATCGAGGTTTTACTGTAATTTCATATCTTCCACTCACTGATAGCTGCTATTTCCTCTACTGATCAAAAACACACGCAACTGTCATTGAGTTAAATAGTTGACAATGGTCCTCATACTCACACATATAAAGTCAAGACACTTCCCTGGTGATATGCTCTAACTTAATGACATGTTACACAATGGAGTGTCCGCCTGGCTGTCCCCCTAACATCTACCAGCTGATGAGGCAATGTTGGCAGTGGAATCCTAACGTCAGATCTACCTTCAAGGAGATCCATCACTCTCTGGAGAATATGTTTCAGGAGTGGAGCATCACCGAGGGTGAGTAGGCCTTACAGTTCACATGTGAGGAAAGCCATACAACAAAATTAGGGGGTTATTTTATTTTATATTTTAAAAGCGATCTTTTTGTGTCAAAAGTCAAAACCAAGCTTCTTTACTTTTCAAAATTGCAAAGAATTGCTGATCTACACTTAACAAATATGCGGATACCTGGCAATTCCAATCTAAACTTCACAAATATGCGGATACCTGGCAATTCCAATCTACACTTCACAAATATGCAGATACCTGGCAATTGCACACCTGTTTTATACTTAGCAGTAGCTCCAGGTAGCTGAGACTGTAAATTGTAGATCATTCATAATTTTGAATATTTGAAATTGTAGAAGCTTCAATTTGACACAAAAATATCAAAAGAGAACATTATCCTAAATTAATCAATTTAAGGAAAAAACCATCGCGGTTAGGATCAATGATAAAGAAAAGGATAGAAATATATATATATATATATATATATATATATATATATATATCCTATTCCCGCTCCCCTCCCCACCTTTTCCCTCACTCACTCCTTCCCTCACTCATTCACACTCCTTCCCAGATTCCCTACTCCACCCCCACCCCTCTCCACCAACTCCAAACCAGCAAGAGCATAACACGGCAGTACAAGACAAGACACTGCTCAGTGATGTGCTCAAGTAATTTTCTCTTTTGATTGATAATGTCATTATCATATGACGAAAGCTCTCAAGTTATAAAGAAACTTTTATAACATTATACTGTGCCATGCAAGACCTCGACCTCTCCATAGAACTTCTACTGTGGTAAGGCTCTTGCTGGTTTTTCTATCCTTTTTCTATCCTTTCGCACTGTTTTTTTTTTTTAAAACAACATCCTTCACGTAGCCCCAAAGAAAGAAATTGGGAGGAGTAAGATCAGGAGATCTTGGTGCCCATACCAATGGTCCATCGCGTCCCAACCACCTGTTTGGGAAGTTCTGGTTTAAGAATTGTCTGACAGCTAGTGCCCAGTGAGGAGGGGCGCTATCCTGCTGGAAGATTAGGTCGTAGTTCCACTCTTGCTGGGCTTGTAGTGACTGAGGCACGACGTAATGCTCCAGCATGTCCAGATAGACTTCACACTTTGTTCATTAAAAATAAACGGGCTAATGATGCGGTCGTAAAATACACAACAACACATGTTAATTTTTGGACTGTCCCTCTCAAAAGTGCGGGAGCAATCAGGTCTCTATGTGCCCCAGAAGCGCACATTTTGCAGAAATGTATGGCGCGAGCTGGAGGAGCGTCTCTACTTGTGCCGAGCTCTAAATGGTGCTCACTTTGAAAAGCCATAGGGTATGTTGTGTGGGGAAAACTAAAAAAAAAATGGAAAGAGATTTAAAAACAATTGTTTTTAGCTGGATTTGGTGCCCAGAAGTGTGATTTTTTCGGCCCAGGCTCGTCTTTTACTTTTTGGCGTCTCGCAAAAGAACCATTGCAACGCAACAAAATTTTATTTTTATTTTTAAAAATGTGTAAATTCAGACTTCAATTTGATGTAATAAAAGTTTAAAAAATAATAAAATTTCTAATTTTTATAGCGTCTTAAAATCGTAGCGATTTTTGTGGTCACCCTGTGTGTGTGTGTGTATATATATATATATATATATATATATATATATATATATATATATATATATATTTAATAGCTATGCTAAATGTAATGTTGTATTGCCAGTCTTGAGTTTCAATTCCCAAAATTTGTATAACAATACTATATTCAAGCATCATACTATAAGGATAACGATATCGGATAACAATATAATTTTTTGCCAACACTAACTGTAAATCATAATGCAATTGTTTTATTGCAATAAAATATTTTCAATACTTGCTTCATGACTGTACTATACCTACAATGATTAACTGCCTCATACATGTCCTTTTTTCAATTTTTTGGTAATATTTTTTTATTTTCTGTGCACTTTCCTACTTTTGTGTGTATTTTTTCCCCTTATTTTTGGAGCAAAAAGTATCAATATATAATATCGTCAATTTTTGTTAATCCATAACGATAGCGATAACTTTTCTAAAACTCTTAATCTATAATGTTTCGATAATCAAGTAACGTTATGGTGTCGTTATCGTATTTACAATAATCGAACCCAAGACTGTGTATTGCAGACTTGAAAGCACTTATAATTGTCAAAATCTGCATAATATGAGACTAAGTTTGTTCTTAAACTTTGCAGAGGTTGCAACTGTGGGCAAGCTGTCAACATTCTCTGCTCCAGGCAGCAACAAGGGTAGCCTGGTGTAGCTCAGGAGACCAACAAATAGGAAAGGAAAACAAAAGTGTCGGCACCTCCTGAGAGAACATAAGGTATGCAACGTACCAGTATTATATTGCAAAGTTCTTTATAGTTTTGACTGCATCTGTATGTGACATTTTTAGTTTGTCATTTGATTGTACACTTTTCTTCTTCTTCTTCTTCTTCTTCTTCTTCTTCTTCTTCTTCTTCTTTTTTTTACCTTTTTAATTAACAGTGCTTTTTGTTTTATTACTTTTGAACCCTACAGCAATTTTTTTTTCAAATTTATTTAAAACACAGATTACAAAACATATTAATTTCATATGTCACATAAAATCATTGCTTCAGAGAGCATAGCTCGTGTTGAAGCGAAACATAAAACAAAAAATATACTCAATAGAAAGAAAGATACATAGGTAATTGTACAAGGTGGAATACTAGAGTTGTCCATCTCTAGAGAGAGAGAAAAAAAGAATAGTAATAATTATCAAACAATAATTACAATAATTTTATGTTATACACATATGTTACTGGAACCCTACAGCAATGCAATAATTTTGCTCTAAACTTTGGTAAAGTTATTAAAAGTTCTTCCAATAATCTAAAAATTCCAAAAATTATCATAGAAAATCATAAAATTTTGTTTAATATTCATCGATAAATAGATCATTAAATAGCGATAATCTAATTATTGATCCAGATTGCAATTAAGTTTTAAATATAATAAATTGTGTCTTTCTTAGATGAAATGTGTTCCATAGCACAATGTGATTGGTAATCCCGACTCATGTTCAAGTCAAATAAATAATTGTAATGTAAATAAGAAGTGGGTTCACTTAACACTTGATGTACAGTGTACGTGTGCTTGAATGTGTGTGTGTTTGCAGGGAGATCTCGGGACTTGCAGAGCCTCAACAATGATGCCAGTGAGGGTCGGCTGCAAGTCTACACTCCAGACACTGATGACTCGGGGGCTCACTCCTACCTCTCCTACCTCCTACTACTCCTACCTCCTACCCCTGAGGGCACCGGAGCTCTCTTTCCAGAGTAAGTTGACTAACAATACACATCAGGTTAAAATTAAAAGTTGAAAAAATCAATAAAAAAACAAATTAAAAATCTTCGTAACATTTTGAGAAGGTGTGCTTTGTTAAAGAGATTCTGCCCTAAAAAAAAAAAAAAAAAAAAAAGCCTCTCCATGATAAATGATTGGATGGTAGGGGCACATGGTACTATGACACATGATGCAAATATGTCACTTCTGTAGCCTCACAAACTAGGGAGAAAACTTGTAAAATAGACATCCCATGCTACAGACCTGGATTCCATGGCATCATGACTTCCTGAAGTTGCCTACTTACCAGTTTTTTAACCCCAGCTTGTGAGGGTACAGATGATTTGAAAGACGTAATAGGTATGTGTAGGAATAATTATTCTATCTAAATGAATTTACGATTCTGAGGAATTTTTCCCCCCTTTGAGAATTTGTGATCTATGGGAATATTTTTTAATAAAATTTTAAAGTTATTCTCTCGTCGTAGTTTTTTCAACATTTAAAATTGCCTGTGTTTGGTGAAACTTGGTCGATTTGTGACTCACGTGATTCAATGATTTCAGAACTTCTTCGTTCAAGCGAGTGTCAATGCGATGGGTAACCAAGGGCTGAAGCAGACAAGTCCAAGACCTATTTGGACTGTTAAATCTTTATACCTTAAATTTAACTTTTCAACTTAAAATTGATTTCCTGCAAGAAAGAAGGTTTGCTGATTTTACTTTTGGCTGAGTGTTGAAGGAACTTTTTTAAGATGGTTTTTATTTACAAACTGATTTGTTCTTGCTTTTGAGAACAATTTGTAGAGAAGTTTTTAAGTTATGTTATAATCTAATGAATTACAGTAAGATATCTTATTTATCTATAATCATCAAAGATAATCATCATCATCAAAGATATGATAGAATATTTACAGATAGACACATATAAGAAATTGGGAATGGGAGATAGCAAGCATTGTATAAGCTGTACAGGGACCCCTTAACAGGAAAACGCATATAGCGTGTAATCTAGGGTTTATACTAGCCCCTCTTTTAGCTCTGTAGAAACCGAGTCAGGTTATTATTATTATTTTTTTAGGCTTGCAAATCATTATAGTGGCGCGACTACTCATGCCACAACCCATTAGCGTTTCACTATCAAGCCATGTTTCGGCCTTATACTGGGCCTCATCAGCATGGCGTGGAGAGAGAAGCTCTCACTCTCAGGTAGCTGGAGCTAAAGAGAGCTAAAAGAGTGGCTAGTATAAACCCTAGATTATACACGCTATATGAGTTTTTCTGTTAGGGGTCCCTGTACAGCTTAATGCTTGCTATATCCAGTGGGGGTCGACTTCCGTAAGAAGGCGTTACACGTTTGTGAATAAAAAAAACCCGTCAGTTTCACAGTGATGTAGGATGGTGGCAGCACGGTCGATGAGGGTGTTCATATGTAAAATGACGTCATAACAACCCAATCGACTGTGCTGCTACCACACCACATCACTGTGAAACTAACGTTTTTCTCGATTCACAAACGTGTAAGCTCTCTCTCTTCGGAAGTCGACCCCCACTGGCTATATCTCCCATTCCCAATTTCTTATATTTGTCCATCTGTAATTATTCTATCATATCTTTGATGTCACTTATCAATGTGAAATGCGTTTTTTTCCCTAATATTGTTTATTATATTAAAATTTAAATAGAAACCTTAAAAAAAAAAAAAAAAAATAGTGTATAATATCCAAGTAAAGTGTAATAATAATAATAATAATAATAAACTTTATTAAGGCGTTGTGAGGGCTTGACAGCCCTTATTTTGTACTACACTGTACAAGTGTAGTATGAAATATTAAAAAGAAATATTAATTGAAATCATCATAGATTATTGTGTTTTATTATATTTATTATTATTATTGTACCTTTTACGGTTTACCAGCTTTTTGTTTGGTTAAAGTTACTTATACTTATACTAACTTAACTTAGAATAAACATATATGTGTGTGTATGTGTGTGTGTGTATGTGTGTGTGTGTGTGTGCCATGTGTGTGTGTGTGTGTGTGTGTGTGTGTGTGTGTGTGTGTGTGTGTGTGTGTGTGTGTGTGTGTGTGTGTGTGTGTGTGTTTATATGAGTGCTAAATAGTATGACAAGAGGTGGTGGAGAAAATGATAGACCTAAATAAATAATTAAATATGTAATATTTATGTAATTAATATATATACATTATAGCAAAAGCAGAAAGGGAGTGAAAATTGTCTTGCAGAACTTTGCAGTGCATTCTCTCTCTATTTCTTCTATTCTATTTCTTCTTTTTCTCTATTTTCATGTTAAGTACAGTTTATGTATTTAAATATTTAAATCTCTAAATGAACTATATTAAAGATTCCAAAGGATGAACATAGTTACGCTTAAATATCATTCACTAAAAAAAAAAAAAAAAAAAAGAAAAGAAAAGAAAAGAAAAAGAAAACTTTTTTGAAACCCAAAAATTGAGGAAACTTGTGCTTAAAGTATGTTTTATTATTTTAAAATCTAATTAAAGCCTAACTTTTAAAATGAACCGTTTAGATCGAGGCCTTTTTTGTTCTTTGCTTATAATCTAAAAAAAAAAAAAAAAAAAAAAGTCAATACCTGGAAAAAAAAAGGTGACTCTACTGCAGAACCGTGATATCTCTGAACCATATTGTGCAATCTGAACATGCAGTCCATACCACCTATAAGGATGTTCACGATTAATCGAAATCGAGCCATGAGCCAATAGACACTCAAGTGCTCAAGGTCACTAAGGAGGTGGGGTAATGCTAACTAAATGGAGAGTTTTTAGATGCTCTCTTATTGGTCGCATCCTTAGGTGGCGTGGACTGTAAACAGTGTCGATAGAAGTATTTGTTTTATCGGATATATGCGATAATTTAATTTATATAAGATTATAATTATTTTAAAGCTAATAAATATTATAATAAATATAATTATTAGGTCATTTTCAGGGTCAAAGGTTATCTTTATAAAACATTCAGGTCCACCTGAATAAAGTTAAAATAGTAAATTGAAAAACCCTCACTTAATGTTATAAAACCTGATAGATTAGATATGCGTGCGTTTTTCCAGCATTCCAAATAGGCGCTTGTATTGTAGTTGTTGTTCAAGTCGCTAGATGTCACTGTTTTTCACAATTTTAAAACAATTACTTTTAATTCTTTTTTATTATTATTTAAACAATAAATCATTAAATATTTTATAATTATAAAAAGATAAAATATATTTCTATTAAGTAAATCTATTTTTGTAAGACTTTGAACATTTTATATTGCTGAAAATCAAAGTTGAAAATGTAAAGGTAAATATTGCAGTCAGACTGCAGAATTGACGGTTTCATTTTTTAATCACAGAAGCATAAATGATCAATTAACAAGAAATCATTCTTAACAACGGTAGTTTTTCTGAAGTAAAGAGGCCGCCGGGCCTAATGATCCGAATTTGAAATTTGATTTGAGAGTTATAAAGAGCTTATATAAATCATGAAAGAAAAATGAAAAGGAAAAGAAAACAAGCAACCAGCATACAACGGTAGTCCCCCCCCCCCTAATATCTGTCTGATTGTTTTTAATTGTGCAGCAGTGATAAAAATTTCATGATGTTTGACTGTCCCGAAAAAAAGAAAAAAAAATTATTGAAATTAACATTTGGCCTTATGGGCTTAATATTTCAAAAAATCATATAGAATTTATTTGCACCGGTGACCCCCCAAATTTTTATATATTTGAAATTGTCTCAAGCTCATTGGGCAAAATTTCAGATTTTTTTGACTAGAAAAGTTTTGAGTCTAATGGCCGACGTCGCGGTCCCCTTAACAAGATTTTTACCAAAAAATAGTACTTTAAAAATAGTATAAGGCCACAGCGCTGCAGAGGTTACTTCTAACCTTTTCTTTCATTTTTATGTTTTTATAAGTTTTTTTTTGCTAAAAAGGTAAAAACGGTTATTTAAAATGCTTCAAACAGAAGAGTACACGTGGTTCTTGGCGGTTCTAAAAAAACTACAAATATGGAACCGCTATTTTGTTTTGTCACACTTTTTTAATGTGAACTGTTATTTAATTAAGCGCCTGGCAAGGTAGGCAACTTTTTCAACTTTGCAGTAAAACAAGTTGCCTACCTCTAAGATTTAATAGGCGTGACCACCGAGACCAAATATCAACTGATGATTATATCAAATCAAATGCAATTAATTGAAACTAAAATATATTTTTAAATGCCAATTAATTTTGTTACTAAAATTCTCAATTTCTATTTCATATTAGTAAATATTTAAATTAGATTTCGGGTAGCTATTTTGAATAACCGAGTTCCAACTTCCGGCTTCGGGCATTTCCAAGTCCAACTGCCATTTTTTATTTTGGTTTGGAGCTTGGAGTAGTTGGAGTGGTCTGCGCTGGTCTGGGACCTGGACCACCTGGACCTGGGACTGGTCTGGGACCTGTCTGGGACAGCGAGAGCGAGGAGCGAGACGAGATCGAAGTAATAAAAGAAACAAAAGCTGATGAGCAAAAGCAAAACCTCTGAGCAAGACCGAGAACTGCGGAGGAGAAGAAATACAGACACACTGGCGGCTGCAGCATTTGTATTAGATTAGGGGGACCAAACTGTTAACCACTGTTAACTGTCTGTCCATCAAGCCCGCATAGTCTAATGTTAATTTTGTCCGAAGCGGACTTTCGGCATTAATTGCGTGTATGAATTGAATTATGCTCTGGTTTTATCTACATTTCAGTCGTTAATTGTACCTATCATTAAGAACTGCATGCTATAATCTTACATTTTATTTTGGGGGTACTGTAACGTGCATATTATATATTATATATTTACACCGGCGTGTGTTTTTTTGTTTTTACGAGACCGGTTGAAGAGACGCCATTTTGTTGGTCAGGAATACATAGGCCAGCAAATAGCAAATGCCATAGGAATAAGAAACGTGCCTTGTTTTTTTTCTTTGCAAAAAAGACGCTTCAGCAATCTAAGGCCTATAATTGTATATAGCCCCAGATAATTTAAGTATATGCATATGTACAAGAATATGCGAGAACAAATAAATTCGATCGTTCATTATATGTTAAAAATTAAAAGAAATGATGTTTCCCCTATGCTGGACAATGTATTAGGTACCACAAACTTGGGGACAAAGCGCAAATTGAAGATGTGCAAAGGCGTCTTAATCTTCTTTTGTTTAAAATTTTTTTTCAGGTTTTTTAATATTTTAATAATTAAATTATTGCTAACGCAATGAAAATTGAGGAGAAGGAGACGAGTGAAATGTTAACTCTTCGGTGGAGAGTTTTGAAATATTTAGCTTCGGTCTCCATGAAGCTTTGGAATCCAAATCTCTGGCGACCCTGGCTGATGTGATGCTTGCTTGTCAAGGCAAGCGACTTGAAGCCCATAAGATTATACTGGCAATTTGCTCACCGTTTTTCCAGGACTTGTTTCAGGTAATAATAATAATAAAAAAAAAGTAACATGTACAGCTCGGCTAAAAGTTTAAGAACGGGGCAGTGGGAGCAGCGGCTGTCACTACGTTTTCTCATAAAGATAGAGAGCATTGGGTGGTTGCGGGTTGCCTATATACAAATCGTTCTCAAACTTTGGGCCAGAGTAAAAAGCATACTATATTTACGGCTTCTACAAGCAAGATCGACGAATTTTTTACCAGTGTTATAAAAAACCTCAAAATTACATGTGTGTTGTTATGGAAGGAACCTTTTTGCTGTTGATAATATCCGCGTTGCTAAGATTTTTGCTTATATGGGTCGATCTTGCTTACAGTCAACAATGGGGAGCCGCAAAATGTAAATTTGGTACTCGTAGGTATTTTTATTACTAACTTAAAGGTGTAGAACACCTTCAACAAAAAAGTTGTGTAATATCCTAACAAACCTGAAAATCAACATTGATTTGGCCGGATTCATTGATTTCAATTTTTTTTTTCCATTCACAACATGGCGCGAGCTGTCATTGAGGTCACATCTTGCTTGTTTTACACGCGCGTGGACCAGGCGAGCTGTGACTCCGGCAAAATCAACATTAATTTTCAGGTTTGTTGGGATATTACACAACTTTTTTGTTTAAGGTGTTTTACGCCTTTAAACAAAAAGAAGGTAAAATGGACAAAACTATTTTTAAGACTGTACCAGATTTGGATTGTCCTTCAGAAATGACAGTAACGTCTTGTATGACAAGTGATACTGTCAATAATGGGAATACTGCTAATCGGGCAGATGACTGAGGTGTAGAGACCCCGCTAGCTCTCGAGTGCTCTCTCGCAGCAGTTCCGGGTGGCCTCAGACTTCCTGGACGGCTTGGGTCCATTGTTATTTTTATTTCGAGGTTCTTCCCATCAGCGTCACAAGAGTCAGGACCATAGAGTAGGGAACTTGTGATAATGGTAATCCTGCGAGGATCGCCATTTGATACTTGTCCTGGTTATATCAACATATGGGCCTATCCTTATTATATATAATAACATTATTATATATATATATTTATATATAACTTATTATATATAACTTATTATATATAACATGCTTTCTTATGGTGGAATGCAGCAGCTATAACTTGAGTTAGAATTATTTTTCAGAGCTGAAATTTTTACTGTAGCTTACTGAGCCTACAAGCTTTAGTTTTCCTGGATTTGAAGTCAATTGGGTGACAAAATATTTTTTAACAAAATCACTTGAAATCCAGGAAAACAAAAGCTTGTAGGCTCAGTAAGCTACAGTAAAAATTTCAGCTCTGAAAAATAATTCTAACTCAAGTTATAACTGCTTCATTGCCCCATAAGAAAGCATGTTAAATTGAGACAGGAACACTAAGTCGTCTGCTAGCACTTCGTTAGTATTGTTGAGCTGTGAGTTTGTTTATTTTCTCACTAAACCTACCTTTGCAAGTCCTCTATTAGTGAATTAGTATACATGTATACAGTATATACACTGTATACAGTAGTATACATTAGTCGAGATGATATAACGGGGACCAGTATCAATGTGCTGCAACACAAATGTATAACATTGATCATTTTTGTTTCCTAAAATCCAACCCTTACGTCCCCGTCGTAGGAAATGGGCACATGAAATACATAATGTTTCTGTATCACTTCAATCATAATGTATCTTATGTGGCAGAAAGGGCAATGGTGTACGCTTTATATAATGATTATCTTGCTTCATTCCAAATAATAAAGTTATTCAATTTTACCTGTGTGTGTATATTATTTGTACTTTTGTATTCTACCTTATATACCTACTAGTTTTATTATTATTATTTAAGGTAAACAACTTTGTGCTAGATGTAAAAACTAGATGATAACTTATTTAAGTTCCCTTAAATTATATTTAAAGATTAGTCTTAAACAAAAATAAAAGCATGAAATACTATTTATTGTATGCATTAAGTTTGAATTAGATTTATATAGTTATGACTATTATCCTTATGAATATGATCATCTAATATAAAGAATTGTCATAATTATTTATACTATGCATTATACAGTATATATAATAAGTAATAAGATTGAGGGTCGTTAATTTGGCACCAGCTGCCGCAGCACCACATTGCATTTGTTTTGCTTTTCTATAGATAATTCACTGTACTTATACATATATATTTACATTGCACTCTATAAGTCTACATTTTTGCATATTGACTTTTAATGATAGGGTCTGAGATGGACAAAAAATGAAATAATTGGTACCGCAGTAAGTACATATAGGCCACCACATAACAAACATACACATTTATCATTACACTCGTGATATTCTTTAATATAGGAAAAGATTATAGTAAAACTGTTAATTCCAGCATATAATTTATTAAAGAAAAATATGTGAGTACAAAATTAAGAAACTAATATAAAATAAAATGTTTTTTTTTTATAGGGTTAAAACAAAACAAAAAAATTATTGTAAAGTCGGTGAGAAAAAAGTGTTTTGAATTCACGTGTGCATGCAATATTATGTGTATATATTGATTCATGAACGGATAATTATTAAATTATATGAGTCATTTAGTCATTTTGAGCTTTTTAGAAATCACAGTTTGAAAATATTGTTACATTTTATCGTTTTTATCGTTATAAAAATCAGCAGTAATATTTGTTCGGCCTTTGTTAATTGAAAAATATAGTTTTAAAAAACTGGCGCTTATGCGCAGAAACCAAATTTAGAGTGCGCGCAGTAATAAGGCTGCTTAAATTTGCTATTCTTCATAATTAGAGCAGCACGGGCACTGTTTCACAGTATACAAACGAACAATGTTTGCTTTTAAGGTGAATGTGAATGCACATGACGTCATACTGAATATATGCTTCGACGCCATACTGGAGCAATGAATAACATTGCTGATAAGCGCGCAGGACAAACGTGGTTTTTGAAATTATACACATAGGTATAGACAGGTATATATAGATTCGACTGTATGTATACATACATTCGAATCTTCGATCATATATAATTTTATAATAAATTGAATAACATTTTACTGGTGCAAAATGCATGGGTGTACCAAAAGCATGTAACGAAATGAAATGAATAACTTTCAATTTTAGTGATGCATTTCAGTAATAGTTGTGTGATTTTTTTTTATTTCGTTGCGGTGCACTCGCTTTTATTTCATAGAAAATTTTACAATTTGCCATTATTATTTATTACGCTATAAAGGCAAGAGAGGAAAATTTTCTATGAAAGAATATTGTACACTTACAGAGTAAGTATCTGAATTACATATAAAACTCGATACTAGAGAGAGCAGGGGCGTATTTGGGCTTTTGCAACGGAGGGGTCCAGCCCTATATATAGTGAACATAGGCAGGGGGGGGGGGGACTACCCCCTTTTCCCATGCTTTTTCAGACCTGACGGGGGGTGTTGGGTTCCAGAACCCCCAAAATACCCCCTTGAATAAGCCCCTGCTAGAGAATATGATATATATACGTAATTATAATATTCCCTGCTGTCGGCGGCCAGAATAACAATAAATAACAAAGGATTTTTCATTACCGATAACCTCCATTCCCATGTTATGGGACTAATAAAATAACAACTGTTTTGAGGCTGACTTAAAGCGATTTCGGTCACATCCGCTTCCGTTTCTACATACCATACGCATGCTCAGTAATACATCAAATGGAAGCGGATGTGAGCAAAATCCCTTATAGTCATGCAGAGCTTTAAAACAGTTGTTCCTTTATTAGTCAAAACGTTTAAACTGTGCAATCTTGGTCAATTAATGTAAAAGATAATATAATATTCCTGCTATCACAGCCCATAATTAACATATGGAAATTATGATTTATACAGAGTATATTCTCTGGTAAAAATAAACAATTTTTGTGATTATATGTATACCGAGGTATGATATAAGTTGAAAAAAAAGGGAGAGGGGGTACGTAGAGGAGAAACCAGCAAAAAGGACCTATATAACCACAAAGTAGTTTCCTCTGGCTTTGCTAAAAATCTTGCTAGCAGACAGATGAAAAAAATATTGCTGCGTGTTCCAGCAAGATTTTAAAATCCACATATGATTAACATTATAAGATTTTATTACGTTCCATGCAGTCTTTATACATAAGTCAGCCCAACAATACGCATAACAATTAAAGTGCTAGCAAACTATAACGTTGTGTTCCTCTCAATTTAAATTAACATTCTTTCTTATATGAGGCAATGAAGCAGCTATATAACATGAGTATGATATTCCTAAGGTATTTTGATAGATTTAGCTAGGTAAAATCCAAAGGGAATATCATTATCAATCAATGTCCCTCACATGTCTTCCTACTCGGGGCACTTTTTGTAGTCCAGGCAACACTATAGCGTCACCGCACGCGACACCTGAACTACAATGCTAATTTTATGAAGCTTTGTAGTTCCAGATGTCACTGCTTTTGGCGCATCGTTGTTTCTAGACGCGTAACGTTACTTCAAATGACGGCTTCATTGGACTACACGTGCTAGCATAGGGAGTTTGACAACACGTGAGGGACATTGCGGTTATCAATTTTCAACTGCTTTTTATTTTATCCTGGAAGTTATAGATTTTGTTGCCCATTTGATCATTGTAATTTTGACCTACTGCAATACACGTTTTCAGCTGACTACTATAGTACTCTTCAGCGGAAATCCTCTTTGGATATATTACATAAGTTATCTCTATATATTACATTAAATTTTCCTTGCTGCCAGAGCCCATATAATTGTAGCCCTTGGTGGTAGGATATATTCTCTTAATTGTATTGAATAATACTGTGCAATGCACATATATATGCACTCAAAATGCAAGAGTAATTCCCTGCTGCCTAGCTGCCATCAGCTCAGAGCTTAAAGTAGACCCAGCCCCCCCATGCTACCAACGCTCAAAAACTCACAAATAGCTCCGGAGCTCTTAAAATTAATGCAACATTTTAAATTTTGAACTTTTGACCAGAGAGCAGATCAGCTCCTGTTAGCCCATCGTCAGTTAATATATGTACGTGCAATATATATCTTACTAAATGCAAGAGCAATATTCCCTGTGCCGGCAGCCCACAATTACAGTATTTTCTTGTAGCTTGTAGGTGTAAAATATTGCTGTGCAATCTTCAACACAAGACGAGAATGATATACTCCAAATTCCGTGCCGCATCAGAACAGAGAGAGCTCATTTGCAGTATATATACAGTACTTATATACGCATTATCATAGGGTCTACTGTAATTTTATATTATTGTATCTATTATGTATTTTATAAAGTAAAAAAAAGGGAGTCTGAAAAGAATCAAAAGGAGGGAGGATTGAAAGTTATTGAGGTCTATCCACTCTAAGTCAGCAAAAAAAAAAAAAGTGTCTTTTTATGGCTTTTATCCAAAAGGGCATGTGATTTATTTGTCATGATGTTGTTCTATGTAGTAAATGTATTTTACTTACACATTTATTACTATTTTATATATTATAACAATGTAAATAAACTAAACTCGTAGTCTTATAGGGATCCTTACATGCATATTATAGAGCTGATGGCTTATTTGTATCTTGAGTATCTTAATAAACTTCTTGTTTATTATTTTTGAAAGCAAGTCAGCTTTTTGAATGTATATAAAAACGAAAGGTTATTAAATGTTTAAAGAAAGAGGATAATTAAAGTGTACTTAAATCTAAAGTGATATACTGTAAGATTTACGTAACCAAAATTATAGAAATTTGGTGGTAATATTTTAATAGTAAAAAATTCATTCTTGTTCGAGTTCTGATTATAACTTACATATATATATATATATATATATATGTATATATATATATGCACGTATTAGGAAAAAACCATCGCGGTTAGTATTAATAAGTTTAAAAAAATATATTTAGAAAATAGTTGGTAGAGATTAGAGCACGTTGAATTGAAAATTAATAAAACGCGAAAATTCTCTAATTTAAATAGTAAATTGGGACTAGGGATCAAATATTATAGCTTGAGCTAGTTAAAAAGTAGACGTTAATATTTGATCCCTAGTCCCAATTTACTATTTAAATTAGAGAATTTTCGCGTTTTATTAATTTTCAATTCAACGTACTCTAATCTCTACCAACTATTTTCTAAATATTTTTTTAAACTTAATAATTCTAACCGCGATGGTTTTTTCCTTATACGCATATATATATATATATATATATATATATATATATATATATATATATATATATATATATATATATATATATATATATATATATATATATATATATATATATATATATATATATATATATATATATATATATATATATATATATATATAAATTGTTACTATGCTTTTGTTCCTATAAGAAAGAACCTTATTTTGATTCTGGATAAATTAAATGAAATTTAAATGTGTGATAAATGTAAATATTAAGTTGAATTAACCTATCGGCCTTGGTTGGATTTCTTTATATGAGTAATATAATGAAAAAACAATAAAAAAAAAAAGTATGTAAGCCCTTCCTTCAGTCCTTTGCAGTTCTTACAGGCACAGCTCTGGACAAAAGTTTACAAACGGAGCTATGGTGGCCGCTGCATTTTCTCATAAAGAGACCCACACAGCACTGAATGACCTTTAGATATCCTACGTATATCCCAAAATATATCCCATTTATCTCCGCTGAAGGTCCACAGAAAATCCAAATGTCCCGCCCGCTGGAATATACCATGTAGATCTATGGGATATATTAAAAAAAGTACACTTAATGTTAAATTAAATGCGATATGATAGAAAAAATTTGGGGGTTTTGGGGGGTGGGGGGTATATAGGCAATGTATTTTTTAACTTTGTTTTCAGTATTTTCCCAATTTTACATGGGCAAATAATAACCCCCAACTCCCCCCCCCCAGGTCCGGGGAAGTGCTATTGGTGTGCGGTGTGCGTGCCCAAGTCCGAAAATAATAATGACTTGTCAAAGTTGTGTGATTTCATTTAACATGGGCAAACCCCCAACCCTCCCCCCCTCCCAGGTCGGGGGAAGGGCTTTTGGTTTTTGCCCAAGTCAGAAAATATTCATGACTTAAAGTTGTGTGTCTTCCACTGAGACACGAAATTGAAGGATATATAACATGGATATTCGGAGGATATTATTACCACAACTTTTCAGTCTGACTTAAAAAGTTAGAGATGGATTTTCAAAATTAAATTAAGTTAATTAATTATTAAAATTGTAGTTGTTTTATGATTTGAATTGTTTGCTTATAATTAAATGCACAAAACCCATACTTTATACTATTTTAAAATTAATTATTTAGCACGATATAAAAAAATTAGCATCATTTAAAATTCACAAATAAACGCTGCCCCCTGGTGGATATACCTATGGATATTTGGATATTTTTGGGATATCTAATGGATATAAAGAATTTAAAATATTAAAGTGACTAAAAAAATCAAATAGCATGAAATATAACTTTTAGGTAAATAAATTCATAACATATATCATAAAATCTCTCAATAAAACTAATTTTGTGAGTGAAATTTTATATATCCACTCTTGCATATTCTATGGATATACCAGTGGATATAAAAAAATTGCCCCAAAATATATTTATTGATTAAAATTATAAATAAAACATAATATAATTGTCAGCTCATGAGAAAAACGGGTTGAAAATAAGTAGATAATTAATTTTGGATTTGTTTTTTTATATCCATAAGCTAAATATCCCATAGACATTTAAGGTTCATATAAAATGGACGGGATATATTTTGGATATTGGGATATCCAATGAATATCTATTGGATAAACCGTGCTGTGTGGGGAGCATAGATTGGTTATGGGTTGCCTATACAAATTGTTCTCAAACTTTTGGCCAGAGCTGTACAGACACATTATAATAATATACTCCTTATTTTTGAGTCTTTGTGCCTAAAGCTATGTTTATTATCTCTGTGCTAACTTTGTAGAAGAATTGTAAAGAGGAATTCTGAAGTATCATCAGTTGTCATAAAAATGATATTTTCATTTAATATTTTTTTCTTTTTTTTATGTAGTTATTTTATTTTAGATATATTATGTGATTGTATACTTCATGTTTGTAGGTTGACAGAGAGCAGCATAGAGAAAGAGATTGAAGCTGCAGCTGAGCTTGAAGACAAAACTGTTGATGTTACCCAATTCTCCAATGTGCTCAGAGTGTCTGCACAAGATTCCTCACTATCCACAGCTCTTTGCACTCTTTAACAAGGTAAGTCCATCATAGATTTTGTTATATTGCGGATACCTATTTATATATCGGCGTGACTCCTCTATAATGTCCGATGTCCATTTGACGTTGAAAAATATTTTTGGCTGCAAATGACCTGAAATGGAAAAATCCCAAATTTGGGGTCAGTCTGACGATTTTTGTTTTTTCAAGGTCATTTGGACATAGGGCAATATAGAACTTAAGTGATTTGTAGTGCTCATTGCAATAAAAGAACATATTTGTAATAAGCGTATTAGGAAAAAACCATCGCGGTTAGTATTAATAAGTTTAAAAAAAAATATATATATTTAGAAAATAGTTGGTAGAGATTAGAGCACGTTGAATTGAAAATTAATAAAACGCGAAAATTCTCTAATTTAAATAGTAAATTGGGACTATATAGGGATCAAATATTCTAGCTTTAGCTAGTTAAAAAGTAGACGTTAAAGGGATGGAGGTATAGTGTCAAAATAAAATACAATGTGCCTAGCATCTCACGTTCTCACACTACGTCAAAGACACAACATTATAAAACAGCATCAGACTTACTCTTTGCCTTAGACCGGTTTCGTCCTTTAATTACCTTATAGGACTCATCAGTAAGGCTCGGCAGAGAGCTCTGTACAGCTAGAGATGGCTCACACCACATCTGCTAACTGACTGAGCTGAGGAAGCAAGTGGCCATCTCTAGCTGTACAGAGCTCTCTGCCGAGCCTTACTGATGAGTCCTAGGTAAAGGACGAAACCGGTCTAAGGCAAAGAGTAAGTCTGATGCTGTTTTATAATGTTGTGTCTTTGACGTAGTGTGAGAACGTGAGATGCTAGGCACATTGTATTTTATTTTGACACTATACCTCCATCCCTTTAACGTCTACTTTTTAACTAGCTAAAGCTAGAATATTTGATCCCTAGTCCCAATTTACTATTTAAATTAGAGAATTTTCGCGTTTTATTAATTTTCAATTCAACGTGCTCTAATCTCTACCAACTATTTTCTAAATATTTTTTTTTTAAACATATTTGTAATAACTTAATAATTAATTGTTTTTATATAATATATTTCAGTCAAGAGGAGAGAGTATCAAGGGCAATATAGAACTTAAGTGATTTGTAGTGCTCATTGCAATAAAAGAACATATTTGTAATAACTTAATATATTTCAGTCAGGAGGAGAGAGTATCAACATTCAAGATTACCTGTTAGATTGTCTCATTATTTACAAACAACCAAAAACTGAAGAAATTACACAGCTTGCATTTAAGGCAAGTTTTTAAAGATTATATTTATTTTTGTGTGATGCATCTTAAAAATAGGAATAATCAGAAAAATTAACAAGTGTACATGATAATGAGAAATTGCCAGAAAAATCCCTTTATAGTATCTTAAAAATCGAGGAAAAAATCAGTGATTGATAAAAATTATAAATATGAGGAAGACGAAAAATAATAATAAATAAACAGATATAAAAAAACCCGGAATTTTAGTTCATGTTCTCCTGAGTGTGACATCAATTCGCGACTTTCAAAAATTAATTATTTAATACTTAAGCATTTTAAAAGAATGGAAATTTATATATCAATTGATTCAGAACAATTTAGAATATGAATTAAAATTACCCAATTTTTTTTTCTTTTTCGTTCTTCCTCACTGAATAGACAACATAAAGGTAGAACGTGTTCTTTTTCAGTCTGGGTTATGAATTATTCTCTCTCACTCATGAACCCCTGTCACCTAATAACTAATAATAAAAAATTTATTAATTATAATTGTTAATCATTATTTATTAATAATAAATAATAATAATAAATAATATGATAGTTAACTATCATATTCTTCTTTTTTTATTTTCATTGTTATTATTATTATAATTTTAAAAGTGTTCATTGTAACTAACGTCAGCTGTATATGTTCCTTCAGGTTGTGAAAGACTCTGAGGAAAGGGTCAAGTATGAAGGTGCTGTGCGTGCGATGAGACTGGCCATCAGTTTATCTCAAGATTCAGCAGAGAGGATCTTCCAGAGAATTGACAAACAAGATAGAGGCTACATCTACTATGGTAAGTGTTGTCTGATGTGTATACCAGTGTATATACCTTTAAAGTTATAAATTAAGGTTACAAAATGACTTATCGAATATGTTTTAATATCATACCTGAAATTTGGCAGGACTCGTTGATATCCCCTTTTTTTTATGGATATAACTATTTCAATTTATCTATATTATAGGCAGCATCTCCTTTATATGATATCACACAGCCAGCCAATCATATATCAGGCTGGTGCCTACAGGAGATGCTATAAAGGATACAAATAGTAACAAATAAATTTTTTATTTATTATTTATTTTATTTTTATTATTAATGATAAAGAAAAGGATAGAAAAACCAGCAAGGGCCTTACCACAGTAGAAGTTCTATGGAGAGGTCGAGGTCTTGCATGGCACAGTATAATGTTATAAAAGTTTCTTTATAACTTGAGAGCTTTCGTCATATGATAATGACATTATCAATCAAAAGAGAAAATTACTTGAGCACATCACTGAGCAGTGTCTTGTCTTGTACTGCCGTGTTATGCTCTTGCTGGTTTGGAGTTGGTGGAGAGGGGTGGGGGTGGAGTAGGGAATCTGGGAAGGAGTGTGAATGAGTGAGGGAAGGAGTGAGTGAGGGAAAGGGAAAAGGTGGGGAGGGGAGCGGGAATAGGGTATATTTTTGAAATATGTTAGCGAATATTAAGTCCAGGCAGCCCTTGGGCTTTTCTGGATCTTAATATATGTTGATATGCTAATTCATATTGTCGTAATGTCGCATAGTTGGCTGGGCCCGGAATAGTGCGAAGTATTGTTGATTTATAACATAATTGGAAATTTGATATGCCATGAGAGGCCGCATGTTCAGCCACAGGTTTTTCCATCTCATTGTTTTTTACGGATTGTCTGTGGCCATTCATGCGGTCTCTCGCTTTTTGTGTGGTTAAGCCTATGTAAAATGCTTGACATTTTTCCTGTTGGCCTGTGGTGGGGTTGGTGGTATGTTGGGTACATTCAAGTTTGTAGATTACGTTTTCTGATGTGCAAGTATTGTGGCCGTGGATAGGGTATGTAATAAGGTTGGTGACGGGACTTGTAAACGTTTTGCTGGGGATTTGAGTGATGCATGTATCGCATCTCCTTCCTCTGTTGCTCTGTTTGCCGTTGTTTTGACAGGGGAAAGATCCACTAGGTAGGGGCTTAGGTTTTGGTGTGGGATCAGTATGGGATAAGATTGCTTTAATATTTGGTGGTTGACGGAATGCTATTGGTGGTATTTTTGGTAACAGTAGGTTTGTTTCGGTGGTGGCTAGAATGGGGTGTGCATATTGTAACATCTGTCTGATTTCTTTTTCTAATTTGGGGTGATACGTTGTGATGAACGGTCGGATAGATTGATTGTCATTATTTGTTTTATTTTGGTCACAAGGTGTTTTGTCGCCCAAACTAAATCTATTGATTGATTGATTCTAACCGCGATGGTTTTTTCCTTAAATTTATTTTTATTATTATAGCCTTTTTTTTTTTTTTTTTTTCTTTTTTGTAGTAGTAGTAGTAGGCCTATACTATATTAGGATATTATAATATATCATTATCATTTCTCTACCTCGCGTCCCTGTAAGTGTAACCTCATACTATCTCCCATTCCCCAATTTTTCCTAATCTATCTATGTGCATGTTTCTATCAAATCTTTTATATATTATCATTAGAGAAGTTATGTATATTAAGGAAAATAAACCATCGCGGTTAGGTATGATAAATTGAAAGAAAAGGATAGGAGAAAACCAGCAAGGGCCTTACCATAGTGAAGAGAGTCCCATAGTTCGGTGAAAATCTTGCTAGCACTTCCAATGTGTTAGTTATTTTATATCTGTGCTAGCAAGATTTTCACCGAACTATGGGACTCTCTTCACTATGGTAAGGCCCTTGCTGGTTTTCTCCTATCCTTTTCTTTCAATTTATCATTAGAGAAGTTATTTTATTAGTTTTATATGCCTTTAAGATTAATTAAAATTCCTATCATATCACGCATGTGATATTGTGTCACTTTTAAGTACATGTTAAATGTCAATAACATTTAAAAATATAGGGTATATACAGTATATACCTAATAATTATAAATAATAGAACAATCAAAGAGAAAAATAGTATGTTAATGCAAAGACTCTATAATTTAATAGTTATATAATTGGGACTTATTGGGATAAAATGTTCTAGAGGAGACGAGTTCTAGATATTTGCATTTTATTAATTTTCAATGCTTCTCTTATTTGTATATTCTCTCTCCTACTAATATATTAAATTAAAATTTTAAGTTTTAAATATTTAATATATCAACCACATTTTTTCCCCCATTTCAATACAGTAATAGTAGGGTAAAGTTATAATTAGAGTAAAATAACACATATTCAGCATTGTATGATTCATGCATTAATTGTGTATAATATTACAGAGGAGTTAGTACACTACCTTCGTCGACGTCCTAAGTTTGCTGGTATCTTCCCTGCTGGCAGTGACACTGAAGAAGAGCAGATGTCTGATGAGAGTAATCAAGACCTTCATACACCTCCTGCGGAATCTCCTATCCACCTCAAATCAGAGTGATAAAATTATATGTGAAAGTGTTGTGCCAAATACTCTTAAAAATTTCTATTCTCATTTTAAGGCTTAGAGTTCTTGGTAAAACTAAAGTTAAAAAAAAAAAAAAAATCTGTATTTTGATTCTTCTCTGATTTTAAAATTACCCATCAAAGGGAACCAATTTAAGGAAAAAACCATCGCGGTTAGGATCAATGATAAAGAAAAGGATAGAAAAACCAGCAAGGGCCTTACCACAGTAGAGTTCTACTGTGGTAAGGCCCTTGCTGGTTTTTCTATCCTTTTCTTTATCATTCACAAAGGGAACCATAGAAAATGGTCCAACACGTCATCTCAAGTGACAGCAGCGTTGCCATATTTAACCCCACGGAACACCTGCAGCTCCATTATTACATTAGATTTTTTTTTTTATTTATTTATTAAACACCAAGGTGTACTTACATATTTATATAGGTTTACATTTTTGCATATTGACTTAATGATAGGGTCCGAGATGGACAATGAAGTAAGTGGTACCTAGTACATAGGCCACTACATAATACACATACACATTTATCATTACACTCGTGATATTCTTTAATTTGACAGATTACATGGTGGAAACCATGCACCGCATAACGGGTAAAAACATGCCTGTCTGTACAGTTTGGGCCTTTCCACCCATTAATATTATTAATATTAAATGCAGGGGTATTATAGAAGGCCAGGCTGATATCTTCAGTTTTACTTAGTCTATCCTTAACAAATTTAATGTAATTATCTGTTTTTAACAATTTAAATTTCACTTGTAGTTCCGTTACATATAACTCCTCCCCTGCTAGCTCATAAACCAGCCTTGACGATGTAAATTTTGACAAGCAAAGTATCCGTTTTAAGTACCGAGACTTAACAGATTCTAGATTTTTGAAGTCTGTTATAGACATAAATGACCAGAAAATTTCAATGCCGTACGAAGCAACTGGAGAGATTTTCAGGTGAAACAGTTTAATAGCTGTTTCCAAAGATAACGAATTTAGATTTGAAATAGCGAATGAAGATGACAATGCATTTCAACAGCGTTCTTTGACATGTTTAGAGAAAGATTTCCCCGTCTGTTGCATAATAACCCCCAGATAATTAAAAGAATTTACAAACTCTATCTTTTCTCCATTACAAGTTATTACATCTGACTTTGCTAAAGGGCCACCTCTCCTGAATTTTACAATTTTTGTTTTCGTAGCATTAATTTTTAATCCGTTCAGATTAGCCCATTCAATAAGTTTACATTAGTTTACATTAGATTTTACCTTCACTAATATGGAGCTGCGGGTTTCCGTGAGGTTAAATCTGGCAACGCTGCTGTCACTTAAGATGACATGTTGACCGTTTTCTAAAAAAAGCGTATTCCGTTTGTAGGGGTAATTTTAGAATCGGAGGAGTGTACTTGAGGCCTACATCTGTATCCATGTAGCACTATTTCTAATGTGAAGAGAAAGAATACTTAATGACAATAAACTTGTACGATCTCTATCCACCTGATGATGTCACAGAAAAAAGCCTTTTTATAGTAACATCTAGAGATCTTACAGATCCAGTATTACAAATCATTTTTATCTTGTCATTAGAATGTTACATGAACACAGTACTATGGGTTACGTAAATAAACTTTATCAATTTTTTTTTTTTCCTTCTTTTTTTAACTAGAAATCTGCCTTAAATATTTTTGTTTATTAAGTGTAGCTAAAATATCATCTGAGCTTTCTAAAAGTCAATCTTTTAGTTGTTGAATAATTTTTATTAAAAAATACAGGGTTATTATTATTTTGATAATAATAGTAATATATAATACACAATTTTGTATTTTTAACATTAGTACTTAATTCATAAATGTTTTAGTTACTTTTTTTTTCACAAATACTACAAAATGTGTAGTGAAATTTTAAAAATTTCATCATTTTTCTAGTGCATATTTTATGCAATTAAAAAAACAAATTACACTATAAAATATGATGTAAAAAAATAATAATAACATTTCCTTATAATTTTTTTTCAAACTTGTATTATAGCCTCATCTGCAATAATCTATAAATAAAAATTATTTCTCATCTGTGTTAATCAATGTGATCTCCCGCATAAAAATATTACATTTCAATTTCTTTTCTATTTCATTTCAATTTGCTTTAAAATGAGCCTTTTACATTTAAAACTCATTTTAAATAGATTTAAAACTGATTTAGTCACATTTAAACACAAAATTTCAAAGCTCCAGGTACCTTTTAGTTGCTTTCAATTACATTTCTCGTCAGTCGTGTTGATTTCAATCTGAGTTAAAACTGAGTTAAATTATCTTTAGCTGACAAAAAGGTACTATTATATTCGATTTAAATCTCATTTCAACGCGCTAGAAATCAGTTTGAATACAGATAGAAAGCAACTGAAGTTGATTTAAATTTGGTTTAAAACTGATTTCAAGGTTATATAAATGTGTGTTAAATCAATATTAATACAAATACGAATAGTTGAAATGTGTTTTAAATCAAATCTAATGCAATTCTAAATGTAATAGAAATCAGTTTTTAATCAGAAGGAAGTTAATCTATCCTCTATTTAGTCATTTTTATATAAACTAATTATTCTATTAATTTTTATTAAATAACCAAATTTTTGGTGTATAAAAAATCATTTTTTAATAGTCAACTTGCGATTCATATATCATATTATATCTCGACCGCATATATTAGATATTATAAATATCATCAACCATCATATATATTTTCATCTTATAATATAATAAATATAATATAATAATAAAAAATAAAGTTTTATAAAACTTTATTTCTTATTAAAAAAAAGAGTCAATTATATTTGTATATATAATATAAATTTATATATTATGTTTTGCCTATTAAAAAAATGCATAGGCCTATATATATATATATATAACGACATAAAAAAAGTCGGGATGTAAATAAACAAAAACTAAAAAAATTCATTATTGTGATATTTCTGAATACATCAATACTATAATATAATATATATTTATAGGCTTTTTTAGTATAATATTTTTAATAATTATGTATTATAAGAAAATCACGGGAAACTTTTTTTTTTAATCTTTTAGCACAAGCTTTTTTTGTCGTGTTGTGTATATACTTTTTTATGCATTTTTTAAAAATAAAAATTACATATTATGCAATATTATTTGTTATATATACCACGGACATCGATATGATATGTATTATTTTTATACCGATGACAATAAAAAAACTTATTAAGTTTTCTCAAAAATCTATATGCTTGTATATATGTAAATTGAGGAGAGAGAGAGAGAGAGAGAGAGAGAGAGAGAGAGAGAGAGAGAAAGAGTATATATTATTATAAGTGCGTACATTATATATATTTATATTATAAATTAGTATAATTTTTTTTAATATAAAAACAAAAAAGATTTTAGAGTATATATTCCTTGTTATAGTTTTGATATAAAAATTTAGGATGTATTCCTTAATTTTTATGTATTTGTATACAAATATATTCTTAATATGCATGGCCTATTATAGTTTAAAATTGTATATATATATTACAAATATATAAAAATAAATAAGCATTAAAATTTTAGTGGAATAAAGTGTTTTCAAATATTCCCTCCATAATCTGAAAAGTGGTTTCTTTCACTTCATATGCGTAAAAAGAAACAAAAAGTAAATATAATAAATACTTTGAAAAATATCTGTTTAGTGGTAAAAATGTCTGTTTTAAATTATATTCTAGTTACAATTAATTACCAATCTTAGTTTAATTAAAATATTTAAATTAAAATCATCTAAGCACACTTAAAAGAATATCTAACACACTGAAGCTTATATACTCTCCAAGACAATTTCTTCTAAATAACTTATAAGTTTACTCGCGTTAGAATGTTAGGCAGGCAGGCAGGTAGGAAAATAGATATTATACAGTAGGCAGGGCGGTGCGGATGTGGGGTGGAGGGCGGCGGCGATATAAAAAGGTCGCTAAATTTGTTTTAACTTTATTTTAACTTTATTTTAAATGAAGTTGAAATGTAGTTGAAATGAGTTTTAATGCAATTTTATTATATAAATTGAAAGCAATGTTAAATGTGTTTGAAATGTAAATAAAAAGGTACATTTCAAACACGTTTAAAACTGAATTTAAATTGAAACGTTTGAAATGAGTTTTAAATGTAAGTACATTTAAAATACATTTCAAACTGTATTGAATCTGCTTTAAATCACGTTGAACTTGAAATCAAAGATAAAACAAATATAAATGAAATATTTTTATGCGGGCTATAACACTCTATTTAAATTAAAACAAGATCTTGTTTTAATTTAAATAGAAATTTAAAGGGAGGAATAAAATAAGCTGGTACTTATACATAATATGTGTTTAAAATCTTTATTATGTGTATTAGAAATAGTAGATGTACAGTACATTGTATATTGCACCAAATTAAGTATTTCTTTCATTCCATATAACTTTTATGGAGTTTCTTTTTCCATGTATAATTTCAATATTTAATGATTTTATAAATTAATATACATAAAATGTTTGTTCTTGTTTTTGTGAAATTGTAATAAAGTCTACAGTATATAGATTATCATTCAATATAATGTTAACATCAATGAGTATTTTGATGATTACTGCAGACCTGACTCAGATTTTTCACACAAAAATCAGGCAATTCATAAGTCACAAAATTAAGAATTAAATTCATTTGAAATTAACATTATTTTCATTATTAAGTATATATATACCCAGCAAACACCAATTTACTTGTCATGTGTATGCCCAGTGAATTATTTCAATAAAATACTTTGTGTATGCGCTCTGGGTAAACCTATTATGTTCTAATTAATTTGAGATCCATAAAAAAAAATGACGATCACTTAATGCTTTGCGCATTTTTTGGAGCAAGGGAAAAGGATAAAGAAAAAATATAGAATTACCAGCAAGGGCCTTACCACAGTAAAAGTTGTATGGAGAGGTCGAAGTCTCGTGTGGCACACAGTTTATTGTTATAAAAAAGTACATTTGATAACTCTTTGTAAATCTCTTCTGTGATTGATAATGTCATTAATATATATATGATGAAAGCTCTGTTATGAAATAAACTTTTTTATAACAAAAAACTGTGCCATGCATGCCATAGGACTTGTACTGTGGTAAGGCCCTTGCTGGTAATTCTATCCTTTTCTTTATTATTGAAGTGCTTGTAAAGTGCAAGAAATTTGTAAAAAAAATTCTAGTGCCATGTACTGAAAAGATGGCAAAATGCAATTGTCTTATTCCATCAATGGCATGCGCATGAATTTTAAATTCAAACTGTAGGACAAATTCATGCTCCAGAGTGACATACAGGGTTGAGCACTTAAATCCGGAATAACTTTGCCGCTAATTTTCTCCACGACTATCAACCGATTTTTATGATGTGACACTTTTTAAAAACTTCAATATTTTTACAATCAGGACCTATGTTAAAACTACCTAAAAATTTTTGTTTTAGTGTAGTATTTCAACGACAAACTTTTGGTACTAATTTTAGCCACGCCGGAAATTTGTAAATTCAATTATTAATTGAGCCTCAAAATATGCAATGATATTAATTTAAACACGTCAGGGACTTTAAAGGATGTCTGGTGTAAAAATGTAATTTTTGACTATTAATTGATTACTGTGACTTAATTAGACGTACACCACTAAAAAAATTCGAAAAAATACCATTAATTAGATATATCTTTCTAATTATTAACAAAATTCTCGTGAAGTAGAGCCTACTTCATGAAGGAAGTGCACAACGGCAACAGCGCTCCCTATATATTCTATGCTAGATTTGGTGACTTTATCTGATTGGCCTGAGATTCCGCCGTCACCTGAGAAATGACCACTGAGAAAGGGTTGAAAAAAATAACAATGCAAGTATACCGCTAGTACTCGCATTATTATTTTTTATTTCACACACCTACCATGATTTGGAGGGGCTAAAATATACTTGTTGCAATGCAAGTATCCACTCAGTAATAAAAAATAATGCAGAGTTTTACCTGAGACTGACTGAGGTAACTCGTTACTTTAGGGTGCAATCAGTATATATCTGAAAGAGGGAGAATTCCCCTATTTCTAAAATAAATTTCTCCTACTTTTTATTATTTCTTTCAAAATATTTGTTCCCATGTTGCCGGTGTCTGAAAATCTATATTAGTTAATTATCTAATTAATTTTGTACGCAGTATGAAATGCAAAAGGAAATGTATGAAACAAGGTATGAGACTGGCGGAAGCAAGTGAAGTATGTCAGGATAGGAAGTTGTGGAGGGTCTATCACTGGGTCAGGATAAAACATCTGTGTTGTTGGCTTACCCCGAAAGGGATTTATAGCGTCATGATATGTATGTATGTATATATATATGTATGTATGTATGTATGTATGTATGTATGTATGTATGTATGTATGTATGTATGTATGTATGTATGTATGTATGTATGTATCTAATTAATGGGTTAATAATCAAAATTTTTGAATGAAACTTTTTGAGTTATTATTTAAAATTAGCTTGCTTTAGTTTACAATGAAAATTAGACCTTTTTTCATGACGCCAGACATCCTTTAAATAGGTCATGTGTAATGTGCCCTAAAATTTTCAAATGATTTGGTAAATTATTTCTAAAAAAATTTGCAATCTGAAAAAATCGTAATATCGCAAATGTCAAATTTTTAGCGTTTTTTACGTGCAAAATTTTACGTGTTGATTCTCTTTGCATTTCTGAGCCGTTAGACATTATTTGTTACACTTTTCAGTAATCAACATGTTTCTAGAATCCTGCTTTACAAAGGGTGTTGAGAAAAAATTTCCAAGTTTCATTTCGGTGTCAATTTTTGTCACTTATGTGCAAACCTGTGTATTTTTAAACTTGGGTCATACTTTTTGCCTTATAGGCCATAAATATATATAACTTACTAATGCACGAATCTTAATTGCTGATCTTTGTAATTCTTGATCACACCCACTATATTTATGCTGTTATATGTTTTAAAAGTTAAATTTATTGAAACTGCAATCTTTAAAAGTCTTTCTTAAAAATTTCTGGCGTGGAAAAAATTAGTACCAAAAGTTTGTCGTTAAAATACTACGTACACTAAAACATAATTTTTCAGGTAGTTTTAACATAGGTCCTGATTGTAAAAATATTGAAGTTTTTAAAAGTGTCACATCATAAAAATCGGTTGATTAGTCTTGGAGAAAATTAGCGGCAAAGTTATTCCGGATTTATGTGCTAAACCCTGTATAAGCACAGGTCTTGTAGTTTCAAACTATATGGTACGTACATTTTCAGAAATTTGTGTTTGCTGCTGGGATATGAAAGTTTTTGATTGTCTCCTTTTTGCAGTTACACCTTTTTAACAGTTATTTTTCATGTAAATGGAATTATATTACAAATTTTGAAGAAAAATAAATAAAAAGTTAATTTTCAATTAATTTTGAAAATATATATATCCTTCATTTAAAAATATAATCATTAAAATGTTTAGAAGTATTAGAAATAATTCTTTTTTTGGATGTAAATTATAGTATTCTTTACCCTATATGATGTAAAACTATAGATATTTAGCATATGCAACACAGCCTCTATGGTATAAAAATATTTTAAAAAGTATTTTTCTTCATATATGTGTCTATAATATATAATAAATATATAAAATTATATGTATATTTATGTAATTGTATTATAAAAATATATAAATAATGTAAAGTAACTTATTTATATTTGATATGTGGTTCAATGTCAATAAAAATAAAGAGAACAAAAATATATAATAAAAATATCAGAACTAAAATAATTCGTCTAATATTTTATTTTCAAATATTATTACTGGGGGCCATATTATTTTGTTTTTCATTTAAATTTTTTCCCATGGTGAAACTTATGCCTGCACATGTATAATTATATTTAAATTGGGCCATATGCCATCGCAAAGATTATTTTCATTCAACATGCATAGCAAAAGTAGCAGCATATAGCATAGTTATATATATATATATATAGGGTGGTTTCATTCATGTTAAAGTCAAAGTCATAAGTGAGTACTAAATAACATTGGTCGGTATAGGAAAATGGCACATTTTGTCAGTTTAAAAATACTTCGCAATTTTTTTGAGAGCATTGATGCTGTTAACAGGTTGAATTAGTACCTCAAGTATGCAAGAAAAATAATAATGACAAAAAAATAGATAATTTTCCAAAGAAAATAGCCAAAAACTACGTTTGTCCTATGCTGAGCAATGTTATTAATTGCTCAAGAAGAGCATCGAAAAGCACTCAGAATGACATCATGCGTACACACCCTATATATATATATATATATGACGTTGTTCACGTGGACCGGTAAGGTCATCTGCCAAACATTTGACGATTTCGCTCAAATTTGGTTCAAACATCGGGTATGGGGCCTAGAGAAAATCATTTTCTCGGATTTGGAAAATCTTGAAAATTTCCGGAAAAATCGCGCATTTTAAAATTATTATTTTACCTGACTTTGCTTGGGAAAATCATTAATTACTCCTAAATGAATTATAATTGACAAACCAAACTAGGCGGATGTTATGACCATTGATCAAGCCTTGTTTTAAGATGGGTGACCCATGACCTTGAACTCATGTAAAGGTCAATGAACTGCGTTCAAAACGGAAAAGTAAAAAAATGGCCAATTTACGTATTTTTTTGGTCGTTTTTTTTGCATCATTTTTTAGTCCATAATGTCCTTAACATGTGTGCCAAGTTTTGGAATGGGACCTCTGCAACTTTTGACGTGGCGCCACGTCAAGCGGTGGCACCTCGAGTAGGTTACGGGGAACCTCTCAAGTTTAAAAATCAAAATAAAAACAAGTTGCACAGATAACAAAACCAAACTTGGTGTACTAAGGGACACATATATGGACCATATTTCAGAAAGTTTGAAACACGAGGCGCGAAAATTCAAAAAGTGACAGTTGCATTATACTCAGTAAATATGAAATTTCAAAGATAAAAGTACTTTGTTGAAGCAGTAGAGAAGTCCCCTATAAGTTAGGCAACTTGTTGAGCATTGATGCACGACAAGTTGCCTCGATCGCAGGATACTCTAAAACTGAACAACTTCAAACCCCGCTAACTTAACAAATAAGGGCTGAAATTAAAAATGAACCTCAGATTTGTACTCTACGTGCCTTTATTAGTAATAAATCACGTCTAACTCAATTTTTTCAAAATTTTACATAAATTGTTTTTCATTAATAACTTGTTAACCAAGGGGTTAATTGAAGATTTAAGGGCAGTTCTGTAATCAGCAGTTCAAGGGCTTTCTAACAATGTGCATGTCCATGGGTTTCTTGACAAAAAATATTTCAGCCAAAAAAACAAAGAAGGGGTTAACCTTGCTTGTTTTTGTGACCTTGAAACTTTCGGACGCGAATCCTAATAACATGCACATCATTGGAAAGCTCTTGATCTTCTGATCACAGAACTGCTCTTTAATTCTTCGAATTTTAATTTACAAGGGAGGAATTTGTATTTATATATATTGAAAAGTGAAAAGCTAGGAAATTGCAAATCTTTGCAAAACAACACGATAGTTCAGTGGCGTGTTCTCTAAAACCATGATTTTAGTTGTCACAACTTTGAATTTTTAATAATTAACTTAATTTTCACATTAATTAACAATTTGAACTTCGATCATTAAAGTCTCCATTGAATGCCTGCAAAACTCAAACCAAAATCACGATACTTTTCAACTCTCAATGTATTTAAATATCTGAGCCTTATTTTTATTAATAAAAATGCTCATAATTAAAAAAACTAGCTTTCTAAATTAAGAGCAATTAGGAGCCACTTACAAATGTGACCAGAAATTTAATTTTTTCCTGGGTTACAAAATTTTCTCTATTCTAAGCTCCGAATTAATTCTAATTCTGCAGAACTATACCTCTTTATTCTTTTGCATTAAAATATTATTTATATATAATATATTATTATTATTCAAAACATAAAGAACACAATTATTTGCAATGTAATGCAAATTTGTTTGTTGTGAATCAAATACTTGTATTTTATTTAGCAATTTTTAATATAATATTTTAGTATTGAAATATCATACGTTATTAATTGATACAAAAGGAAGAAGAAAAAAAAATTGTTTATAAAACAGAAATCGTACAATATAGGCCTAATTTGTTTACGAAAATTTGAAATTTATAAGTATGAGCAATTATTAACAACTGTCACACGATTATATAATAATACACCATAGTATAAATTATATAAATACATAGTTTTTTTGTTTGTTTTTTTATTCATTCAATAAACTAAAATCATATATAATTGCACCTGCACTCGCCGAAATTTTTACAACACAAAAATATGTGGTATATATCCACACGATCGTTATCTTACTTCCGCTATTGCTGTCCTCTGTCCTTATATGTCCTATACGTATCTTATATGCATTAACAAAACTTACCATTTTATTTTTTTATATTTTTGAGAAATGTACAAAAGTAGTTTTCATTAAACATTATTATTTATTGGTTACTTAAGATATAAAAAAACAAATTTTTAAACATTACGAGAACATATTCACAAGTTTTATGTATGCACATTATTAACATGTAATGGATCAAGGAAATAGATCACAAATAAAACACAAAATGTTGCTATTATCAAATTGGAGTGAATAAAAATATAATAATAATAAAAGGCGAGAAAGACAAAAGTTGTGAATTTTACGTGTTTTTTTATATACAGTATATTCACAATATAACCCATCCCCCCAATATTAATTTTCATGTTCATTTTTATTTAATATTACAAATTTGTTACTTTTCAATAAACCTCAACATGAAATTATTAAAAATACAAAAAGAAATCAGCGGATGTCAATACAGATGTCAATATAATATATTAAATTAAAATTAGTTTGATACAATTAAGATGACGTACAAGTAAAAAGATGAATGAAAGACGTTCAGTGAGTTTTTAATGACTTAAAAATAACAATTAAACTAAAACACTTAACTTTTAATAATTACACAGTCTGCATGCTTTGTTTAACAAAGAAATAATAATTATTATTTATTTATTAAACACCAAGGTGTACTTATACATATTTATGTACATATTTATATAGGTCTACATTTTTGCATATTGACTTAATGATAGGGTCCGAGATGGACAATGAAGTAAGTGGTACCTAGTACATAGGCCACTACATAATACACATACACATTTATCATTACACTCGTGATATTCTTTAATTTGACAGATTACATGGTGGAAACCATGCACCGCATAACGGGTAAAAACATGCTTGTCTGTACAGTTTGGGCCTTTCCACCCATTAATATTATTAATATTAAATGCAGGGGTATCATAGAAGGCCAGGCTGATATCTTCAGTTTTACTTAGTCTATCCTTAACAAATTTAATGTAATTATCTGTTTTTAACAATTTAAATTTCACTTGTAGTTCCGTTACAAATAACTCCTCCCCTGCTAGCTCATAAACCAGCCTTGACGACGTAAATTTTGACAAGCAATTGCAATTAATCATGTACTAAAAATTATTGGGAAAATATAGTTTTTCTTTTAGCGATTTCCGGTCCAATTAAGTCCCCCACCACCTTAAACATTATATCAGCTTAAAATAATAGTAATAAAAAAGTGTTTTAATTCACTGTATAGAGAGAAGGTAACCAAACTGCCTTTGCTGATAAGGGATGACACGCTGATAGCCACTTGCGGCCAAAATTGGAACCATTATAAGTACTACCTTCCATAAGAATAGCACACATAACTTATTGGACCCCCCCCCCCCCCCTTACCACCAGGTTTGCTAGTAAAAGTTGTTAACACTATGTTCTCCTCTATTATAGTGTTTGGTTTTGAAGGGAGTTTGGCTACCTTGTTAAAACCTCGTTTTAATTGTACCCACCTTGAGGCTAGCCTGACATAGAAGTTGGCTGGTGTTATGAACCGTAGTATGATAGCCTCATCAGTTGGCAACATGTTGTGTAACTCAATTTTAGCAATCTCCTTACGAGGTGCTAAACTGTCAATGCTGGCACCAAACTGAGTATTATTGATACACATACTGTTGTCGTAGATTACCACATTGTACAGTCCGTCAACGTCCACAGAAATTAAGTCCAGCTGTGAAGGGAAAATTAAGTTATATAATGTAACAGTGACAGCTCGCAAAAATTATTATGTTTTATATAATTTGCTCATATCTCAAGTTCGGCTCTGCTGATGATACTTTGGAAGTTCTTAATTTCATCACGGCTCCACTGTTCTCCATCACGAGGTACAGTACCACGAAGAAAGCAATCAAAGCTCTGGGCAGTCAGTTCCAGCAACTCCATTGCAGCTGTCTTGACCTGAGAGTGAATGTTCACTGTGGATATGTGGCCAGTGTCAATGAACTGCAGCTTTACGTTGTCGTCTATTACTTCAATCACCTGTCAAAAGTCACATAATTACAAAATGTGATTATAGTACTGTGCACGTTTTTATGTTATATAAGTACACTGGTCTCGAATAATTAGGACTGCTAGCTTTTACGTTTCCCCACATATGGTCAAAATATGTCAGTCAACATTTATTCGGGACCAGTCATTTTAAAGCTCCTTAAAAGGGGAAATGAAGAAAGAAAACGTTACTAGACAACAAAAGTGTGGCAGCAAGGAGAGGAAGAGAAGGACAGTTGGAGCAAAGTCAACAATATAAGAGAGTATAGACACACACTGACATACCTGAGCTCAGTACCACTTGTTGTCAACAAACTTTCCTAAACATGCATCACCAGGGTCCAGTTCATTGGGTGACATGTTGAGTGCGATACCTCCATGCTTGCAAAGAACTGCAATCCTCTTTGCCATGGTGGACAGCTCACTGTGGCTGTCATGCACTTGCACATTGCAGCATGGCTGACATCAAGCCAACTCTGGGTTCTGACTGGCCACTAAGAATGCCCGAGATAGACCACGTGTTCCAAGCACAGGAGACATTCCTTCTCACTCCAGTTTCATGTGACGACACAGGCAAGATCAGGGTCCACCTCACTTCACTTGACAAGACGTACAGAGTCGCAGACGAGCTTATCAAGAAAGGAGTAGCTAAGAGAGAAGAACTGCCTGAAGTTATATTAATTGTCAAGCAATTAAAATTTTTGTTCTTTAATAAAAAGTATTCTGAAGTAGCATTGTATGGGTTATTACGATTTACATGTAGCAGTTTGATTCACATTGTATAGCGTACCGAGGAGGGTGACCCAGGGATGGTCGACTTTTTTTTTTTTTTTTTGGTGCGGAAATAGTTAAAAGAAGAACCTTATTTTCACAATAATTCTTCCTACATTATTGATATTCAGCAAAATAATACAAAATTTTCAAATGTATTTGCTGAATTTAAAAAAGTTTCTCATTTGAATTAAATGTTAGCGCTAAAATGTGAATTTTCACATTTACATCTTAACATGTTCCCTTTGTAGTGGAATAACTTAAATATTTGATTGTGTGTGCATATGTTAATTGACGTATAACATTTAATCAGGGTTTCTAGTAACCTGGAAAACCTTGAAAATGCAGGAAATTTGACCCTTCCTGGCAAAACCTATAGCACGTGCTTTACACCACACTCACTTTTGAGTCCCTTATTTCAAAAGGGGCATCTCCTTATTTACGCCAAGGATAAGTGTAATACACTATGATGACAGCCACAGTGAGCTGTCCACCATGGCAAAGAGGATTGCAGTTCTTTGCAAGCATGGAGGTATCGCACTCAACATGTCACCCAATGAACTGGACTCTGGTGATGCATGTTTAGGAAAGTTTGTTGACAACAAGTGGTACTGAGCTCAGGTATGTCAGTGTGTGTCTATACTCTCTTATATTGTTGACTTTGCTCCAACTGTCCTTCTCTTCCTCTCCTTGCTGCCACACTTTTGTTGTCTAGTAACGTTTTCTTTCTTCATTTCCCCTTTTAAGGAGCTTTAAAATGACTGGTCCCGAATAAATGTTGACTGACATATTTTGACCATATGTGGGGAAACGTAAAAGCTAGCAGTCCTAATTATTCGAGACCAGTGTACTTATATAACATAAAAACGTGCACAGTACTATAATCACATTTTGTAATTATGTGACTTTTGACAGGTGATTGAAGTAATAGACGACAACGTAAAGCTGCAGTTCATTGACACTGGCCACATATCCACAGTGAACATTCACTCTCAGGTCAAGACAGCTGCAATGGAGTTGCTGGAACTGACTGCCCAGAGCTTTGATTGCTTTCTTCGTGGTACTGTACCTCGTGATGGAGAACAGTGGAGCCGTGATGAAATTAAGAACTTCCAAAGTATCATCAGCAGAGCCGAACTTGAGGTATGAGCAAATTATATAAAACATAATAATTTTTGCGAGCTGTCACTGTTACATTATATAACTTAATTTTCCCTTCACAGCTGGACTTAATTTCTGTGGACGTTGACGGACTGTACAATGTGGTAATCTACGACGACAGTATGTGTATCAATAATACTCAGTTTGGTGCCAGCATTGACAGTTTAGCACCTCGTAAGGAGATTGCTAAAATTGAGTTACACAACATGTTGCCAACTGATGAGGCTATCATACTACGGTTCATAACACCAGCCAACTTCTATGTCAGGCTAGCCTCAAGGTGGGTACAATTAAAACGAGGTTTTAACAAGGTAGCCAAACTCCCTTCAAAACCAAACACTATAATAGAGGAGAACATAGTGTTAACAACTTTTACTAGCAAACCTGGTGGTAAGGGGGGGGGGGGGGTCCAATAAGTTATGTGTGCTATTCTTATGGAAGGTAGTACTTATAATGGTTCCAATTTTGGCCGCAAGTGGCTATCAGCGTGTCATCCCTTATCAGCAAAGGCAGTTTGGTTACCTTCTCTCTATACAGTGAATTAAAACACTTTTTTATTACTATTATTTTAAGCTGATCTAATGTTTAAGCTTATACGTCAAATGTTATACGTCAATTAACACATGCACACACAATCAAATATTTAAGTTATTCCACTACAAAGGGAACATGTTAAGATGTAAATGTGAAAATTCACATTTTAGCGCTAACATTTAGTTCAAATGAGAAACTTCTTTAAATTCAGCAAATACATTTGAAAATTTTGTATTATTTTGCTGAATATCAATAATGTAGGAAGAATTATTGTGAAAATAAGGTTCTTCTTTTAACTATTTCCGCACCAAAAAAAAAAAAAAAAAAAAAAAAAAAAAGTCGACCATCCCTGGGTCACCCTCCTCGTTACGCTATACAATGTCGAATCAAACTGCTACATGTGAATCGTAATAACCCATACAATGCTACTTCAGAATACTTTTTATTAAAGAACAAAAATTTTAATTGCTTGACAATTAATATACCTTCAGGCAGTTCTTCTCTCTTAGCTACTCCTTTCTTGATAAGCTCGTCTGCGACTCTGTACGTCTTGTCAAGTGAAGTGAGGTGGACCCTGATCTTGCCTGTGTCGTCACATGAAACTGGAGTGAGAAGGAATGTCTCCTGTGCTTGGAAAACGTGGTCTATCTCGGGCATTCTTAGTGGCCAGTCAGAACCCAGAGTTGGCTTGATGTCAGCCATGCTGCAATGTACTGCAAACCCTGGCACTGACATCAGAGTTTCAGGCATGGCGCGCAACTTGCTCGTCTCACACACCTGCAAATTCACATTAAATCAGCACTTTTTTCAAATATATTAATATACACAATAGCATAAAAAAAATTAAGAAAGTAAGTAAAAAAAAATATAAAAAGTGGGGCAAGAGCAATTGTACTTAATCATTTTACCATTATCTAGTTAAAAAATAGCCTTATCAAAAGGTATCAACCAATAGAAACAACACAAATGGGCCATAGTCACAGTCTAAATACATAGTCTAGCATTAGAAATGTCAGCATAGAGAAGCCATGGAAACATATGGAGTCAATGCAATCAAATCGATCTGCACCTCTTGAAGTGTGTGTCATATGGATACCCTAACAACATATATGTTGTGCCCGGCCCTCACATACTTCCCAGCAGTGGATCGTACTTGCACTTCCAATGAAGAGCACAGAGTTACAAATCTGCTACTTTAACCATTTAGCCATCAGCTTAAGGATTAACCTCAGACCTGGAAAAATCGAAATATCTCAAAATTTAATCGATAACTTTTTTTAAATTTTTACGGGGGTTAAAAAAAGGATGATCTACAAGCTCCAGATATGAAAACATTGAAGTGTCCATTGAAATCTAGAGATAATTAGGGTTACAATTTGCATATGATTAGCATTGTGTTTTTGTTTTTTCAAAATAAAAAAATTTTGAATCAATAACTTTTTTTCAAACTTTCTGATGTTATAGATATTGTCATGCTCTATCGACTTCTTTTGGTTTTAGATTTACTTATCCATCTTGTTTTCGAGAAAATTGAGCATCAGTTTGCCCATTTGAATAACATTGATTTTGAATTTCGCGGCAAAATAAAAATGGTTAAAAATTAATTGCGAGAAATGTATGGGCAGTACAATGAAATTGTATTTGAACTTCTATTTTGTAAAACGGATATATATTCAAAAATAATTTTTAAAAAATTTTAACATCAAATTTTTGAAAAAAGGGGGCGTTCCAGGTCTGAGGTTAACCGTTAAATTGGTCCAGATAAAGTTAAATGAAATAGAAGTCATGGCATAAAAAGTGTTTATCAAAAACCATGTTCTCTTACATATATCAGAGTTCAAAAATACAGAACTAACCTTGGAATCTCCAACATCCACTCTGAAAACCTTTGCATGTACATCCTTGGTTGCAAGTACAACTCCACGGTAAAAGTTGGAGTCTTGAGGGAAGCGAGCTAACACCAGGTTGTCTTTTTCCACCTTGTGTAGAACTGGACATTTGTCAGCAATGTCCTGAATGGACCTGAAGACCTTTTCTTCGTGGTCAACTCTGTTCCAACAAACAATACCAATTAACAACTCTCATACTCAACATTTAAATTCTAAAATAATAATAATAAAAAAAAAAAAAAAAAAAAACAGTACAAAACAGAAACCTTAGTGGTATTCCTTAAGGGGGTAGGTGACCGAATGATATCTCGCAAACTAGGACGGTTGCGAATAATAAATAACAAAAAGTAAAGAAGAAATATTACTTAAAAATTTAGTTATGTCAAACATGTGAAAACATGATCAAATATTTAAGTTATTACACTTTAAAGATAACATGTAAAAGTGGAAATTTAAATTTGAGAGGGAAATTTTAGTCAAATTAGAAACTTTTTTACAATTAAAATTTTTTTTGGTATAAAAAAATATATTTTAAATTTACTTGATTTTATTTGAAAATTATAGTGTTTGTTTTATTGATAATTTATTTATTTATTAAACACCAAGGTGTACTTATACATATTTATATAGGTCTACATTTTTGCATATTGACTTAATGATAGGGTCCGAGATGGACAATGAAGTAAGTGGTACCTAGTACATAGGCCACTACATAATACACATACACATTTATCATTACACTCGTGATATTCTTTAATTTGACAGATTACATGGTGGAAACCATGCACCGCATAACGGGTAAAAACATGCCTGTCTGTACAGTTTGGGCCTTTCCACCCATTAATATTATTAATATTAAATGCAGGAGTATTATAGAAGGCCAGGCTGATATCTTCAGTTTTACTTAGTCTATCCTTAACAAATTTAATGTAATTATCTGTTTTTAACAATTTAAATTTCACTTGTAGTTCCGTTACAAATAACTCCTCCCCTGCTAGCTCATAAACCAGCCTTGACGACGTAAATTTTGACAAGCAATTGCAATTAATCATGTACTAAAAATTATTGGGAAAATATAGTTTTTCTTTTAGCGATTTCCGGTCCAATTCGGTCCCCCACCACCTTAAACATTAGATCAGCTTAAAATAATAGTAATTAAAAATTGTTTTAATTCACTGTATAGAGAGAAGGTAACCAAACTGCCTTTGCTGATAAGGGATGACACGCTGATAGCCACTTGCGGCCAAAATTGGAACCATTATAAGTACTACCTTCCATAAGAATAGCACACATAACTTATTGGACCCCCCCCCCCCCCCTGACCACCAGGTTTGCTAGTGAAAGTGGTTAACACTATGTTCTCCTCTATTATAGTGTTTGGTTTTGAAGGGAGTTTGGCTACCTTGTTAAAACCTCGTTTTAATTGTACCCACCTTGAGGCTAGCCTGACATAGAAGTTGGCTGGTGTTATGAACCGTAGTATGATAGCCTCATCAGTTGGCAACATGTTGTGTAACTCAATTTTAGCAATCTCCTTACGAGGTGCTAAACTGTCAATGCTGGCACCAAACTGAGTATTATTGATACACATACTGTCGTCGTAGATTACCACATTGTACAGTCCGTCAACGTCCACAGAAATTAAGTCCAGCTGTGAAGGGAAAATTAAGTTATATAATGTAACAGTGACAGCTCGCAAAAATTATTATGTTTTATATAATTTGCTCATACCTCAAGTTCGGCTCTGCTGATGATACTTTGGAAGTTCTTAATTTCATCACGGCTCCACTGTTCTCCATCACGAGGTACAGTACCAAGAAGAAAGCAATCAAAGCTCTGGGCAGTCAGTTCCAGCAACTCCATTGCAGCTGTCTTGACCTGAGAGTGAATGTTCACTGTGGATATGTGGCCAGTGTCAATGAACTGCAGCTTTACGTTGTCGTCTATTACTTCAATCACCTGTCAAAAGTCACATAATTACAAAATGTGATTATAGTACTGTGCACGTTTTTATGTTATATAAGTACACTGGTCTCAAATAATTAGGACTGCTAGCTTTTACGTTTCCCCACATATGGTCAAAATATGTCAGTCAACATTTATTCGGGACCAGTCATTTTAAAGCTTCTTAAAAGGGGAAATGAAGAAAGAAAAGGTTACTAGACAACAAAAGTGTGGCAGCAAGGAGAGGAAGAGAAGGACAGGTGGAGCAAAGTCAACAATATAAGAGAGTATAGACACACACTGACATACCTGAGCTCTGTACCACTTGTTGTCAACAAACTTTCCTAAACATGCATCACCAGGGTCCAGTTCATTGGGTGACATGTTGAGTGCGATACCTCCATGCTTGCAAAGAACTGCAATCCTCTTTGCCATGGTGGACAGCTCACTGTGGCTGTCATGCACTTGCACCGAGAACTCCCATGGACTCTTGATATAAGTTGCAGTTGCCTTCACTTCAGTCATACCAGGAGACAGTCTTAGTGGACGAAATCTTAGCTTGGGCTTGGAAATGGCAAACACTTCATTGAGCACACCCTGCAAAAAGAATGTTACAAATATAAAGCAGATAACAAATTTCTTCTAAGAGACAACAGAATAAATAACCAAGAATTTTACATTGAGTGGGAGGGGGGGGGGGGGTGTACAGAGAAACATCATAGTGTATTACACTTATCCTTGGCGTAAATAAGGAGATGCCCCTTTTGAAATAAGGGACTCAATGAGTGTTGTGTAAAGCACGTGCTATAGGTTTTGCCAGTTCTGTATTTGCATCACCAAATCAATCATAAAATATTAATATTGTTGTTATTTTCAAGAAAGTTGAACAAATAAAGAGATAAAAAATATTACAAGAGTGGCAAGAACTCAATGAAAATATCTTCAGGTGTTGCAAGCAAAACTATAACATGCAACCTGAGCCCTCATCTGCACTCTTGTCAGTTTTTAAACCTTTTTTCTTTTGAAATGGATCACTTGCAATGAAATGTTTTTAATTTGCAACGAGCAAGTGAAAATGATTTTTCCATAAGAAATGCATTAAGAATATTTCAAATTATTTAAAAAAGTTTGTTCAATGCAAGTGGTCCATATAGACTTTTTCCTTATTCACGTGACTTAGCAGATACATAATTTAATCAATTCATACCTTTTTGTGATAAGAAGGAGTTGTTGCTTGAGAAGAGGTTGAGTCGAAATATTGAATTGGCCTTTACTCTATTCTCTTAGTCTTAGCCTAGTGTTGCTAGCACACAGATAATTTAAGGGTTAGTCAGCAATGGCTTTTTAACGGTGAACCTCAGACCTAGAACGCCCCGTTTTTTCAAAAACTTATCGTAAAATATTTTAAAAATTATTTTAGATAGATCTCATTTTTATAAAATAGAAGTTCAAGTATAATTTCTTCATAATTGCCATACATTTCTCACAATTAATTTTTAACCATTTTTATTTTGCCGCGAAATTCAAAATCAATGTTATTTAAATGGGCAAACTAAGGTTTAATTTTCTCGAGCCAGAAATAATTTTGAAATATAAAACAAAAAGTAATCGATAGAGCTTGGACATATTTATAACGTCAGAAAGTTTCAAAAAAAGTTATCGAACCAAAATTTTTTAACATTGAAAAAACAAAAACACAATGCTAATTATATGCAAATTTTAATCCTAATTATCTCGAGTCACAAATATTGTTTGAATATTCTGTTAACTGAAGTAGATCATGACATTTTTTAAACCCCTTAAAGTTTTAAAAAAAAGTTATCGAACCAATTTTGAGATATTTTGCTTTTGCTAGGTCTGAGGTTAATCCTTAACAGTGATCACTGCGTTAGTAAACCTCCAGAAAATGCGATCTCAAATTTTTAATTATTAATGTGCTGAGAGCAAAAGCCGTCACAGCGACCTTGAACCTATGTCACAAGTACAACTTACACCCGCTGGAGTTACGCTTATCTTTGTATAAATTATTTTAGTACACTGTAGCCGTATAAATATTTTATAAACGTAAAAATCAATGATGAAAGAATAGCTAAACATGTATTTCATTGTAAAGAGTGGTTGGCAGGAGAGATAGAGGCAGCTTGCCTAAAACATCATGGTCTGAGGTGGCTGGAAGATGTTTGAAAAATAAGAATTACGCAGTATGAAATGCAAAAGGAAATGTATGAAACAAAGGTATGAGACTGGAGGAAGCAAGTGAAGTATGTCAGGATAGGAAGTTGTGGAGGTCTATCACTGGGTCAGGATAAAACTTCTTTGTTGTTGGCTTACCCCAAAAGGGATTATAGCGTCATGATATGTATGTATGTATGTAAATATTATGTCAAGTAGCTAGAGCAAAAATAAGAAAAGCTCGTGTCAAACTAGCGTGAGAGCAAGTTGTAGCTGTGACATAGGTTCTTGGTCGCTAAATGGCTTTTGCTCTCAGGGCGTTAATAATGAAAATTTTGACATCACGTTTTCAGGAGGTTTAATAATAACATGAGGATCACTATTGCTGACTAACACTTAAACAATACTCTGGACACATTATTACTTACCGCCTCCACACACACAGCTTTGCACTGGGCGCCATTGAAGTCGTCTGTAGACCTGGACAGCTCCTCAAAGTTAACGTCTGGGCTGATGTTCATCTTACGAGAGTGGATCTGCATGATGCGAGCTCTTGCCTCTTCATTGGGGTGGGGGAACTCAATCTTCCTGTCCAGGCGACCTGAGCGCAGCAACGCAGGGTCGAGAATGTCCACGCGGTTAGTGGCGGCAATCACCTATTAACATATGAGCAGCAGGTGAGCACCAAGTGTGCACCACATGATGCAAACTGGAGGTCACACAAGGATAAAAGAAAAGAAAAAAATATAATTATATATGATACATGCCAAGATGACAACTATACAAACTCAAATTTTATCCCTCAAGACTTGTGAAGCCTCACAAACTGGGAAGAAAACTTTTAACAACAACCTGTGCTACAATTTCTATTGTACAGTTTCGGTCAAATGATTTGTTACCATTTAAACTCAATATTTTTTACCGCGTTAAATTTTGCAACCTTGTTTATGACGTAGAGTATAATATATATAATCTCTTTGGTTTATGATTATTCATTGAACTCTATATATTGTAATAGTTGACATAGACACCACAAGAAGTCACCTGTGATGCACTCAGGTAGACAATCCGTCTGGTAAATATTTTGCTTGCTTGCTTGCTCATTCTCTCTCTCTCTCTCTTGCTTCTAAGAAATGCTTTCAAGTATTTGTTTGATAATAAGTTTCGAACTAACTATTTTCTTACCAAATTGCTGTCATTACAAACCATATTGACATATATGATGAAAAAAATATAGCTCTCGTTTAATTTTTATTATAAAAAACGGGAAAAGGTTTTGTTAAAAATTATTTGGAATAATGTATTTCTTCTTCTTTCTTTATTTATGTTTTCTTCCTTTTTTTCTCTCTTTTTGAATAAAGATGCATGTTTCTAGCATGTGATTACCAGTGTGCTTGCGATATGCAGCAGGCATTTTGTTGACGGTAACTCAAGATATTCAAGTTAGAGTAAATAAAATCAAAAAATATATTTTTTACATATAGGTGTCGTTTACAGGTGCCTTCATCAGCGAAAATAAAAATATAACTTTGTTTTTTTCTTATTATGCTCACAAGACTTACTTGTTAGTAGTAACAATTTTATTTTTCGTCTTACATTATTTTGTGTGCTTGTTGTTATGGAATTCTTGGACGATGAAGCAAAATATTTACCAGCCGGATTGTCTATTTACCCGAGTGCATCACAGGTGACTTCTTGTGGTGTCTATGTCAACTATTACAATATATAGAGTTTAATGAATAATCATAAACCAAAGAGATTATATATTACTCTATGTCATAAACAAGGTTGCAAAATTTAACATGGTAAAAAATATTGAGTTTAAATGGTAACCAATCATTTGACCGAAACTGTACACCTGAAAGTGATGACATCATGAGTTGCTAAAGTTGTCTACTTAACAATTTTTTTAACCCTAGTTTATGAGGCTGCAAAAGTGACATACCGGTAATAAGTGTATGTATCATGCTACCATCTCAGCAAATTTATTATTATTATTTTTTTTTTGACAGTTTTTTTTTTTTTTTTTTTTTTTTTTTTTTGCAACACCAATCCCAGTCCAGTTGCCCTTTAAGTAATGGATTGTCTATACCTTGATGTCGGAGGTAGAACTGAAGCCGTCCAGTTGGTTGAGCAGCTCCAACATTGTTCTCTGTACTTCTCTGTCTCCGGCCTTCTCTGAGTCAAATCTCTTGGTACCTGCACATCGGTCAGTCATGTTACAAATACAATAGTAACCATGATATATATAACTATGGCGGTAGTCAAGCTCAGGGCTCTGTATCTGCGATAACGCCGTGTCGTGTCAGCCAAATGAAATTTCCCGCTCTCCCATTTCGATCAAGCGCCTATGTATAAGCGTAGGGAAAATGCACAAAAACTGCAATAACTTATGAACGCATGAAATGTTAACAATAAAAATTCATGAAATTAATCAGCATAATTATCTGGATCTTTTGATATGCATTTAATGTAACTTTGTTAATAATGTGAATTTCGCAATAAAATTATATGCAAAATAACCGGAAACATATTACGATAAAGTTCTGAAAAAATGAATGTTAATATTTCATTACGAAAAAATACAAAAAACAAAAACGAAAATTTCCCATGTTAAATTTTAAAATCCGATTGAAAGGGGAAGCGAGCGAGGAGCTGGCGAGAGCGAGCAAACCCGACAGTCAGCCATCAAAGCTCCCCCTATGCGTTAGCTATAGCATTGCGGCTACCATACCGTCTTAATTATATCATGTCAGTAACATAGGACACGCTAACTACTTCTCTGACATTTAATGTATGTTAAATTGTAAGTTTGAATTTTATATTTTTAGTATGTAACCTAGTATGCAACCTAAGCAAATGTGATTGTTATTGCATGTTGATTGTAGGAGACTGGAAATAAACAGATTTTGAATTTGAATTTTTGCTAGGAGGTCAAGCACTCACCAATGGCGTCTAGCTCGTCAATGAAGATGATCGCCGGCGCCTTCTCCTTGGCCAGGGCAAAGGCATCTCTCACCAGCTTGGCTCCGTCACCAATGAACATCTGGACCAATTGAGGGCCAGCTAGCTTCAGGAATGTGGACTTGGTCTGTGCACCACATGCTCTAGCCAGCAACGTCTTGCCTGTGATAACATCAGTAATTAGGTAAAATGTGTACATATTTCACGATGTCCATGGTTGGCTATATGCAATTCATATTTAAATTTGAAACATCATTTGTTAGCCAGCCTAACATAGATATACCAGGGGAAAGAGAGAGAGAGAGAGAGAGAGAGAGAGAGAGAGAGAGAGACACAAGAAATCAACCAAAATTGGATATCAAAATTGAAACCTTTTGAAGTTACAAGTAAAAACCTTTTTTTTTTCTTCTTTAGTTTTATGAAAAGTCTACTATAGTTGTTATCACTTGGCACAATTATTTTCCTCAGTTTCCATTATTTTATTTTTTACAATGATGCTTTGCATGAGGCAACTTTTTCATTGAGTCCTCACTTTTTCTATGATGCTCAACTTATAAATCAATCTATTTGTACTGAAATCAATTTTAAGCACCGTAACTTACTTTTTACAATGAAAACTTAATGGCTTCAAACTTGTAAGCATTTTTAAATATTAAAAAAAAAAAAAGTAATAAATAAATAAATAAAATAAAAACCTTCTATGGTTACAGTTTAAAAAAAATGCGTAAAAATTGGATCACTTAAAAGCAGAACACTTTGAACAAAAAAAGTTGTGTCATATCCTAACAAACCTGAAAATCAACGATGATTTGGCCGTAATCGTTGATTTCTAATTTATTTTCCATTCACAAAATGCCTCTGGCAGTCACTGACATCACAGCTTGCCAGGTTTACCCGCCAGTAAACCGGGCGAGCTGTGACGTCAGTGACCGCCAGTGTCATTTTGTGAATGGAAAATAATTTAGAAATCAATGACTCCGGCCAAATCAATGTTGATTTTTAGGTTTGTTAGGATATTACACAACTTTTTTGTTCAAGGTGTTCTACGCCTTTAAAGTATACTTTTTAGAGCTCCTCAATGCATAGGATGAAATTTGGGACATAAAAAAGGTGGTTGTATTTTCAAAACTTCACATGTAGAAAGCATATTATAGTGTGACCAAAAAACTAAAAGATCTGTCATTTTGATTGACAATACCCTGAAAGAGGAATAGAGTAGAGGAGGCTAGACAAAATATAATTATGTGTAGATCATCTCACTCAAGCAGGTAGCTTGCAAGCCATGGTTTTTAACAATAAGTTATCTTTGATACCTAGCTGTCACATTCAAAAAGTATAGTTTGGCGCGGTGTCACTAGCCATCAATGTATAAAAATTAGATAAAGAGGTTGTTTTAAAAATTTGAAAAATATGAAATTTAAAGACTAAATTCTTGCAGAAACTTATTAGGATTAAAAATCGAAAGCATGTCATTGTTAATTTCTACCAAGAAATGCAGAAGAAGAAAAGATGAAGATGTGTTAGCTCTCTTGGTTTGCTACCATGGCTAGCACAGGACAACAGTCAATTTCTTAGCGATTTTAGTTGGATAGGATAAGAAATTGACCGCTGTCCTGCGCTTTAACATTTTTGTACCAGCACTGGTCAGACTATATCTGACCACTATATACTGCTGGTCAGCCTATATTAGTCTCTTGGTTTGCTACCATGGCTGTATGTTAAAACTACATTTTTGTACCAGCACTGGTCAGACTATATCTGACCACTATATACTGCTGGTCAGCCTATATTAGTCTCTTGGTTTGCTACCATGGCTGTATGTTAAAACTACATTTTTGTACGAGCACTGGTCAGACTATATCTGACCACTATATACTGCTGGTCAGCCTATATTAGTCTCTTGGGTTGCTACCATGGCTGTATGTTAAAACTACATTTTTGTAGCTGCACTTTAGTTGGTTGGTCAGATTATATAAGGAAATCACTGCCAAGTCTAAAGTGCAAGACTAACCTGTGCCAGGAGGTCCGTACAGCAAGACTCCCTTGGGGGGCTGTATGCCGAGGTTCTCGAAGCGTTCCTTGTGAGTCATGGGCAGCACCACAGCCTCAATCAGCTGTCAATCAATCAAACACTCAGTTAGGTTGCACAGCATAGGGCAAGTAGAACTATGTCAACACAATGTAATGTAATCTGATTTTTACAACTAATGAAAACACTTATAGAAATAAATGAAATATTAATCATGTTATAAAAACATGAAACAAGGTATGAGAAACAAGGTATGAGACTGGCGGAAGCAAGTGAAGTATGTCAGGATAGGAAGTTGTGGAGGTCTATCACTGGGTCAGGATAAAACATCTGTGTTGTTGGCTTACCCCGAAAGGGATTTATAGCGTCATGATATGTATGTATGTATGTATGTATGTATGTATGTATGTATGTATGTATGTATGTATAAAAACATGCAAAAATCAGTTTTTTTTTTGTATGTGTGAAACCTGTTAAAGCAGGCACACAATAGACCTGCTGTGTTTCAACTACTGCCTATGTTAGCTGCTGTACTGTACGTAGCTACCTCTTGCAGTGTCACACACAAAAGCAGCCACACAATAGACCTGATGTTAGCAGCTGTACTGACCTCTTGAATCTGCTTGTCCAGACCTCCAATATCCGAATACTGCTCCGTGGGTCTCTCGTCCACCTCCATGGCCTTGACTCTGGCATCGTACTCGGCAGGCAACGTCTCTAAGATGAGGTACGAGTCTTTATTGACGCCCACTAAGTCCCCTGGCTTCAGCTTCTCTGCGTCCACCAGGCCTATCACTGGCAGGAAGTATGTCTGCAAAGACAATGAAATTCAATCAGTCATTCAAGCTACGTCTCCTGTCAGTGAGGACTTGACTTGCCTGTCTGGTGGAGGTCTTGATGACGGCACACTTGCCTTTACGTTGAGCGTCTAAGTCCACCACAGAGCCGTCCTCCTCCCCCATGTCCTGGGGGTCTACGTCCAGCAACTACAACAAACATTTGTCTTTGTTATGCATAGTGCATGCATATTGTAACGTACTGGTAGGTAGGTACTGTACACATTTTGTCAAAGAAAAGTTTATTATATTGCCTTCAGAGTAAAGACAATAGATTAAACTTTTCCTAACAGAGTCTGTCTGAACACTGTACACAGTGTGTACAGTGTACACAGTGTGTACAGTATGTCTGTACACTCACAGCCAGCTTAAATTTAACATCAAATGTACCTCAATGACGTTGGACACAAGGTACGGCAGCGTCTTGTTCACTTTGATCTTCTCTGCATTGTCCTTGATCTTGTCGTTCTGCGCCTGCAGCTCGTGGGAGATCCTCATGACCTCACTCTTCATGATCTTGATCTCATTGTCCAGCAGTCTGGTGCGACCAATCACCTCGTCTGTGGCCATGCGCAGCACCTCCTCACCCAGGCACTCCTAACAACACAATAACATTAATGTGTAAGGCCTATGTTAGTGGCCATGCCTCACCCAAGCACTCCTAAGACCACAATAACATTTAAGTATTGTTCACATGTGGTAAAAACTTAACGTCCGTAGACGTCCGTCGACGGGTATTGACGGAAACTGACGGTTACGCGAATTTGTTTGTTTCACATGAGAAAAAAATTCGCATTACTGCGCATGCGCGGGAAAACTGACGGATGGAGCTGCGCTTTTGTAAACAAATGCAATCGTTCACATGCACCCGTCAGTACCCGTCATTTTGACGGATAGCGACGGGTAGAAAAGCTGGGTGTTGCCAGCTTTGCCCGTCAGTATCCGTCGGTATCCGTCAGTTTTAAAACCATGTGAAAGGGTTCGCTTTTTTACATTATAAACATGTTGCAACAATACTTTTTCAACTTTGTTTACCCGTTGACGTCCGTCGACGGACGTAGAATTTTTGCTCCATGTGAATGATACTTAATGTGTAAGGCCAATGTCAGTGGCCATGCCTCACCCAGGCACTCCTAACATCACAATAACACTAGTGAGTGAGTAAGGCCTATGTCAGTGGTCATGCGTAGAATATTAAATATTTCTGACCTCAGTGCAGCAGTTTTCACAAAAACACGCTCTGTATGGACTTTTAACATGTTAAATTACTAGATTTTGCTGTTTAAAAAAGGTGAAAGTTGTCTAAATATGATTTCTGACCTTAGGAATGACACTATTTTTATTTCTTTTTTGAAACTTGAACAGTAAATTTAAATTTTGGCTTCCATTTTACAGTAATTAAGGAATGTTTTAGAGTAAGTATGTACATATGTATGCGATATACATATGTACAATGTTTGAACAATCACGGATCATTATGTGTGTGTATATGTATATGTATATAAATATGTAAAGTGTATAATGTTTAAGAAATTAATTTCGGAAAATATGAATCTCGCGAAGTCATTCGTCAAACAGAAGTTATTTATTTTTACTGTAAACTCTAAGTATGTACATACGTATTTCACTACTCTACGGCCATTACATATTACTTAAATGTATCCTTATTTATATTAACAGTTGGTTACTTAGAAGACTTCTAATAAAATATGAATATTTTAAAAATGAGCCAAATTCTTGTCACTACAAAAGTCCCATGTCATTCACACACCAGTATTTACTTTCTTCTATATTCTCACATTTTCACATATGGAGGCCAAAGCTTTACAAAAATTACGTAGCAGAAGTTTTGAAAAATTGAAATATACATAAAAACGCAGTAAAAATTAACTTAATACTACTTAAAATTATATTTACCTCGGAATCTTCCCACATTGACCTGTCTTCTAATGACGCCATGTTTTTTTAAACTGCTGGCGTGATGCAGCTGTGTGTTAAATTTTCAGTCACGTATTGGCGCTGATCGTGGCAAAACTTTGTACTAGCTTATTTAGTTCGTACAAATGGCTAGAGATGGCGTGGATTGCATTGCGCTAAAATTCAAACAGTTTGATCCTTCAAATAATTTATATTTAAAATTTCACTTGAAGATTTATCCTGTCATTGAGAGCTTGTGTAGTTGCTCCTGAACTATTTTATAAAAGGAAAATATATGATCCTATTACTCTTACTCATGGTATCAAATATGAGATTAAAATCTTTATATACATAACAAATAAGAATATAATTATGCATAATCATGATAATTGATATTATGGATCACTCAATGACATATGGGCAGCAGAGAAAAATAACTTATTTTACACCAGTTTAAAAACACTATGCAATATTTTTGAGAGCATTGATGTTGTTAAATAATATAGGGTGGTTTCATTCATTTTGAAGTCGACGTCAAATAAATGAGTACTAAATAACACGGGCCAGTATAGGAAAATGGCACATTTTACCAGTTTAAAAATACTTCAAAATTTTTTTGAGAGCATTGATGCTGTTATAACAGGTTGAACAGTACCTCAAGTATGCAAGAAAAATAATAATGACCAAAAAATAGCTAATTTTTCAAAGAAAATCGCCAAAAACTATGTTTGTCCTATGCTGAGCAATGTTATTCATTGCTCAAGAAGAGCATCGAAAAGCACTCAGAGTGACATCATGCGTACACACCCTATAGGTTGAATTAATAATTGACTACTAAAAATGATTTTGAGATTTCAATATTAGCTCAAGCTCTATGCCTGGAGTGTTCAACAATTTTTAAAAAAAGGTTTGATCCGATCAAATCATGATGGGAAAAATGACGTCATGCGCATTCAATCTTATATAGTTTCTAGCAAAGGACAATTTCTAATAATATCAAATAGGTATCAGATTCAAAGAGATAAATAGTTCTAAATTAAAAAAACAATGCATTTATCAATGTCAAAAATTTTAATTCGTGTTTTTATTAAATCGTAACATAGTATACATCAATCACACATTGACAATAATAATTAATTATTTAACTTCATACAAATAATATAAAAATATATAGACCCTCTAAACATAAAATAAGAATCACGTATGAAAGGTTAAGTTAATTTTTAAATTAAATATAGGTACACATGATTATAATTAAAAATATACTTTTTTTTTGCTACATTTTTTTTAAAATTATATATTAACACAATGCGTGTACAACAAACATCTAAACATTCAAACGACAAACTCATAAACATTACATAAATATAATAATATCAGCATTATAAATGAATAACAATAAAGAATTTATTATTAAAATAGTGAACAATAAGTAATTGATTTGTAGAAATAAATTTTTTTATACATACATATGGAGAAAAATATTTTAGTGTACTTAATTATTTTACTAGCCAAAAAGGCAACTTCACATAATCAGGACACGGCACTGGCAAAGGTAATCAGGTTGATCACTGGCAAGAGTCATCATTAGTTTTATGTTAATTTTGGCCTGGTAAACCGCTTACCATATATGTTAAATAAAGCGTTTGATTTTTATAAATTTCTCGCTTCAGAATTAACACGTTAATTAACACATCATCATAAAGTAAAATGCATAACCCAAAAAATATTTAGGATGTGAACAAGCCCCAGTGGAATGGACGGGGTAAAAACTGTGCTCAAAATTGACTCCACATGAGGGTCTGGGTTTCACCAGAAATTGCAGTTTCTCAAAGCTGAATTTTTAAGCTATGGATCAAAATAACATTTTATTACCATATTTGAGACATTTTTATTACCATACATGAGAAACCAAAATTTTTGGTGATACACAGACCCTCAGTTGGAGTCAACTTTGAGCACAGTTTTTCCCCTCATTCCTTTAACTTGGGCTTGTTCCTAACATAAATAGTTTTAGAGTTATGCTTTTTTACTTTATGGTGATGAGCAATGTATCGTATTTTAATTATTCTGAAGCCAGAAATTAAAACCATTAAAAACCTTCAATTTAACATGGTAAGCCCTACTAGGCTAACATTAACTTAAAACTAAAGCGATGACCTTTGCCAGTGATCAACCATCAACCTGATGAGTGATATGACCCTTGCCAGTGCCATATCCTGATTATCTGAAGTTGTCTATTTCAGTAACATTTATTCATACAACACAATTTTATTCTGTATTAAATAATGTTTATGCTACATAACATAAATGCAGCATAAATTTTATATTACATTTTTTATCCATATGCCTGTGCTAATAACAATTATATTAGCTGAAGATAATTGAGTATTCTATATAACTAGCATAGGAGAAACCAACAAAAAGCGCCTTGCCACGATGAGGTCTGTCGCTTGGTGAAAATCTTGATGGCACAGGTTACACAAATATTTACAAATTATCTAAGACGTTTCAAGGGCAACAACCCTCTTCTTCAGTTGCTTAGAGTGTAGTCTTAGAGTGTATACTACACGCTAAGCAACTGAAGAAGAGGGCTGTTGTCCTCGAAACATCTTAGTTAATTTGTAAATATTTGTGTAACCTGTGCCATCAAGATTTTCACCAAGCTACAGACCTCATCGTGGCAAGGCGCTTGTTGGTTTCTCCTATGCTTTTCTTTGATTATTGACTAGTAAAGGAACAATTGTTTTGAGGCCGACTGTAAGCAATTTTAGTCACATCCGCTTCCGGTTCTCTTTACTATGCATGCGCAGTAAAGAGAAAGGGAAGCGGATGTGAGCAAAATTGGTTAAAGTCGGCTTCAAAACAGTTGTTCCTTTATCAATCAATATATTCAAACCAAAATGCTTTTAACCTTTCCTTATTAAATATACAGAATATTATATAACTGATGATTATGAATAATAATATGATAATATAATGTTGTCTCAAAAAACTTCTGTCATATGCAAAAAAAAAAAAAAAAAAAAAATCCCACAAACAAAGGTTAAAATGCCTTTTTTTTTTTTTTTTTTTTTTTTTTTTTGCATTAGGAAAGAGTATTTTTAGCAAACGATAATTAAAAATAAATCAAATATACCATAGGAAATTCAAATTATTTGCATTAAATATTCCATATAATAACATTTTCTATGCCAAACATATATTATGTACAGCTCTGGATAGAAATTCCAGATCAAGGCAGCAGCGGCCGCTGTGTTTTCTCATAAAGATAACAAAGTGTGGTTGTGGGTTGCCTATGCAAATTGTTTGGGAACTTTTGGCCAGAGCTGTACAGTACATTGCTTTTTTCAATCTCTATGATATAATTAAAAGAAAAGTATACGTGCAGAAACTTGCGCTGGCCTTACTGTTGTGAAGAGAGTCCCATAGATTGGTAAAAATCTTGCTAGCACAAAGATAAAAAAAAAAAAAAAAAAGATAGAGAGAGAGAGAGAGAGAAAGAGAAAGAGTAAAAAAAGAAACAAACAAAGAACATATTGGATGGCTTTTGGCATTAAGATACAATAGAAAACAGATTTGTCAGGCAATTATCGCAGTCCTTACAGACTCATTGAGACTTTATCTATAGTTTCTCTCCGATTCTGTAAGAATTAACTGGCACCGCCAAAGACACACACTGTTTTCTCTTATATACTTATATAGTGCCAAAAGCTATCCAAGATGTTTTAGTTTTTAACATCTGTGCTTACAAGATTTTCACAAAACTATGAGACTCTCTTCACTATTGTAAGGCTATTGCAGGTTTTGATCCTATCCAAAAATATATTTCATTATTTGCTAATCATACCTGATCACATTTTTTTCCCCCCAATATCTTTCAAATAATTTCACTATTATGAAATTTACTGCATATTGAAAATTTAAGGCAAGTACTGCAAGCAAAAGCTTCACTTGAGTATTTCCAGGGGTTCGGACCCGGACCCGGTTCCGGCCACAACCCTACATTTTGGGCGGGTCTTTTGGAGCCGGGTCCGCGGACCCATAAACAACTTAACGGGTCCGGACCCGGGTCCGCGGACCTGAAAAAAATTTACTGGCCTGTGGAACCGAAAATTTTTTCAGGACCCGGACCCGATAATTTTTGTGACGGGTCCGAACCCCTGAGAATTTTACAAATATTATTCCGGGCCACTGCAGGAATTGTTTAGACAAAAAAATGGTGGTGGGGATGCATTTGCTGAGATGACGTAAGTGGTAGGGGTTGTCTTATTTATTTGGCAACATTGCATTTATTTTATTTAATATATTTTGGAATTAAATATACTGGGAATTGGTTAGACATGGAAATAGTTAGACCAATATTTTTTATTTTTTTATTATTTTATTTAGTGGAATTGATTAGACTCGGAAGTGGCTAACGCATATTTAATTTACATACGTATTTAAATTGAATAGAAACACTTTAGCCTCGTTCACAATGGACTTTTTCTAAGTTTTCTTAAGTGAAAATGCTAATTTTTTCCACTTAAGAACGATTGGTGTTCACAATGAAACTATTGTTGCACTTAAGAATCTTCTTAATTGGTTACACTTAACAATTTTTTTTTCTTAATTTTTCTTAAGTAGCTAACTAGAAGAATTATTTGAATTTACGTAAGAATCAAACCCTTGTTGATGCTTACGTAAATTCAAATAATTCTTCTAATTAGCTACTTAAGAAAAATTAAGAAAAAAAAAAAATTGTTAAGTGAAACCAATTAAGAAAATTCTTAAGTGCAACAATAGTTTCATTGTGAACACCAATCGTTCTTAAGTGGAAAAAATTAGCATTTTCACTTAAGAAAACTTAGAAAAAGTCCATTGTGAACGAGGCTTAAGAAAAAAATTTCTTAAGTGGAAATAAAACTTTTTTCTTAATTTGAAAAAATTAGCGTTTTCACTTAAGAAAAGTCCATTGTGAACGAGGCTTTAAATAAAGAATTGAATTAGATGTGAGGAAAAAAAATATATATCCGTCAAGCCAATTCCATAGAATAAAATAAATGAAAATAATTGTGTAACCCGCATTTCCAAGTCTAACCAATTCTCAGAGTTATTAATTAGATAATATCATAAATAAAATCCAATATTATGCAATGTTGCCATTATTATTATAAAATAAGACACCACGCCACCACTGATGTCATCGTCACACACACATCCCCACCACCTTTATTTTTACATTGCTCAGTGTTAACGTGGTTGTTTTTCTCCTTCATCCAATGGTCATAGGTACTGACTTTTGAAGCCTTATATAATATCCTGTGCAAAATTTCAAATTTCTATTTCCTTGTATCTTTTTAGTCAAATCCCACAGTAGCTGATACGCTTTAAATTTAAAATTTTAACTTTTTTTTTTTTTTTTTTTTTTTGGTCTTAAAAAGTTGATTAAAAATTGCCCATAATAAAAATTTAATAAATCACCAGAAAAGGGAGAAAATGAAATTAACATTTAGATTATTTAGGAGTAAAATTACAAAAATAAGAATTAAAAAAATAATAAAAATAATACATAAAATCCTAGCACTCTCTTTACCCCCAATCTCGGCAAATTCATTTATAGTATCCTCATGATACCACAACCTCTACCAAGACAAGTCCTACCCTTATAACTTCAAGTCAAATTACCATTGCAGTGTCCGATTAACAATTGATATAATCAGACATTATTTAAATATGTAAGATCTGCATATTTGGTGCGATAAAAAAAATCATTACCCTTCGACCATCACAGCTTCTTCGTAGAAATAGTAGACAGGGGGGCGGCTTAGGGGAATGATGCCGCAACATAAACAAAACACAGCAGTTCAATGAACGGTGCGTGTGTGCATGATGCCACCCAGCTACAACCTTGACGTCACATCTGAAAACGGAAAATAAATTCAAATTTGCACTTTATTGTATCCTAATGTTTAAATGGAATTGTTAATTTATAATTACATACTATAAATATGTTACATATTAATATATATAAATACAAGATATATACACTTGAATACTAAAATTGTATGCAGATACAATAAGTTACGGGAGCAAACAAAAAGGATGTAAAAGGCAACATTTCAATTTTTTTTTTTTGGCCACCCAGTATGGACCTATGCATAGCCCTTTGGCCTGTGTTATCTTTGTGGCTATGGTGCTACATTTATGATTTTTCCATATATCCAATTAATGCTTTGTAACTTATACATACTGTGTATATATATAGCGGTACAGTATTTTCAGTAAACAAATTATTTCTATTGGCTTATATAATATGGCCATATATATACAATGCAATCAGATTGAGATTTTGTTTGACTCAAATAAAACTTCATTTAAATGTGTTATTTCCATATAGACACCAAATTTGTAGTATGTATATATAAAAAGACTGTATACATACGCATACAAATTTGCATAAGTACTGTATAAATATGTATGCCGTTAAGTTTGAGCTCCGTTGAAGAACTAATTAGTTCTTCAACGGAGCTCAAACTTATTATTATGAATTTTTGTCAACAATAATATAAAGGATTTACAGCCTTAATTATTACAAATCCTAGTGACATAATGAATGTGCCTTGTCCCTTGACGATGCATATTTCCAGTCCACATACAGTACTTAGGGGTTCTACATGCATACAACAGCGAACCAACTTAATGTATGCATGCATAAATACATAATGTATGAGTAATTGTGTTTGTAGTTTTTGTAAATATTCAAATGTACATATTTTGTATCTTCAGTTTTATATTATCTGTATAATATAGTATGTAATGTAAGTTGACAATTGCATTTGATTTGATAAATTTGATTGTATATAGGAAGTGGACTAATATGATAATAATGCATGTTTTAAATTTGAATATCTACCATAATTATTAACTAAAGCTTCCCTTCGGTAAAAGATTATGAATGCTTAAAGCTCAATATATATAGCAAAGATTTCTTACCTATATTTTCAAGTTAATGGCCCCAAACCACACATAATTTGATGATATCTGGATGAGTCTGGAGCACATTTCTTTATCAACAATAACATTCAGGCAGCCATATTGCCCATATTCACTTCACTTCCCCCCCCGATCGGAGTACATTTCGTTCAACTTCGGAATACATTTCCCCTCCTGGGTACATCTCGTATAACTTCGGTTCACTTCCCCTCGCTCTGAGCAAGATACTACATACAAGATAAGGACACGCTCGACCAAATTGGGCCGCCGCGAAATTCAAAATGAGCCTCTAAGCCAATCAGCGCCCGAGTTGAAGGTCACGTGATCAATATTGACCAATCACAATGCCGCTAAAATTTACATGGGACCTGTACAGTGTGTACAGTATGTCTGTACACTCACAGCCAGCTTAAATTTAACATCAAATGTACCTCAATGACGTTGGACACAAGGTACGGCAGCGTCTTGTTCACTTTGATCTTCTCTGCATTGTCCTTGATCTTGTCGTTCTGCGCCTGCAGCTCGTGGGAGATCCTCATGACCTCACTCTTCATGATCTTGATCTCATTGTCCAGCAGTCTGGTGCCACCAATCACCTCGTCTGTGGCCATGCGCAGCACCTCCTCACCCAGGCACTCCTAACAACACAATAACATTAATGTGTAAGGCCTATGTCAGTGGCCATGCCTCACCCAAGCACTCCTAAGACCACAATAACATTTAAGTATTGTTCACATGTGGTAAAAACTTAACGTCCGTAGACGGGTATTGACGGAAACTGACGGTTACGCGAATTTGTTTGTTTCACATGAGAAAAAAATTCGCATTACTGCGCATGCGCGGGAAAACTGACGGATACTGACGGATGGAGCTGCGCTTTTGTAAACAAATGCAATCGTTCACATGCACCCGTCAGTACCCGTCATTTTGACGGATAGCGACGGGTAGAAAAGCTGGGTGTTGCCAGCTTTGCCCGTCAGTATCCGTCAGTTTTAAAACCATGTGAAAGGGTTCGCTTTTTTACATTATAAACATGTTGCAACAATACTTTTTCAACTTTGTTTAGCCGTTGACGTCCGTCGACGGACGTAGAATTTTTGCTCCATGTGAATGATACTTAATGTGTAAGGCCAATGTCAGTGGCCATGCCTCACCCAGGCACTCCTAACATCACAATAACACTAGTGAGTGAGTAAGGCCTATGTCAGTGGTCATGCGTAGAATATTAAATATTTCTGACCTCAGTGCAGCAGTTTTCACAAAAACACGCTCTGTATGGACTTTTAACATGTTAAATTACTAGATTTTGCTGTTTAAAAAAGGTGAAAGTTGTCTAAATATGATTTCTGACCTTAGGAATGACACTATTTTTATTTCTTTTTTGAAACTTGAACAGTAAATTTAAATTTTGGCTTCCATTTTACAGTAATTAAGGAATGTTTTAGTGTAAGTATGTACATATGTATGCGATATACATATGTACAATGTTTGAACAATCACGGATCATTATGTGTGTGTATATGTATATGTATATAAATATGTAAAGTGTATAATGTTTAAGAAATTAATTTCGGAAAATATGAATCTCGCGAAGTCATTCGTCAAACAGAAGTTATTTATTTTTACTGTAAACTCTAAGTATGTACATACGTATTTCACTACTCTACGGCCATTACATATTACTTAAATGTATCCTTATTTATATTAACAGTTGGTTACTTTGAAGACTTCTAATAAAATATGAATATTTTAAAAATGAGCCAAATTCTTGTCACTACAAAAGTCTTATGGTTCACACACCAGTATTTACTTTCTTCTATATTCTCACATTTTCACATATAGAGGCCAAAGCTTTACAAAAATTACGTAGCAGAAGTTTTGAAAAATTGAAATATACATAAAAACGCAGTAAAAATTAACTTAATACTACTTAAAATTATATTTACCTCGGAATCTTCCCACATTGACCTGTCTTCTAATGACGCCATGTTTTTTTAAACTGCTGGCGAAAACAAATGACCTACGAAATGCGTAAAAGTGTGTTAAAAAACTATTTTTTTTTTACTTAAAAAATGCGCAGTACATTTAAATAACAGTAGCCGCGATAGCTGCGCATAGCTGATTGTCATTTTAAAAACATAAATCATGATTTTCGAACAGTTCAAAAACAAGCAGGGGGAATATTAATGTTAAACCAATCATCGTTGTTAGAAAAAGCCGGCATATCGAAAACTGGTCAATTTTTTTTTATTTGTGTGAATCAGTGTGAAATTAAAATGCGTAAAATGGAAAGGTAAATACTAATATTTTGCAATTAATTAATATTAATTTGTATATGATGAGGATATGTGTATTAGTTTTTTTAATTTTTAAGCCGTTATAAGTATAAAACTTGTAATTAAAAGTATTACGTTTGGTGACGAGGAAAAAAAGAAGAAAAGAACTCGTTTGCTTATATTTTATTGGCGTTCACATACTTTTATTTGGGTTTTTTTTCTTCTTATCTTTATATTATATATATATATATAATATTATTATAATATAATATAATATTATTATATATATATATATATATATATATATATATATATATATATACAGTAGGGGTAGAAGTTGAAATTTTCTCTTGCCGGGACCATAGTATAATTAAAGGAGGATGATATGCGGGGCGAAGCCCCGCCAACGGGGGGTCAAGGGGGGCGTAGCCCCCTTGCGGGGGTCAAGGGGGCAGAGCCCCCTGCGGGGTTAAGGGGGCAGGGCCCCCTTACCGCCGGAGGCACGATTTTTTTAAATATCTATGCAATTTTAACGATTTCTGTTAAAAAAAATTAAACAATATTATAAGATCATAGTTTCACTTTTTACCTAATATTATTGCTATATAGCAAAAAATGTTTTAAGGTGACTAAGTAAATGTGTGCAATGTTAAAACAAAACTTCATAAACCTTAGTTCGTTTTTTTTATGTATGGGGATAAATAAAAGAGGGTTCCGATTATACTATTTTCGGTTTTCCACAACTAGAAAAAATTCTATTCTTTACGTCATGATTCTTTTTTTCAAGATTAAAAATCAAATATTTTATTTTAGTTTTATTTTTTACATTTTGCATAATATTAGTGCTATAAAATAAAAAATATGTGATGAACTTACTGAAATTATGTTCTCTTCAAAAATGATGATAATTTTTAAACGGCAAAGCAGTGGAAATAAATGAAAAAAAAAATGAAAAAAACATTGATTTTTTTGTTTTTTTGCTTTACTATTTATTTACACCACTTTACTGTTTTAAAGTTGTTAATAATTATTTGAACAAAACTTCAGAAAAATCATACTTTTTTATTAATTTTTTTTTTCATGTATTTATTTTTGTCATTAAAAAAATAGCAATGAAGCTCCTGATATGTTGGCTTACAAAATTAGAATTTTGTTCATTGATTCATTTATGTCCAATATCCACTACTTCAATGTTTCAAAGTTGTTCATGATATTTTATGTGAACATAATTTCAGGAAATTAATTATAATTATATTAATTATTATATTTTGTGGAAATTTATAAATAAATAATATCGAAAAATTGTGATGTGTTTTCTGAAATGATTTCTAATGAAAAAAAGCATGAACAACTTTAATGTCTTGTTTATATTGAACTTTTTGTAATTCAATTTGCTAATTACAAAAAGTTCAATATGAACAAGGCAAACCATGAGTGAAGTAGCAAAAATTAATGGAGCGGCTGGGGGCAGTATTTTGTTCCAAAATCTTCACAAGAGTTTTTGTACTTTTATGATAAACTTAAAACATTATCAGACAATTTTTTATTACATTTGATAATTTATTTTTATTTTTTTAATAAATTTAATTTCTCCTTTTTTTTTCTTCTGCATTTGATTTAGTTCAAAATATTTAGCTATTGAATTGCATGCAATGAGACTGTAATATTAGTTAATTAATGTAAATACTGAAAAATAAAATTGGGGAAACATGATGCTTTCAGAACCCTTTATACGTAGATTAAATCATTAATAATACACTTTTGTACTAATTAATGTAAATTTATAGAAGTAAACTAGTCATTTACTTGAATGAAATAGATTTGATTTTTATTATTACTTATTTAGCCCCCTTTTTATCTTTTCTTTTTCTTCCTTTTTTTTTTTTTTTTTTTTTTAATTTAGAACTTTTACCGAAACCTGCCGGGACCAAGTCCCGGCAGAATTTCTTATGCCGGGACTTGGTCCCGGCAGTCCCGCCTAACTTCTACCCCTGTATATATATATATATATATATATATATATATATATATATATATATATATATATATATATTATATTTTTTGACTGCTGTAGTACATTTTTTTTCCTTTCATGATAGTTTGATTTTTATTCACTGTGTGCTATATATACTGTGTGTTTGTTCACAGCCGGACAGCTAGGACGTGTGAAGGATCATGTGAACACCAGTTGAGCTATAGGACTGCTCGCGGTGTTTAATAGAGAGAAACCTAACGGTGTCCACCCTCTTCGGAGGTTCAACATATCTCTATTAAACACCGCGAAGACAATTCAGTGCCAAAAGTGACAACAACAAAAAGTAAGTAAAAGGTTTTTTTTTTTTTTTTTTTTTTTTTGCTATTTAATTTTCTCCTCTATTTAATTTTCTTATTGTCAAATAAATTATTTATTAAAAGTAAATAAATAAAATTAATTAAATAAATAGAAATATATTAAAAATAAATAAACATATATATAAGGAAGGGGAGATAGGGACAGCTTCAGTAGAGGGAGAGGGGCCAATGCTTATGGTCGTCGGGCTAGTCTTCGAACAGCTAAGGAAAAGTTTCGACTTTGGAGGCATACTTTTATTACGAAACTATTACCAGGCGTTAAAAAACACAAATTAAAAAAAAAATTAAAAAAAAAGAAAAAAAAGAAAAGAAAAGAAATGCTTCGGGCCATATATGCCCTGGTCAAAAATCGGGCCCGATTTTAACACGCCATCCGAAATCACTCCGAATTTTATGAATTTCGGAATGATTTCGGGCCATTTGTTCCGAAATGCGTCCGCCACCCGATTTAGATCCGATTACCAAATAATTTCGGACTTATATTTTCTGTGGTGATAAAATTTAGATAGGTAATATATTTTTTTTGGCGTTCCATATATAATTAGTACCTATGGTGATGTTGACCCCTAAATAATTTAAGGTGCACCCCTGCAAAGTAAAGTTCTCCGATTTTGACGAAACAAACGATGACGTGGGGTATATTGACCTCTTGAACAATATTTTGATCATAAAAAGCGTTATAATTGACCCCTCAATAATTTAAGGGTGCAGCCCTGCAAACTAAAGTTCTCCGATTTTGACGCAACCAACGGCGTTACCGGGGTTAATTGACCCTACAAAGACGATGATGACCACCAAAAATTGAAAAATTGACCCCTGGAGGATTTAAGGGTGCCACACCTGCGAATTAAAGTTCTCTGATTTCAGTGCAATCCACGTTGGTACTTGGGTAACTTGAACTGACTAAGACGCTGGTGACCACCAAAAAGTGTAAAATTGACCCCTGGAGAATTTAAGGGTGCCTGCCCTGCGAATTAAAGTTCTCTGATTTCAGTGCAATCCACGTTGGTACTTGGGTAACTTGAACTGACTAAGACGCTGGTCACCACCAAAAAGTGTAAAATTGACCCCTGGAGGATTTAAGGGTGCCACCCCTGCAAAAAATTCTTTGATTTCAGAGTGCAAATGAACGTTGGTTCTGGGGTAACTTGAACCAACTAAGATGATAATGACCACCAGTAATGGTTAAATTGACCCACGGAGTATTTAAGGGTGCCATCCCCGCGAAAAAAATTCTCCGATTTCAGTGCAATCAATGTTCGTACTGGGGAAACTTGTACCATCTAAGATGATGGTGATCATTAAAAATGGTAAATTTACCCCTGGATGATTGATTGCACTATAATCGGAGAATTTTTGTTCGCAGGGGAGGCACCCTTAAAATCCTCCAGGGGTCAATTTTACAATATTTGGTATCACCATCATCTTAGATGGTACAAATTACCCCAGAGCAAACATTGCACTGAAATTAGAGAATTTTTGTTCGCAGGGGTGGCACCCTTAAATCCTCCGTGGGACAATTTAACCGTTTTTGGTGGTCATAACCATCTTAGTTGGTTCAAGTTACCCCAGCACCAACGTTCATTGCACTGAAATAAAAAAAAAATTCGCAGGGGTTGCACCCTTAAAATCCTCCATGGGTCAATTTTACCATTTCTGGTGGTTATTATCATCTTAGTTGGTTCAAGTTACCCCAGCACCAACGTTCATTTGCACTGAAATCAAAGAATTTTTTTCGCAGGGGTGGCACCCTTAAATCCTCCGTGGGACAATTTAACCGTTTTTGGTGGTCATTACCATCTTAGTTGGTTCAAGTTACCCCAGCACCAACGTTCATTGCACTGAAATAAAAAAAAAATTCGCAGGGGTTGCACCCTTAAAATCCTCCATGGGTCAATTTTACCATTTCTGGTGGTTATTATCATCTTAGTTGGTTCAAGTTACCCCAGCACCAACGTTCATTTGCACTGAAATCAAAGAATTTTTTTCGCAGGGGTGGCACCCTTAAATCCTCCGTGGGACAATTTAACCGTTTTTGGTGGTCATTACCATCTTAGTTGGTTCAAGTTACCCCAGCACCAACGTTCATTGCACTGAAATAAAAAAAAATTCGCAGGGGTTGCACCCTTAAAATCCTCCATGGGTCAATTTTACCATTTCTGGTGGTTATTATCATCTTAGTTGGTTCAAGTTACCCCAGCACCAACGTTCATTTGCACTGAAATCAAAGAATTTTTTTCGCAGGGGTGGCACCCTTAAATCCTCCGTGGGTCAATTTTACCGTTTTTGGTAGTCACCAGCGTCTTAGTTGGCTCAAGTTACCCCAGCACCAACGTTCATTGCATTGAAATCAAAGAATTTTTTCGCAGGGGTTGCACCGTTAAAATCCTCTCCAGGGGTCAATTTTACACTTTTTGGTGGTCACCAGCGTCTTAGTCAGATTTAAGTTACCCAAGTAGCAACGTAGATTGCACTGATATCAGAGAACTTTATTCGCAGGGGTGGCATCCTTAAATCCTCCAGGGGTCCATTTTATAATTTTTGGTGGTCATCATTGTCTTTGTAGGGTCAATTAACCCCGGTAACGCCGTTATGGTTGCGTCAAAATCGAAGAACTTCTATATCGATATTAAACAACCCTGAAACACCCTGACGTCATACTGAATGCGCTTAGATGACATTGATAAATTTTTAAAAAAAAATTATAAAGAAAAGATTCTAAGATTTGTTAATATTTTTCCCGCATATATTAAAAATATTAATATTAAAACACTGCGCAAATTGACCTTATTGCAGATCAATATATTACTTAAAAAATATTGATAAAGTTTCTTTTAACTGCAAAATGTATAATATTTTCTATATAGCAGCCATATTTATGTAATATAGTGCTCACATATGGCGTCGACGTTTATTTATACGAGTGTAAAATCACCCTTTATATTTGCGTAATAAAAAATTAAAAACTTATTGGAAATTTGAATTGATGTTAAAGCGCGCGATTTATAATAGCTGAATATTTCATTGGCTGCATGAAAGATGAAAACACGCTCTTATTGGCTCAGCGTGATCGTCTCTCACCGCACTGCCGCACTCCGCCTCACTCATCGTACGCTGGCGACGGCGGGCTTGCCGCTGGCTTGCCGGCTACCGCTACCGCAGCTACCGCTTGCTTGCTGCTTGCTGCGCTTGCTCGGACTCGGAGAAGGAGAGCGAAGAAGCAAATTTGAAAGTTTTCTCAACTGCCATCGTAAAGAAATTGTGTTGTGTTTGTTAATTAGTAATATAAGAACAATCAAGCTGTATTTTAGTATAAATAAGAGGTGAGGAATATAATGAAGTATGCGTTCCATACTTTTTGTATCTAGTTAAGCTAAAATGAATCTATTTTTTCATGTACATACATACTTCCTGATGAGCGACGCCATGTATGCATTTTGCATATAAACAAAGCTGCTCGGGTGTTTTTGCCCCATTTTTCTGTACTACTGTTACGTAAGTACAATCATTTGTTTACATTTTTTCACACAGTACATTATTTATTGTTTAAAGAACTGAGAGTACACAATTTTCGATATTGCAGATACAAACATAACTGCGATTTTACTGGTATGCTCACATGCCACTTATTCAATTTTATTTACTTTAGGAACAAATTTAATATAATTAATGTTTTGTAACATGTTATAATAACTACATAATACGTATATTACGTAATATATAAACTTTTATTAATGCATGTTGCGTCATAAATATTTAATAAGTGCATTCACACCAACTGTTTTTAATGACAAAAAAAATATATTCTTAAGGGTAGGAAGCAGAAGCCAAACTTCTTTATTGATTTTAACCGTGCGGTAGTATAAAATATGATAATATTTCAAAGCTTATTAGTGTGTGCTTCTGCTGCAATTTTATTTTAATACATAACCGTGGTAAATTAGCAAAAACAATCATTGAAAATAAAAAATTTGCCTGATGACCCTTAATGAAATGAACAAAAACTTTATTTCATTTTTTTTTTTTTTTTTTTTTTTTAGAAATACAAAGTAAATGTAAGCTGGTTAAGATATTTGTTATAAACTGTCCATGTAGAGATACGGTAAACAAACTAGCAAACATCCTGCACCGGGTACCTATCTTGTGCTATATTATTGAAACCTGGACCCACCTGGCATGCTCTGTGCAGACTGTAAAATTCACCATTGCCAAACTTATATTTCAATGTATTATATTATAATAACATGTAAGTTTTGTAAGTGTATTGCAGTATAAATAGATATGCATGTGTAATGGTTGTAGGAAATATGATTGTAGCTGATGACTACAGGGATGGTTTACGATGTTATATACGAAGCAGAATTTTATTAATATTTTACTGACTTTAAAATTGATCATGTAATGTTGTTATGTATTACAGATAACAATGGAGCTGTCCGAGGAGACCTGGCCAGGTGATACTTGACTTACATTTGAGTTGACGGCCACCTCCAGTATTGATCATGTAATGTTGTTATGTATTACAGATAACAATGGAGCTGTCCGAGGAGACCTGGCCAGGTGATACTTGACTTACATTTGAGTTGACGGCCACCTCCAGTATTGATCATGTAATGTTGTTATGTATTACAGATAACAATGGAGCTGTCCGAGGAGACCTGGCCAGGTGATACTTGACTTACATTTGAGTTGACGGCCACCTCCAGTATTGATCATGTAATGTTGTTATGTATTACAGATAACAATGGAGCTGTCCGAGGAGACCTGGCCAGGTGATACTTGACTTACATTTGAGTTGACGGCCACCTCCAGTATTGATCATGTAATGTTGTTATGTATTACAGATAACAATGGAGCTGTCCGAGGAGACCTGGCCAGGTGATACTTGACTTACATTTGAGTTGACGGCCACCTCCAGTATTGATCATGTAATGTTGTTATGTATTACAGATAACAATGGAGCTGTCCGAGGAGACCTGGCCAGGTCATACTTGACTTACATTTGAGTTGACGGCCACCTCCAGTATTGATCATGTAATGTTGTTATGTATTACAGATAACAATGGAGCCTTCCGAGGAGACCTGGCCAGGTGATACTTGACTTACAACTCAGTTGACGGCCACCTCCAATATTGATCATGTAATGTTGTTATGTACTACAGATAACAATGGGGCTGTCCGAGGAGACCTGGCCAGGTCATACTTGACTTACAATTGAGTTGACGGCCAACTCCAGTATTGATCATGTAATGTTGTTATGTACTACAGATAACAATGGAGCTGTCCGAGGAGACCTGGCCAGGTCATACTTGACTTACATTTGAGTTGACGGCCACCTCCAGTATTGATCATGTAATGTTGTTATGTATTACAGATAACAATGGAGCTGTCCGAGGAGACCTGGCCAGGTCATACTTGACTTACAATTTAGTTGACGGCCAACTCCAGTATTGATCATGTAATGTTGTTATGTATTACAGATAACAGATAACAATGGGGCTGTCCGAGGAGACCTGGCCAGGTCATACTTGACTTACAATTGAGTTGACGGCCAACTCCAGTATTGATCATGTAATGTTGTTATGTATTACAGATAACAGATAACAATGGGGCTGTCCGAGGAGAACTGGCGATTTTTTTTTTTTTTTTACAGAAAAAAATTATATTATTGATATTTAATTTTTTAAAAAATCCAAATTTTCAGTATATTTTTAAAGATAGTCCTGGCAGATTATAGGGGTGGTCCTTGAGTTTACGGAGAAAAATTGGTGATATTTTAGTAAAATAAAAATTAATGTAACTTTTTTTTATTTTTTGCTTTAGCAGGGGATACCGGGAAATTTTCTTAATTTATTTTCCTAATAATTATGATTTATTAGTATTATATATTATGTATGTTTAATTTTTATGACATGTCTGAAATTAATATTTAGCACCGTTTCTATTGCAATTCGATTATATTTGACTATGTAAATATTTTAGAATCAATTTCGAATGACTGCTATATTTATTTGAGAGCTTGTATTTCTGTTGTAAAACGATTATTTTTCACAACAAAACACTTCATAATATGTGCAATCCAACAATGTGCTATTTATCAAGCATCTTCTTTTTAAAAATGTGTTTACTTCAATTATTGCACTGATACAAATAAAAATAAGAGAGAGAAAGAAAGAATAAACTTAAATGCATGAATAATAAATATAAAATATTTCAATATATTTATTTTGTCATCCTTATTTTTTTTTAATCAATGCAATAATTAAAGGCCTTTTTAAAATATAAAATGCATGCTAAATAAAAAAAATTGTTTCATTGTATAATTTTTGAGTGTTTTGTGTAAGAAATAATCGTTTCACAACAGAAATCCAAGCTCTGAAAGGAATACGAAAGTCATCCGAACTTGATCCGAAATTGGTCAGAAACTGATCAGAATCTGCCCCGATTAGCGTCCGAATCTGCCCCGATTAGCGTCCGAATCCGCCCCGATTCGGCCCCGATTCTTGGCAGCTTCTGCCCCGATTCTTGGCCGCTTCTTGGCCGCTTCTGGGCAGTTTCTGCCCCGAATCGGGGCAGATTCGGATCCGAAATTTGATCCGAATTTTAAGCTTTTTCGGCTCCGATTCGGGCCCGATTTTTGACCAGGGTGGTTAAAGAGTAAATTCAGGGGTTGCAACATGGCTTCTTCAATGTTAGATAATAAGAAAAACTCCATAAAAGCTCACATATCATGACACGAAGTTCTTCATTGGCCCCATATGGTAGCCCCAGGGGAGGGGGGGGGGGGGCTCATAAGGCGTTGTGACGTCATGTGAATCGTTTTGCCCATAAGGTTAACATTGCATTTTCCGGAACGAGTGACGTCACAGCTGCTTGTGATTTCCCCCTGTGGTAGCCCCTTCAACGTGATTATCCTTGAGATATGCAACTCGCTATAACATTTTCTGTAGGGTGTATGCGGATGACGTCATGTTTAATGCACTTGGAGCTTGCAGGCCATACTGGAGTAGTGAATAATATTGCTCAGCATGCATCAAAGTTCATCTAAGCCAATTTTCTTTGGGAAATCTTTTTTTCTTTTTTTTTCTCACATACTTTGAGACATTAATCTAACATATTTACAACATCAATGCTCTCAAAAATATTGCGTTGTGTTTTTAAGCTAGCAAAATGATTTATTATCCTATGCCACCCACGCTATTGCTAGTGTGTGGCGTCGACTTTAACATGAATGCATAGACCCTATAGTAAAGCCGTAGCTATGACGTACAAGGTACGGGAAGAGTTGCATATATCTCACAAAATGATCACAAGTTTGCGGGACTACTGAAGGGCTTTGGGTTTTCACTTAAGAGTGATTAGACCCCGCTAGGTCCAAAAGACTTCTTTTAGGACATCCCCTAAGGTCCACGCGAGACATCCCCCGAGATGTCATATAAGATGTCATTTTAGACGTCTAAAAAGATGTCCCGAACGAGACCCATATTTGGGGACCTCTCCCAGAAATCCTTCGTGGGGACCTTAGGGGACAACTAATTATTTTGGCTCATTTTTAGCAAAAAAATTATTTGGGCCCCACTTAGGGCCCCCTCGTTCAGGATGTCCGCTCGATGTCTCCCCTGGGGACCTCAGGAGACATCTCAATATTTCAATGCCCTGTAAATAATAGACTAAATGACAAATAAGTTGAGGGCCTACTTGGGGCCCCTCGTTCAGGATGTCCGCTCGATGTCTCCCCTGGGGACCTCAGGAGACTTCTCAATATTTCAATGCTCTGTAAATAATGGATTAAATGATAAATAAGTTAAGGGCCTACTTGGGGCCCCTCGTTCAGGTTGTCCAGTCGATGTCTCTCCTGGGGACTTCAGGAGACATCTCAATATTTCAATGCCCTGTAAATAATAGACTAAATGACAAATAAGTTGAGGGCCTACTTGGGGCCCCTCGTTCAGGATGTTCGCTTGATGTCTCCCCGGAAGACCTCAGAAGACATCTGAATATTTCAATGCCCTGTAAATAATGGATTAAATGATAAATAAGTTAATGGGCCTACTTGGGCCCCCTCGTTCAGGATGTCCACTCGATGTGTCCCCGGAAGACCTCAGGAGACATCTCAATATTTCAATGCCCTGTAAATAATGGATTAAATGATAAATAAGTTAAGGGCCTACTTGGGGCCCCTCGTTCAGGATGTACGCTCGATGTCTCTCCTGCGGGGACTTCAGAAAATATCTCAATATTTCAACTCTGTACACAATCGAGCGATAAAACATAAATAAGTTGGGGGCTCTGCCCTCATCGTTCATGATGTCCGCTCGATGTGTCACCTGGGGAAATCAGAAGACATTTCAATATTTTAACTCCCTGTACACAACAAAGGATGAAATATAAATAAGTTTGGGCACCTTTTTCAGGATGTCCACTCAAAGTCTCACCTCGGGACCTCAGAAGACATCTAGATTTATTACAAGTTTCCTTAGAGAGGAGACAATAAATGAAAAATAAATAAGTTATATTATTGCCACTTAATTATACTGTTAGTGCAATTAACACTTATTAGTAAAACTGTTAATTAAAAGTAAAAAAGCCATGCGGTCATGCTTATAAAAAAAATATAATAAAATAATATATAAGGCATGCATATGCATATTTTTAGAAAAGTAATGCTTAAAAAAAGAAAAAATTATGAAGAAAAAAAATGAAAAAAAAAAAAAAGAAAAAAAAGAGAGAGAAAGAAAAAAATATATATATACGCAAGGCCATGCAATACATATATGCTTTTCCCGTGCGCAACCTTTCCGAAATCTGAGTTTCCTTATATATGCATAACAATAACCCTCTTTTTATTATTAAATAAATACATAATAATATAGGCATCATTACATTTAATAAGGGTTGTATTCAGATGGCTTGTATCTCAAAATCTAAAAAGAAAACTTCGAAATTTTATGAAACCATTTGAAAGTTAATAGTAACAGCTACCTATGATAAAAATTTCAGAACTCGTGACCATCAGATAAGAGAGAAATTAATTATTGAAATTAACATGGGCTCTTATGGGACTAAAACTTCAAAAAATCATAATTCAAAATCTAACATGGTGACCCCCCAAAATTTTTACATTTTTGAAGATACCTAATCCTAATGTATCACTGTGCAAAATTTCAGATTTTTCTGTCTTTACAACTTTTTAGTCAAATCCCGCAGTAGCTGATTTCCCGCCTTAAAAAAACGTCATAGTTTATACAAAACATACAGAAAAAATACTTTGGTTGTTCGCACTTCTGTTATATATAATATTAATACTGTATGAAGAAAAAACAGCATTAAATGTATATGTAAAATCATAACTTTACCTCGTAATTAGTAAAACTGTTAATTAAAAGTCAAAAAGTCATGGTCATGCTTATAAAAAAAACATAATATATATGTGTCATGCATATGCATTATTAAAAAAGTAACGCTTAAAAAAAGAAAAAATTATGAAGAAAAAAAAAAAGAAAAAAAAAAGAAAAAGAAAAGAAAAAAAAAAGAAAAAAATATATGCAAGGTGATGCAATATATGCTTTTCCCGTGCGTATAACATTTCTGAAATCTAAGTTTCCTTATATATGCATATATAACAATAACCCCCGTTGTGTTATTAAATAAATACATAATATAATAGGCATCGATTACATTTAAAAAAAAAAAGTCATACATATATAGTTTATACAAATGCAGAAAAAATACTTTGCAGTACTGTTAAAAAATTCCACCGATATAATTGTTGTCTACGCGGAGAGAATTAACTGAGTTGAAATAACTAAAGTACGCACGGAACTTCAAAATCTTGAGTGTGGTTCGCACTTCTGTTATTTCAATTTGGGCAATTCTCTCCGTGTATATGCGGTATATTTATATAATATACTGTATGAAGAAAACCCTGCTCGAAAATCTTGCCAAGTTCTTGCCAAGAACCCGTTTCTTAGCAAGAACTTGGCAAGTTCCTGCCAAGAAACAGTTTCTTAGTAAGAACTTGCCAAGAACTTGTCTCAAGATCTTGACTGAGTATTTCTTGGTAAGTTCTTACCAAGAACTTACTTCAAGATCTTGACAAAGATTTTCTTGGCAAGTTCTTAGTAAGATTATGCCAAGATCTTAGTCCTTGGCAAGTTCTTGACAAGAAATTTATCAAGATCTTAGTTACGATTTCTTGCCAAGATCTTGGCTAATTTCTTGAAAAAAATAAAAAAAAATCTTGGCAAAATCTTGCCAAGATTCAGTTTCTTGGTTCAATCTTGGCAAAATTTGTAAAAAAATTAAGATTTCTTGATTCAGAAATTTCTTGGCTCGAAATCTTGACAAGTTCTTGGTAAAATCTTGGAATAGTATTTAGGGGTTGAAAAAAGGGTCAAGGAGTATTGATAGAACATTTTTGATGCCAAGAACAGGTTCCTCATCTCTTTTTACCCCTAGAAACCAAATTTCATATTTTTAACCTTTCTGACCTCTCGACAACCTAAGTCCAAACAATTAGAACTTTAAATAACGCAAATAATACAAGAAATCAATAAGAGGTAGAAAAGAGCAGTGCAAGGACAGCCTCATCAGTGATCACCGAAGTCAAGCAACGTTGAGCGAGATCACAAGATGGATGGGTGACCGATTTTTTTATTGTGCTAGAAATGTTTTTTTATTGATTTCTCTTTATTGTGTACAGCAGAATGTGCAGAATAAATTTTCCTACATTTTAATTATTAATTTTAATTAAAATTAATTAATTATCCAAGATCTTGTCAAGATCTTGACACGATTTTGCCAAGAACTTGACACGATCTTGTCAAGATCGTGACAGGATCTTGACACGATCTTGACACGATCTTGACACGATCTTGTCAAGATCGTGGCACGATCTTGGTAAGATCTTACACAAGAACTTGCTAAGTTCTTGGTAAGATCCTGGCAAGAACTTGGCAAGTTTTTCGAGCAGGGAAAACAGCACTAAAATCATAACTTTACCTCGTAATTAGTAAAACTGTTAATTAAAAGTCAAAAAGTCATGGTCATGCTTATAAAAAAAAACATAATATGATATATGGAAAAAATTATGAAGAAAAAAAAAGGGGAAAAAAAAAAGAAAAAAAAAAGAAAAAAAAATATATGCAAGGTGATGCAATATAATATATGCTTTTCCCGTGCGTATAACCTTTCTGAAATCTAAGTTTCCTTATATATGCATATAACAATAACCCCCGTTGTGTTAAAAAATAAATACATAATATAATAGGCATCATTACATATAATATAAAAAAAAAGTCATACATAGTTTATACAAAACATGCAGAAAAAATACTTTGCAGTACTGTTAAAAAATTCCACCGATATTTATTGTCTACTTATACATATACGGCATATACCAAAATTACACGGAGAGAATATTATGAGTTGAAATAACAAAAGTACGTACGTACCTCAAAATCTTGAGTGGTTCGCACTTTTGTTATTTCAACTCGGGCAATTCTCTCCGTGTATATGTACATGCAGTATATTTATATAATATATGAAGAAAAACACCATATGTATATGTAAAATCATAGCATTACCTCGTAATTAGTTTACGCGTCTCAAACTACATGACAAATGTTGTGCAGTATCCGTTTGCATATGGCACAAACACTCGAAAACCGCGCGGCCGTTACATGAAAAAAAACACGTTTCTTTTAGCCTAACATTGATTAAAATCGTTTGAAACGACTACAATAAATATTCTTACCTTTAACAAAGTTTTCCTGATGATAAAACACAGATAATAACACAAATTACAATTAAAAACTTACAAAATCTTCATAACAATACAAAAAAGTCTAACTCAATCACGCCACATAACGACATTTCGGCACTAGCCTGGCTGTAGTGGCTGTCGCTCCGTCGCACGCTAGGCAAGCCGGGCGAGCATGCATGGCGAGTAAGACTCGGTTAGACCGTTTTACACGATTGCTGATTGGTTGTTCAAAACCAACAGTGACGGTTTTTCGCACAGCTGCGCGGCCAACTGGCCAATCACCGCGTCGCGTTTTCGAGGAAACCAGGAAATCCCCAAAAGAGTATAGTCACGGGCAAAAAGACTGTGACTGTACAGTCAATGACAAAAATTATTATATTTTAAATAATAACAAAATGCTATGCACTGTAAATTATAATTCGGAAAATTTAAGATCAGAAAGTCAGACTATATTTATATTTAACATACAAAAATGGAAAAAAAGGCACAAAAAAAAAAAAAAAAAAAATAGAATTCCGCTTTTTAAGAAAATATTATTATATATTTAACAAATTACAGAAAAGAATAACAAGAATTTAATTCTTTCTAAATTAACTTTTTGTTTTATACTTTTTTTCTTCAAAAAAATTTTTTTTTATTGTCCCGCGAGGTCTCGCTGTAAGACGTCTTTCGAGACATCTCCACTGGTCTCGAGATGTCCCATGTTATTAAAAACATTATTTAATGAACTGCAAAGCATATAGACTACCAAAATATATAAAAAATGTACTTAATAATTGAAGTAATGCACAAAAATGCAACTTTTTATGAATGAAGTCCCACGAGGTCCCACCGAGAGATGTCTTTCGAGACATCTCAACTGGTCTCGAGAGGGTCCTTTTATTTCAAAATGTCGTAAAATTAGCATAACAACTATTTAAAAAACATACAAGTGACAGCAAACCCATTAAAATAATATTTAGAGCCAGTTCTGACCAAAACTAAGCCAAAAAAGTGATGTCCCCTACTGGTCCCCCGAGTGGACGTCCCGGGAGACTTGTCTTGGACTGGTCTCCTGGACTTAGCGGGACAGTTCTGCTCACTATATCTAACATTGAAGAAGCTATGCAGTAACCACTGAACTTCCTCTTTAAGGGTTCAATTTCCTGCCTGTTAAAATTTTTGCTGACAAACACCTAATAATAAAATAATAATAATAACGCTGTGTCAGAAATATTTTAAAATGTAAAAGTAATTACATAAGATTTATATTACATTTCTTGTACAATAGCAAGAAAATTAACAAACTCGGAGCCCAAAACTAGCAAAATGCTAGGGAGCAACTTTGTGTTCCTGTCTACATTTAACATGCTTTCTTATGGGGCAATGATGCAGCTATAACTGCAGTTAAAATTATTTCTCAGAACTGAAACTTTTATTGTAGAGCTTACTAACGTAAGCCTCTAAGCTTTTGTTTTCCTGGATTCCAAAACAATTGGAAGAAAAAGTAATTTGTAAATATATTGCTTGAAATACAGAAAAACAAAAGCTTTGAGGCACATTATAAGGTACAGAAAAAATGTCAGCTCTGAGAAATAATTTTAACTCAAATTATAGCAGCTTCATTGGCCCATAAGAAAGCATGTTAAATTGAGACGAGTCACAAAGGCGTGTGCTAGCATTGTTAGTATTGTTGAACTGTGAGTTTGTTTATTTTATCACCGAACACAGTTTTGCACCATCTACTATCTGCTTAATTACAGAGATATGGAAAACAAACTAACAAATTTTAGAGTAATTCCTCCTAAAGGTGTAGATCACCTTGAACAAAAAAAGTTGCATAGTATCCTAACAAACCTGAAAATCAACTATGATTTGGCCAAAGTCATTGATTTCTAATTTATTTTCCATTCACAAAATGCCGCTGCCGGTCACTGACGTCACAGCTCGCCTGGTCCACGCGCTAGCAAACTGGGCGAGCTGTGACGTCAATGACCGGCAGCGGCATTTTGTGAATGGGAAATAAATTAGAAATCAATGACTCCGGCCAAATCAACGTTGATTTTCAGGTTTGTTGGGATATTATGCAACTTTTTTTTTCAAGGTGTTCTACGCCTTTAACACAGTGTGAACAAGCATGCAAACCAATATGTTTTACAGTCCAGGAAGACAGAGTATAGACCAACCTGGCCTATACATTAAGATGCATGCACATTTAAAACTAAAACTACCAATTATACCTTTAGTCCCATGAAATCTATATTATTCCTTTGCTCCACTTCCTTTTAATTCTTATTCATCTCTCTCTTCTCTCTCTCTCTCTCTCTCTCCCCAGTAAACATCCGGACACTGAAGACAGTCTTGAAGACAGACCCCGATACGTCTGTAATATGTAACCATATGTCTTTGGCCTTATTTGTATAAAACAAATAAATTTTTGTCCATTATAGTAACATGAGAGTATTGCTTAGCATTTTGTCTATCTTATTGATGCAAAAAAAAAAGAATTTTAAAAAACTTTAGAAAAGTTGTGACGTCTTTCAACAAGACGTTAATGGGGCATATAGAAAACGTTGAAAAATTATGTTTAAATAAAATAAAAAAAGTTACACTAAATATAAAAATGTTATATTTTTACATTTGAAAATAATGATTTTAATAAATTTCCTGCATTAAAGTCAACTGAACATTAATACGTCTCTGATTTGACCCTTTTGGGACAAATCAAAGACGTATGTTTTAAACTTTGTAAAATTTAAAATAAATTATTAGGGCAGAAGATCTTTTGCCCAATACCTTTTCATTTTAAATTTTACAAAAGTTAAAAACCTATGTCTTTGATTTGTCCCAAAAGGGTCAAATCAGAGACATATTAATGTTCAGTTTACCTATAATGCAGCAAATTTACTTAAATCATTAAAAGCGTATGCTACACATTTTTAATCATTAAAAAAAAAAAAAAAAAAAAAAACTCTCTTATAAAAGAACTTTATGTGGACCGATCAAAGACGTTTGGAAAAAAAAAGCGTTAAAGTAGACTAAAAATTAAATTTTTCAAAAATGCTACGATTGGCCCTATGATTTAAATGAGCAAAAGGCTCGGAACCAGTAATTTGGTTTAATCTTCTCCAAAAAATTATATTTGTTGTTTTTAGCATAAAATCTGAAATTTTGACAGGAGTTTGTTTAACGTCACTTTTGATCACAAATGCGACGAAACGAACATTTTGAAACCGTAAATCTGCTAAACTAAAAGAGGCAGAGCACATTTAAATTTTTTTGTGTAATATATAGACAGTACTGGATTTTTTTCAGGAAAAATATTGGTCCCAGCTATTATTGATTTTCTAGGAAAAATCGACCAAAATTGGATATCAGCGTTTTTTTCGTTTTGAATCGAACCCTGTGACGTCACAAGTAAAAATAAAAATAATAACTTTTTAAGTTTTCTGAAGAGCTGACTATAGTTGCAACCCCTTGGCACAATAATTTCCTCAGTTTCGATTTTTTTTTATTTTTAACGATTTTTTTAAGTTGACAACATTTTTAAAAATCCCGATTTTGAGTCCCGATTTTTTCTATTCTGCTCAACTTAAAATTAAATGTATTTATACTAAGATGGATTTTTAGTATCTTAGCTCACTTTCTATATGAAAAACTTGATGGCTTCTAACTCGTGAGTATTTTCAAATGACGTAAGAAAAATCCAAAATATCGACTATGGTTACAGTTCAAAAAATCGATAAAAATTGGGTCACTCCAAAGTATAGTTTTTTAAGCTCCTCAATGCATGGGATGAATTTTGGTATATAAAAAAAGTGGTTGATTTTTGGAAATTTGCACTAGGACTTGACCTCTGAATTAGTCATGAATTGGATGTATAGAAATTGCGGTTAAGTCCATAGGTGCAAATTTCGAAAAATTGACCATTTTTTTTATATACCAAAATTCATCCCATGCATTGAGGAGCTCAAAAAACTATACTTTGAGTGACCCGATTTTTATCGATTTTTTGAATTGTAACTATACTCGATATTTTGGATTTTTCTTAAATGTATTTAAAAATACTCATGAGTTTATATTTATCAAGATTTCTCTACAGAAATTGAGTTAAGGTGCTTAAGATCAATCACAGTATGAATACATTGATTTTTAAGTTGAGTCCGGGCCGGCTTTTTAGAAAAAGTCGGGTTTCAAAATCGGGATATTTGAAAAAGTTGTCAAATTAAAAAAATCGTTAAAAATAAAAAATTATCGAAACTAAGGAAATTATTATGCAAAATTGTTACATAATTATAGTCAACTCTTCATACAATTTAAAAACTTAATATTTTGATTTTTATTCGTGACGTCACAGGGTTCGTTTCAAAATGAAAAAATAAAAAAAAACTATTATAGTGGATATTGGTAGATTTTTCCTAGAAAATTGATAATAGCTCAGACCGATATTTTTTCTGGAAGGTATATCCAGTATTGTTTACATATTACCTAAAAAAAATTGTAGTCTGACGCTTTATAGTTTTGGAAGAATTGCGGTTTCAAAATATTAATTTGCTCCGTCATTATATATAAGTGATAAAAAATGACGTGCTAATATTTCAGATTTTGCCAAAATTATCAAAATTATTTGTATTTATTATGGAGTATATTTATTAATTCTGATTAGAGGTTTTCAAAATACTAAAAATAAACAGAAGCTATTAGGTTTGAAGTCAAAATTTACTTAATTTTCTCAAAAAGTTTCGCAAAAAAAAAAAAAAAAAAAAAGAAAAAAAAAAGAAAAAAAGAAAGGAAGAAAATTAAATGAAAGGAAAAAAGAATATTTTAATGCCAAAAAACTGTAATAAAACTAGAAAAGACCACACACAAAACGTGGAGTTCATTTCATTTGCGTGCGGAAGTTATATTTATTAACTGATCGCTTATAGTCGGCCTGTAATAGGGGTCATGGGTCATGTATATGCAATTATGCATTCATGTTGAAGTCGACGCCTTGATGTTGGATAAAACTCAATAACATATGGGGAATATAGGACAATAAAATAATTTTGACAGTTTAAAAACACTATGCAATATTTTATGAGAGTATTGATGCTGTAAATATATGTTAAATTTGTATCTCATGGTAAGAGAAAATAACATGAACAAAAAATCAACCGATTTTCCAAAGAAAATTAGCTTAATGATCAAGTTTGTCCTATGCTGAGCAATGTTATAATTATTCACTATACTCGAGTATGGCCTCCAAGTGCAATAAATATGACGTCATCCGCGCATACACGCCTATTGTTTCGGCAGAAAAAAGAATAATATAGTTAACAATTTTTCATGATTTTCTTTACAAAAATTTGTGATGCGTGTGAAACGTGGCAATACCATATTATTAAATAAAGGTCTAATTACATTTCTACAATGTAAAAAACAAATTAATAATTACGTGAAATATATAGTTACTGAAATTGTTGTCATCAAAAAACTGCTTGTCGAAGCAATAATATATGATTGTCTGACAGAAAAATCTGTTTTCGCGGCTACATTTGAGTTAAAGTATGTGACAATTGACGTCACATATGTTAGCCAATCACAAACTCGCATTTTGCCGCTGTTTATGCCGTGCAGCCAATCACATAAGCGTGCGCATTGGTTATCTCTGCGCATTGCTGCTTATGCCGCAGCGACGGCGCCGACGGCAGAATCAGGGCAGAATGCCGCCAGCCACCGAGCCGGGTTTATCCCGCTCACCCGGGGATTGTCATTGTGAAGGAAATGTTGTGTGTGTGTTTGTAACGTTTCATGGTCCATATTATTACTAATTATTATGGTATTTACTACAGCTACGGTGTCGTAATAAAAGGTAAGTAATTAACTGTAGACGTTCCAGATATTAAAGATATAAAAGTTGTTAATGGAACGTTTTTTGTGGTTTTATGAGAAAAAACTAACGGCACAAAAGCTAACAAAGAGGGACGCCAGCTGACTTGGACTCTTTCTTCCGGTAAGACTTTTTCTTGGGAACGGATGATGGATCAGTGATGAATAGCGTTTTTTGTAAGTTTTGACCACTTTCTATTAAAATATTTACTGTGAAATAGTATGTATATTATGATATATATATATTAACAATGGAGGTTACCGGTTTAGCGCGTGGGGAATGCTAAGGGGTCCCCTAATTTAACATTACGCTTATGAGGAAAAACACGTTATTAATTGTCATTTTTGAGAAAACTACTCCACGGATTTCGGAGAAATTTAAATTAGTAATACTGGACATACTTTTACGTGCTTTAAGTCATATAGTCATTTTTAAGCGTTTTTTTTTTTTAAACCGATAACCTCCATTACATATTTGTGGTTTGGAAGTATGTATATGATGCAAAAAAACAATGCTTTTGCAATAACTATAATGGAAGTTATTGGTACAGCATAAGATAGTATAATTGTATTGGGCTTATATGCCCCATATATATATGTACAAACAATGCGCAAAACTCCGTTAAAATACATGTCATTTCTATGTATATGCATATCATGGACTTAAATATTT